>JAPPVO010000010.1:5348076-5899792 GCA_030407325.1 Camellia japonica
TGAGCGAGCCTTCCTTCGCTCGAGCGAGCTTCTAAAATCAAAGGATTCGCTCGAGCGAACAATCCTTCGCTCGAGCGAACTGATGAACAGTAAAAGTACTGGATGCTCGAATTTTACGCGCGATACCACGCTCGATGCTCGCTCGAGCGAGCTTGCAAAACCAAAGGGCTCGCTCGAGCGAGTAATCCTTCGCTCGAGCGAGGAAGCCAAATCTGGAATTTCCAGATTTGTCTCCCAAGTTCGAACTAAGTATTCAAACATCCAAAACTCAACCTCTTGGCCCCAAATTCTGGAAAATACATCCCAATACAATGAATAACAAGTTTCAAAAGCTAATTTGCACATGCAAGGGCCAAGGGTTGGTCAATTAAAGCCATTATCAAACCCATTTTCAAGAACACTTTCAAAACATGAAATGCATGATCTTTAAACCAAAATCAAGCTTTCATTCTTGCTCAATGGAGCTCAAATCTTTGAAAACAAAGTGAAAACATGGACTTATACAAAAATGTGAACATGCATGCACCATTTTGCCATGAAATCAATTCAAACTCATCAAATCTTACATGCATGCAACAATGGAGTCCTAATTCAACATTTATGAACTAAATCATGGTTTAAATCCTTCAATGGAGCATGAATCATGCAAGATGAAGTTAAATACAAGAATGTAGGGAGAAATTCCTACCTTATGACTTCAATTGAGAGCCTAGGAGATCAACAATGCAATTAATCTTCTAAATCAACAAGCCTCCAAGCAAAAAGAGATGAAAATCAACTCTCTCCCTCTTCTCTCTCTCTAATTCGGTTGTACTCTCAAAACAAAGCTGATGAAATGTTGTTTGGGTGTAAGACTAAAGCTCAAATGTCTTAGTAAACAAGGCCCACTCACAATGGCATTTCCGTAATTAAAGCAAACTCTTTAATTGGCTTAATTTAATCTAGTTTAATCATTCCTAATCAATTTTCAGATAAACATACCATTAAATCAGAAATATTCTACTGATCATGGAACACTAAACGGTTTTCAGTTCGGCCGCCGATAAGGCCTTCAATTAGCAGTTTAAACACATAAACACAAACAGATAATCGATAAATCAAACAGATGCAATGTACAATTCAATAAATAAACTTATTCAATTTCAGTTTCGATTTCGATCAGTTTATCCAGTACTTCAGTCAATTCAATTATCAGTCATTAGCGGTCCAGTTTAGCAATAATCAGTATATAATTCAGTAGTTTATCGGCAATCAGTACGAGGGTTGTTACAGACGACACCCGAAGATGGTGGTTGGGGACGACTGGAGATGACAAAGACTGGTGATAATGGTGGTGTGAAAAAGAAAGGAGATAAGGACATTTTTGTAGAATAAGTTGTGTATTAAGTAAAAAATGAGTTCAAATTCATTAAGTGTGCGCTTTGAGAAATGGTGTACACAAAGAACCTTTGATGTAGGGATGTAATAATAGCCCGAGGGTCAGGCCAGGGCTTAGGTCGGCCTAAGCGGGCCTCGCGAGTTCCCTCCTTTTTAGGGGTCAGGTCGGTCTGGCCCATGGGCCAAGAAGTGGGGCCCAAGCCCACTCATAATAGGGTCCAAGGCTAGGCCTAGTCGGGCCTTTTCTTTTTCCTTTTTTCTTTTTTCTTTTTTTTTATATTAGGAATAAAACAAATTTATACTAGAATATTTTAGTTAAGATTAATGAGATTTTTGTTTGGTTATGTTTCATAGTGATATTTTAAATTTAATTATATATGACTTATGTTTTTTTAATTATGAACTTATAATTAAAAAAGTATTTAATTATGTAATTTTTTTCTTTCGAAATTAATAATTTTATATATACGAAAATGAAACTTTCAATATTACAATATTAAATTATTTATATAACATTTATTGAATGAATAATTTTTATTTCAAAATGAAATAAAATATTACAAAAATTGATATTATTAAATAAAAAGGTGTAGATTATTGATGATGGTAGAGCAATTAAATCACTATAGGTCAAGTACATCCCAACTAAGTTAGCACTTACTAGCCTACCAATCATTTGCATTATACTACACCTCAATAATCTGATACAAAAATAAAAATAAAAAAATGAAATGAAATAGTAAAAAATAAATTGTTGATTAATCATCGGAGAAGACAGACATTTCAGTCGCATAACCCGAGGATATGTCATCAAAATCATTTTGAATTCGCTCATTTTCACTATAATTTTGTCTTCTTGTAAGCGCATGCATATGATTTTTGTATATCATCAGTGCCTCAACCATTTGGGGTGAAAGCCTGCTCCGATAATTGCTCAGCACCCGTCCACTTGCACTAAAAACTGTTTTCGAAGTAACTGTAGAAATAGGAACGGTTAGTATATCACGAGTCATCTGTGAAACCACATGCCACATAGTTTCATTTTGTTTCCACCATTCCAAAATGGCAAAATCATCGAAATCATCCATTGACGGGCTTTCCAAATAACGTTGTAGTTGAAAACTACTTACACTTGTATGTTGAGATATTCTTTACATTTTATTGTTGAAAAAACACTTAATCTCCAGCCTCGAGATGAGACTGCTAGTATAGTGTGTGTAGGTGTATTTACAGATGCAGCTACCATGTATTATTCAAATAATCTATTGCATGTTTGCATAATAGGGGCAAACTGTGTTTGATCAGTGAAAAGACGCTCTAAAAATTCTTGTAAACTAATTTCTTTACACCTAGGATCAATTATTATGGCTAAACCTAATAGATGCGGCAAATAATCAAAATATTTATCAAAATTTTCTTTCATTGAAGTAATAATGGCTAATTAAGTTCTGTGGGAGTCAGTACTCCTCCTATTGATATTGTTTCAAAAAATAAATTTATTACTCTTCTTTGTTTATAAGCTATTTTTAATATATTATATGTTAAATTCCACCTTCTATCTACATCTATAGAAATGCTAGTTTTGGGCTTCCTTGCTTCTTCTTTTTCATGTCATGTACCAATTATGCATGTATTGTATAGCTGTAGGCCATTTCATGTGCTTAATTCCATATTTCGGGACTCGTTCCTTGCATCGGGTGTCATTTCGCCTTGTTTCGGGGCTGTTTTCCCCCTCATTTTGCCACTGATTTTTGCATGTTAGCATGCCATATCCCATGTCTTTTCCATGTCTCATTAGAGTGGCATTTTGGTGCCTGAGGGTCCGTTCTCGGTTTGCGTGCACGCGCGCACGCATTTCGAGGTGTCTTGTTTTCATCTGATGGCCTCTTATGTGAGTGTGGCTGAGGTCCACTCATGTTGGTGTAAGCCCATATTGCATTGTATATGCCATTTCATTCCATAGCATTGTGTATGCTAGGTTACATATTAGTGCATTGTGTATGCTCGGTTGTGTATCACCTCGTGTAGCGTGTATGCCATTCCATAACATTGTGTAAGTTAGGATTGTATCTTAGTTGCATTTCACACATATCATGCATATTGCATCGTGTTCGGGATAGGAGTTAGCCCGGGCACGGGAAACGAGGTACGTTCCGTACTCCGAATGACGGAACGTGTCTCAATTCCCAAGTCACCGACACTCCGGATTATCCATGATGGAGTTAGGTTTTGTTGTAGTGTTCATATGCATTCATTCTATATTGAGTTGTGCAATTCGGCTCCTCGGCCATCATGTATCGAGATGCTGATTGGTGGTACGAGGATCGAGACATGCATACATTTGTGAAAATACATTGCTATGCCCCTTTCCTGCTCTCTGTTGCAGCATATCAAGAATCAGCAGTCTTCCGAGGCTTGGCGCGCTTTTCAAGAATCATTGCAAAACAGAGGCTAATTGGGGCATTCCAGTGGATTTCCGTGCAAAGCAGCCCAAACATGCATCATTGCATCATCCGGAGTAGAATCAAGGCAGTCCCTGGCTTGCATGCCAGTTTACAGTTTTTCTTAGTTAATTTGTTAATTAATTAGGGATTTGTATATTATTTGGACTGTATTATTTGGACTGTACTATTCTTTTATTCGGGACTGTATCATTTATTTGGACCCTCTGCGCGAGGGCATAATTGTAATAAGTGTGGGTGAGTGTGATGTATGTCTTCCAACCCCACGTCTTTCTTCCCTTTTATTTACCCGCTTACGATGGTTAGATATAGGGCATATTTTAATTAGCATACAGTATGACAGCATGTTTGCATCATTCATCTGTTCTGCACGCACCGGGCTCGGCGCATCATACTAACTGCATTTGCATTTCAATTCCAAATTGAATACATGTTAGTTGTAGCATTCCACATGCCATGTTTAGAATAGCCGAGCCTGCTATAGTTTGCATTTTTGCATGTGTTTCATTAGGCAATTCGGTGTATCTAGGATCATGCATGGATTTCTAATGAGCTTCTGTTTTAGCTTGGAGTACTCGGTGAGTTTTATGCTTTAGCATCCTTGCATGCGTGTGAGTGACTGCCATGAATAGCATGCTTACCATGAGGCTAACTGCTTATGTGATATAACTGCCTTGAATGCCTGTGGGTGGAGGTTGTGTTACTTGGATTGGAATAATTCATCAAATGTTTGTTTTAAGCCCACTAGATAATGGCAAAACCATGTTTTCTAAGCCCACCTGAGGGTGGCAAAATCTGCATTTTAAGCCTACCTGCGGGTAGCAAACCATTTTTCAAAAACAAACATGAAATGTTTTGTTCCAATTCAGGCGACTCGGTCTATACTTGTATGCTGTGCGCATCACGTAGTAAATCTAGGCTAATAACCGGAATAAGAGCACACAAAGTTTTCAAAACTAGATATCATGGTTAGTAGAGGCCGGTCTCTGACCGGGCGAGCGGGGGTGCTCACGAAGTGACCTTTCCCAATCATACCCAAGTTCCCGAGCCGAGGCAACTTTGGTGATGACGGACACGTGGCCTTTGGCACCGAGTCAGGGTTTCCTAATTTCCCATTAAAAAAACATTTAGGTGGCGACTCTGTATCTGGCAAAGCAGTCCATGTTTGGCACTTCTTTTCAAAAATTTATTTTCAAAATCGATTTGCCTGATTTGGACTCTTTGGTTCAAGATTAAGAACCGTGACATTTGAGTCCTTGAACTGTAGTGACCCCAATATAAACGGAACGGGACTTAACCCTCCCGGGGCGTTCGGGGACGTCTACAGATGGCGTTGACTTGTGGGTGCTTATGGTGGTGTGGCTGATTGTGGTGATGTAAGGTTCAGGACATTGATCCTTTCATTGGGTTTTTCAGAATTTTCACTAAATTTTGTCAATCTGATATGGGTTAGTCTAAGTTTGATGAGAGAGAGAGAGAGAGAGAGTTGATTGTAAGGATAATTTTAATATTTTAAATTTCATTTATGCTGATGCCATTCTTTTCTCTTCGGTCAACTAACCGTCAACTAACCGATGGACTTATTTGTTACACATTTTTATAATGCAAGAGAGGTCAATGATATGTTAAACAATATGATGGGTGTCAGTGTGATTTCAAAGAAACAGATGTGGCGTTAGTATAATTTACCCTTAAGTGTAATGCTACATACCACTAATTTATCATCACTAACTCCACCACTAGTGAGGTGGCAATTGAAAAAAAAAATAAAAACAAAAACCAAGGCACAAACATATGTGGCAGTGGGTGGAGCCCACTGCCACATCATTAGAGCCACCACTAATTAATAGTCTAAAGCATTTTTGTTACCCTTAATAATATGAAAGATCATTGAGTTATTGTTTGGCAATAGACTTCTTTAGTTGACTTTTTAGTTTTTTTTCACCATTTTAGTTTGGGATTAAAAGTTTGTTTAATTTGACTTTTTTTAATTTTTGTGGGTGAAAAAGTGAAATGATTATGATTTGAATGTGATATTTTATTTTTTTTGATTTTTTAACCTATTTTATCTTTTTATGACTCATTTAGCCAAAAAACTCATTGCCAAACAAAGCCTGAGTACAACTCAAGGTAACTCACTTTAGTATACAAGAAAACAGACTTATTTATTTATGCTTTCATGTTACTTTTTACTTCTATGTCAATAAAAATTAATATTATAATTCATATTTAAAATTTGACAACAAAAAGAAAATATATATATATATATATATATATTTTTTGAGTGCATCGGAAATAAAAGAAAATACTACTAACATATATGTTCACTTCCCCATCAAAACTTTTGCCACAAGCTTGCATCTTAACATTGTAAAATGGCATGACATCTCTCGGTATGTGTCTTTTTTTAAAACGGGTACACCATATTAGGGGTGAGCACGGGTCGGTTGCGGTCACGGAATCTCAAATCCGTCATCCGTCCGTCAGATTGGCGGATTAGAGAAAATCAATCCGCATCCGTCCGCCAATCCGGTGGATGTGGATTGAGCGGATTAGCGGTTTGGCAGATGGATGCAAATCGGTTTGGCGGTTTGAAATTTTATAAATTTTTAACATAGTTCAACTTGTGCACTTCCTCAAAAAAAAAAAAAAAAAGAAGAAAGTATTACAGTCAATGACTTAAAAAAGTATTACAATTACTGCATACCTCATCCAAATAAAGAAAGTTTGAAACTTTAGAATATCAAAATCACAGCATGCCTCATTCACATATTACAATCACAGCATACCTTATCCACATAAAGTATTACAATATGTGGTTCTTAAAATATAAAAACAATTAAAACCACCAAAACCATGAACATAACAGTAGCAGAGATTGTATGTCTCTGTATTGTTACATTTATATATATTTTTGAAAACAAAAACAAACCAGCATATATCATATTTTCTATTTATTACTTTTAGAGTTAGATTTAAAAACCAAAAAATATAAATAAATAATACGTTTATTTTTTTCAATTCAAAAAATATATTCAAGTTGAAAATTTTTTTTCAACAGAATATTTAAACTCTTTTTCAATTGAAAACACAAACAAAATATTTAAACAAATTGAAAACACAAAGTCTTATAAATTATTAAGGGTGCTCACGGTTTGGCGGTTCGGTTGCGGCCAAAGGGACTTCAAATCCGCCATCCGTCCGCTAAATTGGCGGATTGGAGAAAATCAATCCACAATTGTCCGCTCGTCATCACGCATCTGTCCAAAATGCAGCGGATCGGTTCAGTTCGGTCGGTTTTGGCGGATCGGTATATCCGCTGCTCACCCCTACACCATATATCTTCAACGAAAGTTTAAAAAAGGATATCTAAGCAAAATACAATTCCCAACCAATTTTTTTTTATTTTGTCAAGTCATTAATTATTTCAAAAATTTTAACAGTTAAGAAATAAACCTAACAATATATATCAAGTTATTCAAAACTCTTTAATTTCCACCTTTACTTCCGATTTGGTCTTGAAAACATCATGTATAGCGAGAAAAAATAATACCGATGACAAAATAATAATCATAATAATACAAATAAAGATACTTGAACCTAAGAACCTTCCACGACTTAAGCATTGATACCATGTATACCACTGTTTCAAAAGCTTAACACCCCCAACATTAGAACATTGTTATTTTGGCCTAAAAGTTAGGCTAACTTTCTAAATTTAGTAATATGTCAAGAAAATTATCAACTAATCATTTTTTTAATATATTATTGGATCTAGAAAGTGAGTTTAAAAAGTAGATTTTTATATCATTTTTCTCAATATTAATATCATTACAACCAATGGCGGAGCCAAAGAAGGTCCAGAGGGGTCACGTACCCCCTCTCAATTTTGAACTGTTTTTGTTTTTATTTTGTGGTCATATACAAAATGTATTCTTTTTCTTCTTAACATGTTCTTTGGCTAATGATTTATTGTATTGTTCACAATAAGTAGTTATTTGATACATTGGGAGCACTATGTTGTATTGTTTATGTAATAGTCTAAACCAATAGTGTAGTGAGAAATAATATAATTAACTAATTATTTTCAAGTAGTTGACAAATTACTTAGTGTGATTTGTGATTTCTCATACTTTGAGCATCACATAGGCAACGCCATATGATACTCTAAGACTATTTTATAATTTCCATTTGAAACACATCATTTATAAGCAATATCATCTCTTTAATATTTTCTGTCAAATAAAATTAAATATATATATTTTATAATAATTTGTGCTATAAATGATGTGTTTTTATTTTCTAAAATTATAAATTTTGATCCATAATTTTTTGTGCTAAAATTATAAACTTACATCACCATTTCGCACCAAGCTATTGCACACTATTATAGAATTTTGATTTGTTCCTATTAATAATGGTTTTTAATTTCTTATGCTTAAATTTAACACATAAAATTATTATTATCTTAATGTTGATCATGATTTTTTTTTTAAATAAAAAATTATAATTAATAAATGCCCCTCTAACTAAATTTGTTTGCTCCGCCACAACTTACAATAATAAATACACAGGAGAGTCACTGTCTTTATCTCTAGTGATTAAAAAGAATTAGTAGAAATTCGTTTATGTATAATATAAAAATAATTTAATCAAAATTAAAATAAATATGGCCTTGACTTGTGTTACACATGTAAATGAAGATAGTCAAGATGTATATAACAAGTAATGTTAGAGATTTATATATTTATATCAATTGGGATAGAAATTTCCATATATATATGACCCTCACAACCCCTATTCTTATCCCAATCACTCATAATGTGGGATTCACACATACATGAGTGGACGTCACACACACATCAAGAGCCCAGATCAAATTTGGGGTTATGGAACTCTCAAAAAAGGAGGTTCCAAACATTTATGTATTTATATTCATAAATTTACTTACAATGATGTGACATAAGAGTTGGTCCACTATCAATTAAGTGTGTAACAAATTAAAAGTTAAAATATATCCTATTACATCATTGTAGGTAGAATTGTGAATACTTTTTGAGAATCTCAAATATTTTCCTATGTGAAATGTTAGGGATCATGAAAATTTTTTCATGAAAATGATCATGAAATATTTGTGACCCTTAGATTACCTTGATTAGTGTGTGGTGCTTTATTCTAAGTGTAATCCAAAAGTCATAAATCTTTCATGATTATTTTCATGAAAGACTTTTCATGATATCTAGCATTGCTGTTTTCTTATAGATAATACAGAATCTGATAGACGTATAATATATCTCAGACTCAACTCAAGGGTTTGTTTTTAGAAATAGGATAGATGATATTATTAGTGTGAGGATTATTAGTGAAGAGACTAATAAAAATTATATTTGTTTGTGATATATTTTAGTGAGAAGATTAACTATATGAAATACTATAAATATCCTTGAGTGTTTTTGAAATATTTTAATATTAAAAATTATATTTTATAAATATATTATTATATTAAATTATTTTTATATAAAATAAATATGAAATAATGAGAGAGCAAAAAAAATAAAAAATCAAATCAGCCCATGGTTTTGAAATAGTGTATTGAAAGATTCTAATTAATGTTGCTTCATTCATCATCAACCGAGCTTTGCTTTCATCCATCAACAAAGCTTTGTCGATGACTCTGACGGAGAACGTCAAAGAGGATCGTCAACGTGGATCTTCTCATGTATGATTTTTTTTTTTTTTTCTTGCAAATTTTTGGGTTTGAAGTACAATCGAATGATCATCAATGTCAACACGATTTTTTTTTCTTTGCAAATTTCAATTTCGAAAACTATGAAATACAATTGAGTTGGATAATGTGGCTAAACCTCATTGTGGGCAAAATCACCATTCACACTGCAATACCAACGGCTTGATCCGTTCATTCGAGGGGATTCAGAGTCTTAACGGAATATCAATCCGGTGACTATTTTGCAAACAAACGTGATATTGTGAATCTCACCTCACTATTAATCTTAATCCCAAGCCCCAACTCATAAAACAAATAGGGCCCAAGGGTTTGGCTTAATGGGTGGAGAAGGTAATCAAAAGGTTTACTACTCAAAAGGTAATATGTTCAAATCTCACGAAAGCCAAACATTCCAAACCTTATAAGATTTGCCCGCCCATTAATTTTAGAATTTCGAGATTTATTGAGGTGCATGTAAATTTATCCGGATACCCAGATATTAAAAAGTAAATAAATTGTATATCTCAGACTCACCTGGTCCTCCTGGGATGTGCTGCCCTTTTGGTAGTTCATGTGGAAGAGTTTGTGCATCTCCTCCGTTTTGCCATGGATAGAATCATCAGTCCAAATGAAATTAATATGACAATACAGAGGACAATATGGGTCTTCTTGTGAACCATCTCAGACTCAGTACCCTAAAAAATAACCTGGCTGTTTCTTTTCTTTTTGGTAAAGAAAAAAGTGGCTGTCTTAATGAGAGTAACCATCTACCTCTGATGATCATTATATAGGAAATGTAAATGCACTACTACAACTGTACAAAAATCTGAACCAAAGAATGGGCTACAGTAAGGCTATGTTTGGTAAGAATTTTTTTAGATTGATTTTTTAATTTTTTAACTATTTTAGTCTAACTAAAAAGTTTCGTTTGAGATTATCTTTTGACTTTTTTTTTTATAATTTTGTGAGAAAAAAATAAAATGCTTATAGTTTGAATGTGACATTTTATCTTATTAATTTTTTAATTTATTTTATCTTTTAATAATCTAAATTAATCCTAACCCTCTTGCCAAACCAAAGCTAAATATCTTGAAAACCTCTCTAGCACAAAAAAAAAATAATAATAATAATAAAAAAAATAAAAAAATAAAAATAAAGAAGAAAGACATGGGGCTGCCCTACCACTGTCCTTAGGAATGAGGGTCATATTCAACACGATAGTACTACGTCCACACACAATACTATGGTGATTTGCTTATAAATTGCCCCCCTTCATAATTCTAATCACAGAACTGTGATTCCATACACGCGTAAGTTGCATATGATCCCATATAATTTGGTGACTTACCTTAATACCAAATAATTCAAATTTTAAAACAAAATTTATCCTAAAAACTATCTTACAAAGAAAGGGAAAAAAATTCAGCAAAAAAAGAGAAAATTGATTGATGTGAATCAAAAAAAAGTACATTAGCACAATACGGATTATATCAAGAAGGACTTCGTCAAAAATAGCATCTACACTAGTAGAGCATCACAATTAGGTTGACCCTTTTTAATGGCAATCACGCAAGAAGCCAACCACCATTGAAACAATTAAACAGAAGAACTAAATAGATAATAAAATTATTATGAACAGAAAAGTGTGATTAAAATTTAATTAATGAATTATAAGGTGTATATACAGAATGAATTTAAAACACATTAATATTTTTTAATAAAATTGAGAATTTTTATTATTAATAAAAGAATATCTAAAAGACTATAGATAAGAACTAATTTTAATAGGAATTAGTGATGAATTTAGAATGAAGGTACTTTCTTGGTCAAATTTGAGCAACCGGTGAACAGCCACGACGAAGACTCCAACTAGAGCTACAAAGATGATTCACATTAATATATCTTAATAAATAAAATAAAATAAAAATAAAAATTGTATACAATCCATTCAAAATTATGAATCCTACTATTTTTTTATTAGATAAGAGATGCACTATTCTAGATGATTTAAATGAAATGGAATGTTTTATTCATACAGTACCTCTTAATAATCTTGCCCATTTACATGGCCATCTTGTAGGTCACTAGGGTTCACGTTCACCCTTATTTTACGAGGGTAAATTACACTATTAACCTTTGTATTTTGACTCTTATATCGTTTTGATGCTTGTAATTTCAATTAGATCTGGGGATGTATTTTCTGAGTACCAACACGTGGCAAGGTGACGCCGACGTGTCAGCGAGGTGTGTCGTGTAGTTACGCCGAGGTGATCTCGGAGTTGCCGAGGTTATCTCCGAAGATATCGGAATCCGAGATAAGTGGATAAAGGACAAAGTCCTAGATTGAGAGAAGACTTCAGTTTGGGTAAGATGAAACTCTTAGAGGGTTTATCCTAATCCCACTGGGAGTTCCAGATTAGCAGTAATCCTGAGTCCATGGAGTTAGGCCCTTGGGACTAGGATTATATTGGCTATAAAAGAGAGGCACCCCCATGGGTCTAAGGTATTTTTATGCTCAAGCTTGTGAGTTGAATACTTGATTATCTTTGAGAGATATACTGACTTGATCGTCGGAGTGCCCCCGGGTGGAAGAACCACCGCCGGAGCCTTTTCTTTCTGTGCAGGACAGCAGGGTGCCATCTATTCTGCCTGTGTTCTACAGCTGAATCACTAAGGAGGGCAGTGTGATCAGAAAATCACTCACACAATTTGGCGCCGTCTGTGGGAAGTAAAGACGAATAGATGGCCAGTAACGTACAAAAAGAAAAGGTTGGGGACGACGCTCCCGCTGGGAGTGGCAGGCCTATCGACCTTGACATTGAAGGAGACAACCACAACGAAGAAGCCCGTGACCATGGGCGCGGAGGAAAAGACGTCGGCCAGGAGGGCGACACTTCAAAGAAGACAGACCAAAGCAAGTACTATAATGAAGATAACCTCCAAGTATGGAGGGATAGGTGCCTACGGAGGGATGAGGAAGTAAAAGAATTGGCAGACAAGTTGGCAGACCTACAGTCGGTCGTCAACTTCATGATGCAAAACAATGTCATGCAGCCACCGTACCCACTGCAGGACACGCCAATTCCAGCAATTAATACCCAGAAGGGAGGAAGGAAAATAATTCCCGAAGCACCTCAACACGCCAGGAGCGGAAGGCACTCTCACCCGCCATCCAGGGAAGTCAGCCGAAGGAGCCGAGACAAGAGAAGTCCCAAAGGACATACCACACGCAGGACCCAGAGCCCAAAGAACATCGGCATGTCCAAAGGCAGGCGCTCTGCTTTGACACAACCCATGGAGAAAGATCAAAACGGGCCCACCACGAGGCCAAAAGCAGTGTGCCGAAAAGACTGAAGTCAAAAGATAGCCGAGCTCCAGGAGGAGTAAAGAGGACTTGAGAAACTACCTCAAGAGGAAAGAACAGAATGCTGAAGCCGAGGTTAATTCACCCGACAAGCCGAGGACACCGTTCTCGGTAGAACTGGACAAATTTGAGGCACCAAAAAGATTCAACATGCCGAGGTTTCAAATATACGATGGTAAGTCAGACCCTAACTTCCACGTTGGTTTATTCTTAAATTCAATGGCATTATACAATGGAAACGAGCCATTGCTCTGCAAAGTGTTCCCCTCGTCCTTTGGGGAGATTGCATCAGATTGGTTCCACACGTTTTCAAAGGGAAGCGTGAAGACTTGGGAAGGCCTGGCCGAGATGTTCGTGGCCAGGTTCGTGACAAACAAGCTGCAGCCATTAAGGGTGGACGCATTGATGGCTTTGAAGATCAACAAGGATGAAGGCCTTAGGGCCTATGCAAAAAGATATTACGAGGTGTTCAATCGAATACCCGAATGCAACCAAGAAGTGGCGGTCGTATCTTTCAAGAACGGCCTGAAAGATGATTGCTCAATACGGAAATCTTTGGCAAAGACATTGCCAAAAAGCATGGAAGAACTCATGGCAAGAATCGAGAAAATGCCAGAGCCGAGGAGGATACATCAGGGAATAAGGGTAAAACAGGAAAAAGGGAACGGCTCGCCGAAGCGAGGCCAGGTAATAACGGATTTAACAAATCGGAGACAGAATTGAGGGGTAAGCAAGCAGTAACGACTGTATTCCGAATTCCCATCCACAAAGTCCTAGATCAAATTCGAAATCAGCCCTATTTCAGGGCACCGGCAAAGGCCCCAGGAGAATACATGGGAAGGAACGTTGGTAGGCGTTGCGCCTACCACAATGAAGAGGGGCATCCAACTCAGGTTGTAGAGCCCTAAGAGCACACTTGGAGGACTTAGTGAGACAAGGCCATCTGAGGGACCTTGTCGATGAGGCCAGAACAAGAGAGGAACAAGCAAGGTTGCCTCAAGCACCAGCAGCCCCACCTCCCCCAGCACAGCAACCACGGGCAGGGGAACCACGGGTGGTTAATGTGATCCACTCAAGGGTCAACGAGAACGAAGTCAGAGGAGAGACCCAGAGGGTAAGGCATTTACAGCATGTCTACCAAGTCGGGGAAAAGAGACATCGGCCAGAGGAGTGCCAAGGACCGATGATAGCTTTTACTGAAGCCGACCTAGAGATGGTCCAACACCCGCATAATGATGCCTTGGTAGTATCCCTCCAGGTTGGGGAGTGCCAAGTAAAGCGCATCCTGATAGACCAAGGCAGCTCTTGTGACATCATGTATGTTAGATGTTACAAGGAGCTAGGCCTTCACCCAGATGACATGGAAGGATCCAGCGGCCCGATGGTCGGCTTCAATGGAACGCCGACGTGGCCACTAGGCGCAACAAGCTTGGAAGTACAAGCCGGCACAAAGAAAATCAAGACAGAATTCATCGTGATTGACACCCCTTCCCCATACAACATCATCTTGGGAAGGCCATGGTTGCATGCAATGGGGGCAGTTCCCTCAACATTGCATCAACTATTGCGGTTCCCAACAGAACATGGGATTGAAGAAGTCAGAGGAGATCAACTGCAGGCAAAAAATTGCTCCATGGCAGCAATGAAAACAACCTGCAACATACAAGAACCAGGGGGCAGAGATTGAAGATGAGGACAGGGTCCTAGATGATGTCGCAAGGAGCCGACCGAGAAGAGTGAGGAAACACTGAAGAAAATCCTCGTCCAGGAGGGCGATGAAGAGCGCTTCTTTCTTCTCGGCTCAGCTTAGTCGAAGAAGAAGAAAGAGAACTGGAAGCTTTTTTGAGGACAAACATAGAGGTGTTCGCCTGGACACCCTATGAAATGCCTGGCATTGACCCCGAGGTCACATGCCAGACTGAACGTCGACAGGTCCGCCGCCCAAACTGTAATACAACGAGCTAGAAGACCGACGTTGATGCACGTCGAAGCAGTGGAGGAAGAAGTAGACAGACTACTGGAAGTTAAGGCCATTAGATAAGTCAATTATCCGACGTGGCTATCAAACACTGTGGTGGTAAGAAAAAAACGGTGGTAAATGGAGGGTCTGCGTAGATTTTACAAGCCTGAACAAAGCCTGTCCCAAAGACAGCTTTCCTTTGCCCAAGGTTGACCAATTGGTAGACGCCACATCTGGACATGGAAGGATGAGCTTCCTGGACGCTTATAGAGGGTACCACCAGATAGCCATATACCTCCCAGATGAGGAGAAAACAGCGTTCATCACCCCAAAAGGCCTGTACTGTTACAGAGTAATGCCCTTTGGGCAGAAAAACGCAGGAGCAACTTACCAAAGGCTGGTAACCAAGATGTTTAGACACTTGATTGGCCAAACAATAGAAGTCTACATCGATGACATGGTCGTGAAGACCAAGGAGCCTAAGGGTCATCTTACCGATCTAAAAGAGGTATTTGAAATTCTCAAAACATATCGGCTCCGACTCAACGCATCAAAGTGCGCGTTTGGAGTTGGATCTGGTAAGTTTCTGGGGTACCTGGTAACAAGAAGGGGCATAGAGGCCAGCCCAGATCAGATCAAGGCCATCGTAGATCTACAGAGCCCAACATCGGCAAAACAGGTACAAATGCTTACTGGAAGGGCCGCAGCCCTAAACAGGTTCATAAGCCGAAGCTCAAACAAATGTAAGCCTTTCTTCAACCTGGTGAAAAAAACCGCGGACTTCCTATGGACCGAGGAATATGAGGCCGCTTTGGCCGACCTAAAGAAATATCTGACCACGGCCCCAGTCCTCTCAACACCTGAACCTGGAGAAGAGCTGTTTTTGTACTTAGCTGTGTCAGAACACGCAGTAAGCGTAGTGCTAATCCGAGAAGAAAAAGAAGAACAGAAGGCTGTTTATTATGTAAGTAAAACCTTGGCCAATGCAGAAACAAGGTATCTACCACTAGAGAAATTAATGCTGGCCTTAGTAATGGCCTCAAAGAAGTTAAACCATTACTTTCAGGCGCACAAGATTGTGGTGCTAACAGAGCACCCACTGAAGTCCTTATTGCAACAAGGAGACTTAACAGGAAGAATAGTAAGATGGGCAGTAGCCTTGGGCCAGTATGACCTGGAGTTCAGGCCCAGAACAACAATTAAGGGCCAAGTCTTGGCCGACTTCGTGGCAGAATTCACGCCTGAATCCATCGAACATCGGGCTCCGTTGAGCCAAGATGAATGCTGTCCCAGCAAACAAGGAGAATCCCAGACAATGGGAAAAGAGCAAAGGAAGGAAAAACTCAGACCCTATAGTATCTACATCGGCGACTCCTTCAGACTGTTTGTCGATGGAAGTTTAAACTGGCAAGGAGCAGGGGCAGGAGTACTACTGATATCTCCAGATGGAGAAATAATAGAACAGTCCATTCGTTTGGGGTTCAGGGCCTCAAACAATGAAGCGGAATACGAAGCCTTAATTGCAGGGCTAAAGCTGGCGGCAGCAGCAGAAGCAGATGAGGTAATAGTTTTTTGTGATTCACAGCTTATTGTTAACCAGTCAATATGAGAATTTGCAGCCAGAGACGAGAGGATGTCGGCATATGCAAAAGAGGTCATCAGATTGGCAGCCCTATTTCAAAACTGCCGACTACTCCAAGTAAGCCGAGATTATAACAGCCACGCCGATGCGTTGGCCAACCTGGCAAGTTCAATGTAGACTGGAAAAACAAGGACAATTATGATTGACTACATGTCGGGCCCGAGCATAGAACCACAGAACACAGAGCAAGAAGCAATGTGTGTGGACATAGGGCCAAGCTGGATAGATGCAATTGTTGCATTCTTGAAAGAAGGAAAGCTGCCAGAAAACCGCAAGGAGGCACACAAAGTCAGATTGAAGTTGGCAAGATTCAGCCTGACTGCGGACGGACATCTCTACAGAAGATCCTTCACTGGACCCCTTTTAAGGTGCGTACACCCTTTGCAGGTTAAAGATTTTTTATATGAAATTCATGAAGGAGTTTGTGGAAGCCACGCTGGGGGCAGATCACTAGCTCACAGGGCCATTACCCAGGGGTATTGGTGGCCCTACATGCAAAAGGATGCTGAAGCCTACGTGAAGAAATGTGAACAATTCCAAAGGTTTGCACCTTTAATACATCAGCCAGCTGCTGACCTGAACCCAGTATCCAGCCCTTGGCCGTTTGCCCAGTGGGGCATGGATCTTGTTGGGCAACTTCCCCAGGCAACTGGGCAGAGAAAATACTTGCTGGTAGCGACGGATTACTTCACGAAGTGGATAGAGGCGGAACCTCTCACCAAAATTCGAGATGTGGACGTCAAGAACTTCATATGGAAAAACATCATCACCAGATTTGGCATTCCAAGAGCCATAGTCGCCGACAACGGAACGCATTTTGACAGCAAGCTCATCAAGAACTTTTGTGCCAAATTCAAGATCAAGAATTACTTTTCAACACCAAGTTTTCCCCAAAGTAATGGACAAGCAGAAGCATCCAACAAAGTAATTTTGGATGGAATAAAGAAGAGGCTGCAGGCAGCAAAAGGAAAGTGGATAGACGAATTGCCCAACGTACTTTGGGCATATCGGACTACGCCGAGAAGATCAACAGGGGAATCCCCCTTTGCCATGGCCTATGGCACAGAAGCAGTCATTCCACTGGAAGTCGGCATCCCAGGGATCCGAACCTAGGGAGTTGAGAATGGGACTAATGATATACTCTTAGCCCGAGATCTGGATCTTTTAGAATAACGAAGAGAGAAAGCTGCAATTCAGCTCGCAGTATACCAGCAACAGCTTGCCAGAGCTTACAACAAGAAAGTCAATCCAAGAGATTTTCAAGTCGGCGACCTAGTCTTGAGAAAAGTCGTCGGCAACAAGAAAGATCCCAGAGAGGGCAAGCTTGGCCCAAACTGGGAAGGACCCTACAGAATTACTTCGGTATTAGGCAATGGAGCTTATCGGCTTGAAGATAATGAGGGCAAAGCATTACCCAGACCCTAGAACACTTGTAATTTGAAATTTTTCTATCATTAGATATGCATTATTTTTTGCCGATGTCATCAATAAAATCTTTTCAGAATTCTTCAAACACATATGATTGTTAAAGACATATAACGTTGTTTCTGAGAGACATGAATAATGAGAACCCAAGTGGAACTCAGGTTCACATTGGGGGCAGAGAGAAGACAAAGACACTTAACACTTGTTGAAATTTGTAGCAATTTACAAGTTGAAGTTAAGCTAAGATGGTTCCTTATCTTCACTTGTTGAAATTTGTAGTAATTTACAAGTTGAAGTTAAGCTGAGATGGTTCCTTATCTTCACTTGTTGAAATTTGTAGCAATTTACAAGTTGAAGATAAGCTGAGATGGTTCCTTATCTTCACTTGTTGAAATTTGTAGCAATTTACAAGTTGAAGTTAAGCTGAGATGGTTCCTTATCTTCACTGAGATGGTTCCTTATCTTCACTTGTTGAAATTTGTAGCAATTTACAAGTTGAAGTTAAGCTGAGATGGTTCCTTATCTTCACTTGTTGAAATTTGTAGCAATTTACAAGTTGAAGATAAGCTGAGATGATTCTTTATCTTCACTTGTTGAAATTTGTAGCAATTTACAAGTTGAAATTAAGCCGAGATTACTGTTTCCCTTCACTTGTTGAAATTTGTAGCAATTTACAAGTCGAAGTGAAGCCGAGGTTATTGCTTAAACATTTGTAGCAATTTACAAAGTTGAAGTAAAAGCTAAGTATATTGTTTAAACACTTGTTGAAATTTGTAGCAATTTACAAGTAGATCATTGTTTAGCACTTGTTATAACTTGAGGTAAATTTACAGTATATGTTAACACTTGTTGAAATTTGCAGCAATTTGCAAGTAGGTTAAGACCAAGATCACTGTTTAAACACTTGTTAAAACTTGAGAAAAGTTTGCAAAGTTAACACTGAATAGTATATGTTTTACACTTGTAGAAATTTATGAAAAGTTTGCAGGTCAGTATCTTGCCGAAGTAAAGATTGCAGTTATTATACCCGAGGTATGTAACCCCGAGAAGATTATACAAAGAAGGATGAATATGTAAAACATGCAAAATATTCTAACTATAGAATGATACGGAAGCATTCAAGAGAAGACAGAGGTACAAGCATTTAAAACAAAGTTATGTTGAGGATTCAACAGGAAACAAAGGCACATCGGCCATACAAAAAGCTTGCATTGTTTTAAAACAAGGAGTGCAGAAGAAACAAAAAAGTACAAAAGACATTAAGGCTGTGATTCTTCAACTTCAGGCGCAATTTGAGTCTGGACCTCGGTAGATTCTTGGAGAACTACCTCGGCAGATTCCTGGGGAGCTACTTCGGCAGCCTTTTCTGCCACAATCTCGGCATCGATTTCGGCAATGGTTTGGTCAAGACTTTTATCGGTTGGAGGAACGTCAGATGATGCTTGTTCAGGAGTGGCCTCCTTGAGAACCTCCTCATCTTCCTCCTCATGAGTCAAGTCTAGGACTTGATTATCCTGAGGAGGGGACTTGGTCTCAGTGGTATCCTTAGGCTTCCTTACTAGAGCCTCATCATCATCCTTATCCTTATCCTCGGATTCAGACTCCGATTCGTCTTCGGCTTGAGTTGGAGGTGGAGGTGGAGGAAATGGAAGAGGAATAGCATCGGCATTGCGGAAAGGTGAATCGGCAGGGAGGTTAAGTTTCTTTATCAGGGACATCCAACCAAAGGAGAAGCCCCTGTTGCATGCTTGCCTGACTTGGAGCTTGTAATCTTCAGTAACGTCGGCTACACCTTGGGCATAAGCCTTTTTATCAGTTTCTTTGATTTCGGCTTCTTTCGTAGCCAAGGCCTCCTGAAGCTCCTTTTCGGCCTGGGCCTTTTTACCCTCGGCCTCTTTTTTCTCGGCTTCGGCGACCTTCCTGATAGCCTCAGCAGATTCAGCTTTTTCTTCTGCCATCTATTGGGCCTTAGTGGCAACCTCAGCCTGATCCTCCAACTTCTTCATTTTTGCTTGAAGACTCTTGTTGATCTTTTGGAGGGCAGAATACTCCTTCTTCAAGTCAGTTAACTTCTCCCTGTTCTCGAAAGATTGCATGGAGAAGGAATGGGCATGTTGAACAGCCTGAAAGAACACAAAGCAAAAAGTTACTACAAAATTTTACAAGTATGAAAAGATGAGGAAAAGACAGGCTACCAAGTGAAGACACTTACTTGAACACAGCATTGAAGCATGAAAGCATAATTTTCGTACTCACTCATTTCGGCGTTCTTTTCCAGATCACCTGGGAGAAAAAGAGCTGTACTGAGTGCAACGCCGACATTTATGTCATCGGCGCTGTCACTAGCCAAAACAGGCTTATTCTCCAGGGTAATCTCAGGCGTCCAGGGGACATTTGGTACTTTGGATTTCGAAGTCGTTGCAGAGGAAGACCTCGGCTTTTTGGATTTCTGGGACTCTGATGGCTGGGCTTCAGAACGCCTCTTCCTAGCAGAGGGTTGAGACTTCTCACTCTCAGTTAGCTTAGAAATAGGCAAAGTATCCTCAGTTACTTTGGCCTTTTGGCTGAGCCTTTTTTGTTCTTTTTGGCTTTGGTGGGGGCATGGATTGAGTCGGGGCAACATCAACATCGGTAGGGAGGTCGGCTAGGAGATCTGCGACAACAGGCTTTGGGCGACCCATCTCGGCAGTTTTGACAAGTCTTCGCCGACGTTTTCGGTCAGGTATGGGGATCAAGTATGGGGCTGAAGTTGATGGTTGATCGGCTGGATCCGATGTTGATCCGCTGGATCCGATGTTGATCCGTGATCTATTCGGGATGTAGAAGCGGTTAGAGTTGTGGCAGAAGGTGGAGACAGGCTTTTCTTCTTTCTTCTGGGGACGTCGGGCAAAACTGATTTGTATGTAGGGATAAAGTTGAGAAGAAGAGGGGCTTTTCTTTTATGAACTGGCAAGTCTAGGAGCTTTTTTAGATCCTTGCTGGGAACGTAAGATTGGCAAAAAATTTTCGGAGGCTTACGAACGTCTGCAAGAAGAAAACAGACATTAGAAGCAGATAAAATATTGAAACACTTGGAAAGAAACAACTAAGTATTGACATTGGGCTCTTACCCTTGCCCTCCTTAACTGATCGGGAAAGACGGTACAGATGAGCGTCCTCGTCTGCGCCAAACTCCCAATTTCCAGAGGTAATGAAGTAGTCATCTCCAGGCCCCTTGTTGGAGTCTGGGAGGTCGGCTACGATTTTGAATTCGGTAGACCTCGGCTTGAGGTAATAGACGAAGCCTTTTTCCTTTTGGTTAAGGGCACACATGGTATAACAATATTGGATGTCGGCAAGGGTGATCCTAACGTTCTCCTGCCTAGCAAAGGCTATGATACCATTAATCACCCGATAGGAGTTGATGGCAAGTTGCATAGGGTTCAACCTGTAGTAGTGGAGAACTTCACGAAGAAGGGGATCGAGTGGAAACCTGAGTCCACATTCAGTAAAAGCAACAATGGGAAAGGGCATTGTATCATCTGTGGGCATGATAGAGTCGTCATCTCCAGCCAGCCTCAATTGGACGTCGGCAGGAATGGCGAACTCTTCCCTAAAGTATTGAAGTTTGGTTGGGGTATCTGCCCTATGTCTCCACATCCCCATGATATCGGCGTAAAGGTATTCTACTTCAGAAAGATGATGTTCTTTAAGGGTTTTTTGGGACCTCGGCAAAAACGTAGGTAAACACTGGTTACGATTGTTTCAGTTTTTCCTAAGAATTGGTAGATTCTGCAGACAAATCCCAAACCTAAGTCTATGAAAGTAAAGATTGGGGGCACAGATCTGGAAGGGAATACAGAAAACACGAAATAAAGAACAAAGTTTCAGAGTCAAGAACAGAGGTAGGGTTCTCAAAAGCATAAAGAATACAAGAAATACAGGCTCAAGAACAGTGGCAAAAAAGTGGTGAAACAGTGCAAGTGTTCAAAACATAAGCGAAATTATGGAATAGACGCATCCAGATGAGTAGTTCAGTAAATCAAGGGTTTGAACAAAGCAGTAATGGCAGCAAGAAAGCAAACGAGCATAGAAGAATTAAGAATGAAAGGAACAGAGGTTTACCAAGACAGCTGGAGCCGGTATGAAGATCGCCGAGGTCAGACGACGGATATAGGCACGACGGAACGGTGAAAGCTTCGCTGGAATGGAAGAATAAAGACGGTTGCAGAGCTTGGAGCTAGAGCAATGGCAGATTTGAGAAAGTTTAGAGAGAGAAAGAGTAAGTAAATGGAGTGCAAAAGTAAAGAAAGGAAGAAAGAAAGAAAGTTTTATCAAAAACTTGAAACGGCGGCAAAACAGGGCATTTATTGCGCCTGGAGCAACGCACACGTCAGACGGCACACGCAGGGAAAACAGTTTTCAGGCGCGTCGCAGACACGGGCCAATGAAGATATAACACGTAAGCAGTACGGTTGAGAAGTGATGCATGACAGCTTATGCGCATAGGAGAGCTCATTTGAATTCTTGTTCTTGAAGAAGACATGTCGGCCTGAGATGAACGACCTTGGTTGAAGAATTCTTGTGCCGAAGTACTGGAAAGAGGAACAATATAGGTTCCATCACCTCAGAATGCCGAGGTAATAGAACCTAGGGGGCAGTTGTGGGGATGTATTTTCTGAGTACCAACACGTGGCAAGGTGACGCCGACGTGTCAGCCGAGGTGCCACGTGTCGTGGTAGTTACGCCGAGGTGATCTCGGAGTTGCCGAGGTTATCTCTGAAGATATCGGAATCCGAGATAAGCGGATAAAGGACAAGAGTCCTAGATTGAGAGAAGACTTCAGTTTGGGTAAATATGAAACTCTTAGAGGGTTTATCCTAATCCCACTGGGAGTTCCAGATTAACAGTAATCTTGAGTCCAATGGAGTTAGGCCCCTGTTGGGACTAGGATTATATTGGCTATAAAAGAGAGGCACCCCCATGGGTCTAAGGTATGCTTTTTATGCTCAAGCTTGTGAGTTGAATACTTGATTACCTTTGAGAGATATACTGACTTGATCGTCGGAGTGCCCTCGGGTGGAAGAACCACCGCCGGAGCCTTTTCTTTCTGTGCAGGACAGCAGGGTGCCATATATTCTGCCTGTGTTCTACAGCTGAATCACTAAGGAGGGCAGTGTGATCAGAAAATCACTTACACAAGATCAATTTTGATCATGAATTTTTAACTTTGTTTCAAATTATTTTAATTAATTCTAATGGTTATCATTTTTTTTATAGCAAATATGCAAATAAATGACATGTGTCATACTTTTAGGAGTAAAATTATAAATTTGATCAATTCAGTAAAAAAAAATCTATCAAAATTAGACTAAATTAACATAAAATCTAAAATTAATATGGTAAAAATTAAGCCAAATTACAACTATAAAAATTAAAATAATACAAGCGACAAAATATAAAAATTACCGATATAATTTATCGATTTTACAATTACAAACCCTCCACTATAGAGACAAGTTTCCCCCTCAATCTTGAAGAACACAGAGAATATGATGAAGTGTTGATTATTTTGTTTCCATCTACTCTACATATTACTCTAGTCTTCTCTTTTCTTTTTTCATTTTTCATTTTTTTTTTTGTAATGCACTTTCTTGATCATTAACAGAGATCTACTTTATTGATCTAAAAATATAAAAAAAAACTTCTTATGGTCCTTTTTTTGCTCTAATATGCCTTGTTGAATCTCAGAAATATACTTTAAATAAACCATTGAATTAGGATGAATTGTATTATTGATCTGTATAGTTTAAAGTAGGGCTGTCAATGGATCGGATTTAATCCGAATCCGATCCGAATCCGATCCGATAATCCGAATCCGTTTACAGAAAAATCCGATCCGATAATCCGATAATCCGAATCCGTTTAATCTGTTTATTAAACGGATTGAACATGCAAAAATCCGATCCGATCCGATAATCCGATAATCCGATCCGATTATTATCAATTTGAATAAAAAACACAAAATGAATTTTTTTTTTCAAATTATATAAAATTGTAGCTCAATAAATAAATAAATGGATCGGATTCGGATTATCGGATCGGATATCCGAAATCTTCGGATTCGAATTCGGATATCTATAATCGGATATGAACTAAACGGATTCGGATCGGATTCGGGTTTGTCTTAATCGGATCGGATTCGGATTTTGACAGATCCGATCCGAATCCGATCCATTTTAAAGGAAGTTTTATGTTGATTTGTAGTTTTGATTTCATCAATTTAAATTTTAGACTTCCAATTACGTTTTAGAATAAATTACACTTTAACCCTTACATTTATATTAAATTTCACTTTGATTTCTCATTTTCCAATTATAATAGTCTAACTCTTTGCATTTTCGGTCAACTTGCAATGTACTTTTCCTGTTAGTTTGGGGTTAATAAGAACATCTCCAATGACTATTACTAAATTATGTACTTTTCCTGTTAGTTTGGTGTTAATAAGAACATCTCCATTGGCTATTACTAAATTATGACAACAGTTCATAGAAATATGACTCCAACAGCAAGTTATGACAGTTGTCAAATTTGACAAATGTTAAAATTTGTGTCAAATTTAACACAAGTTTTGGTAACTGCTATAACTATCAATTCTTATAAAAAAAACTTCCCTTCCCCTCCCACCAGCAAAACATCCCTCCTTCCCTCGCATCCTTGCAGAACGAAAGCTGAAAATTGGTGTATGTGGGATTTGTTTATCTATTGATTGATATTTGATAAAGTTGATGAGATTAGTTGTTCATATTTGATCCGCCTCTCCTCTGCGAGATCGCAGAGTAGAGGAGGATCGCGATGGAGGAGCTTTGGAAAGAGATCACAATGGAGCAGCTTTGGAAGGAGATCGTTGCGGAGATCACGGCGACAAAAGGGAAACTGGGAAAGTGATCGCTCTAGAGGGGTGGGGAGGAGATCACGGTGGCATAGGGACTAAGGAAGATATTCCACACCACCGCCATAGCCACCACCTTCGTCCTTGACGTTGTTGCCGAAGCCGAAGCAAAAAGCCCCTAAAACGGAGCTTGAATCTGCTGCTCCAAAAGCAATATCCACGAACCCAATTGTATTTCTATATATATATATATATATATATCCAAAACCTGTAAAAAAAAAATATTAAGCAATCCTAAATGGAACTCAAAACCCCATAATGGAGCTGTGGAGGATTTCATACTTTCTCTCTCAAGAACTTTATAAAATACTTCCATACTTTCTCTCTCCATGTATGTATTCAATTTTAATGATCAATCACTGTAGGATTGCCGGACATGAGGTTTGGAAGGGATGGTGGTGGGTGTTAGGATTTTTAAGTTTTGGGTGTAAGGAAAAAGAAAAAAAAAGTTGGAGATAAGAGTAAGAAAGGAATTATAGAAATTATGCAATAAAAGATAAAAAATTAAATTTTAACGGTGTAATAAGGAGTTAAATTGATATTGTAAGTAGGATTTCCCTTATAGCATGCGACAATTGTCTTCTTGACTTTGAAATCTCAACATTCCTGCACAAATTTCCGAAGCATATCCTTTATAGTCTTTTATATTTTTATTTTGTGAATTTCACTCTACCCCCACAACGATAAAAGGAATAATTCATTTCATAAATCTTGTAGTGAAAATCGTTTATACAAAAAATTAACTTTGTCAAATATCAATTAATAATAAATAAATCACATTTTATTTATAAAATGAGCAGTTAATATTAGGAAAAGCAAAATGGCATTTTCCTGTATATTTTGCCACAGAAGATGCCACATCAGTTGTACATGTCATTCCGTTTAAATTTTTGATACAATTTTTTTTTTAAAGCATAGCATTTCTCTCTAGTGGGAATTTATTGAAGAGAAAAAATAATAATAAATTAATTTAACTAGCATGTCATAAATTCAATTATCTTTAGTTTGATTTTTGCAGATTATCTACGGACTTATTTGATACATGTGATATGCTAGTGATTCAAAGTATTTTTTGGGAATTTACCTTATATGATTGGGATTTCTCACCATAATAAGTAATACGGTGGTGCATGTGCCAATTAATGTACATACTAGTGCATCAATTAGTATTATGTTATTATTACTGACCCCACCTATTATACAAATTACAAATGCCTAAAATCTCTAAAACTATGTCACATTATCTATTAGTATATTAATTAGTATATTAATTGGTACATATAATATTATTCTAATAATGATAAAAGACTTGATAATTGAAACTTCATTTATTTTCCTGGTGTGGTTAGGATTCTCCTAAGTTTAAATCTCAATTTGAAATAATTTAAGGCGTTTTGATGATTCAAACCAATTATTTTGTAGGACTCTCAATTTATATCATCCACAAATAAGATTCGATTGATCCAATAATTGTAATTTTTTTTTATTTTATCATCCACGAATAAAATTCGATTGATTTGATAATTGTAAATTTTTTATTTTATCACGTTTGTCTCTAAAAAAATAAACAATTCTATTTTAAAAATAGACTATCTATTTTTTTAGAAACAAAACTAATAAAATATAAGAATTATAATTATCAAGTCGAATAATCCTATAAAATAGTGAGCTTAATAAACTTTTCAAATTAGTGAGCTTCATGAACTCTTCAAATTTTCTCAAGCCGATATATTTACTTGAGAAATCCTATCCCTTCACGGTGAGCACCACGTCACTTCCGTTCATTTTCGGAGCTTGTCGAATTGGACTTGGATTCACCACTATTTTACGGCTTCTAAATATTTGAATTCTCTTCATATCTGCAACAACCATGTAGATAAATTTAGGTCTAGTTTGGTAAATAATTTTTTTTAGTAATTTTTTAATTTTTTTTTATAAAAAAAAATTATGTAAAAAGGTAAAAGGAATAGATCGAATGGGAAGTCTTTGGATGTGTAAGGTGCATATCATATGTATTTACTAAGTTCTCACAGATATACATAAGTTATCTCACAAAATAGCATAAGTTCTCATAAATATATGTAAGTTGTGATTTCTTAAATTTTTATGAATTAATTAACTTACGTATACATATGTTTGTAAAAACTTATACAATTTTGTAAAATAACTTACGTATATTTGTGAAAACTTATGCAAATATATGTGATATGCACTTACATACTTAATTGCCCAAATTGAATTTTTTAAATAATATTTTTAAAACTTTTTGACTATTTTGATAATTTCCCAAACACCCCTTACATTGCCCAAAAGAACAATAACCAAATTAAAACTCATTGTGCCTTAATAAAAGTTGGGAGGAGATCAAATCAAAGAAAAAATAGAATTCCAAAATACAATAAGGTTTCGTTTGGCAATTACATATTTTAGTCAAAAAGTTAAAAAATCATTATAAATTGTCACATCATTCTTTCTACTTTTCTGTATATCTTTTTGTAAAAAGTCAAAAAGTTACTAAAATAGTTTGTTCCCAAATGAGGCCTAAGCTAATGTAAAAATGGCTAATATATATCTTCTATCTATTTATTCTTATATATTATTATAAAGAGAAGGTTAGAATTGATGTATATATATATATATATATTTTCTATCAGCAGTTATGCCCTACATTTAGTGGCTTTTTCTTTCTTTTCTTGCTTTTTCCCCCAATTACATGGGTACTTTTGATTTTTTTTTTTTTTTCCCCTCTCAATTGTTAGTCTTTTTATATTCATAAAATGTTTCAATTTTCAAATTTTAAATTCAATCATATGCTTTACAATTTTATTTTTTTGGAAAAAGAAAAAGATCATATACACGTGTCATGTGTGCCCACCATCTGTAATTTATATATATAGACTAGCTAGATGGTTATTTTCTTTTTATAGAGTAGTATTGCTAAAATTTGATTGACTGAACAGGAAAATGTTATAATGCACATCCCTAAAAAAATATATATTGTAGAAAAATTAAGATTTTTGTGATGAAAGTTATGAATAGTGAATTATAGTGTGCACTCCTAAAACTTTTAATAAAAAAGCTATGTTTTTTTTTTGTGTGACAAAAGTTGTACTTTTGTAATGAGCAAGAAAGAAATATTTCTTGTGATAAAGGTCAAACTTAAATTTTTTGTGATATTAAAAATTATATTTTTTATATAAAATGTGCATACTGTATGTAATTTTTTGGGGATTCACATGGTAAGCCTCTTCCCACGGAATGAAGTAATTCTATATTTTAACATATGTTTTCTTATCATTAGACATTATAGTAGTGAAATTCACTTATCAAATACACGCGAAACTCATTTGTCTTTGTGTTTGTTGGTAAGAAATTTTAGTAAAATATTTGTTTATGTATAATAAAGAAAAAATCTGACCAAACTAAACTTAAATTAAAATAAATAGGACCTTGTATATAAACCTCAATTGGTATAACTTGTGTTAGTTTTTATGAGCATAATTTTTTAGATTGTTAGCTTAAAAAAATTAAAAGAAATTATAATCTGTTTTGTACAACTTGATAATATGTGAAAAATTGTTGAACCAGTACTGGTTCGTTTTGCTCAAAATTGTTGAACAACTTTTGATAATTTTTATAAACTAGTTTAGTTAAAAAGTTGTTATTTATTTATGTTGTACAAATATATAGGGTTCGTTTGGCATGTCTCTTGGGGCTAAAATAGCCATATAAGATAAAATAAGTTATTTTAGTCAAATATGACGAAATGTCACATCCAACACATAATCATTTTATTTTTTCTCTCACAAAAGTTAAAAAAACCAACAACCTATCACAGACGAGACTTTTAACACCAGACTAAATTACCAAAAAAGTCAAAAAGTTAAAAAATTAACCCACATCCCAAACCAGCTCAAAGAATACTTATCTGAAAAGGCTTTTTACACCAATAATTAAAGCAAAGGAGACAAGCTCATTGACTACATGTATTTAATAATTCAAATAAATTTTTTTTTTTTTAGAACATAGAAAATATTTATATTAAAAACAATAACATACTTAACAAGACCATAAAAGGTCATACAAACCATACAACAAAAGCAAAAAAATCAACAAAAAAAAAAGAAAAAGAAAACAAATCCATCAAAAAACCAATTACGATTTGGGAAAATTATTGATATTTTCAAAGATGTGGCTCGGAATGCAAGATCTAAATCAAACCAAGCAAGATTTGCTTGAAAGTTCGATGTCCCCGTCACCGCTACCCAATTCCGCCACCATCGCCATCGCACTTCGGACACTGCACCAGAAGTTAGAGTTGAGGAGGAGGTACACCCACAATGGTATGGAAGAAGAAGTGAGAAAGGCGGGAACCATTGTGGGTGTAGAAAATCTAAAAATTTATGCCGAAATCGAAGAAATAACTCTGAAACGCTTATTCAGACATAAAAAGTCCACATCTATACTCTAAAATTGTAGATTTAAACTATAGGAGTATAGATCTATAGTTTAGAAGTATAAAGAGAGTCGTCGGAGAATTGTCGAAGCACTACCAAAAATCTCCTAGAGAGAGAAGCTTTGCTCTCTCTCTATGGAATTGACCATTAAGAATTTTGGTACGTTCAAATACGTTTTAAAAAAAGCTACACAAATTATAACTTAAGAAAAATTCACATTTTTAAGTCAAATAAGCTGAAAATGTAAAATAAGTTATAATTTAAAATTACAACTAAACACTATTAATTAACTTTTGAAAAAAATTGTGGAAAGATTCCTTCAAAGAAGTTTTTATTAGTTTAAGAACACATCAAAAAAAACATTCAAAGTCAAGTCACTAAGACCAATTTGAGTTTAAGTTTTTTACGGGACATTTGACCAATTTGAGTCTAAGTTTTTTAAGTCTCCTCTTTCCACTTACGCCTAAGAGTATAAAAATAGCCCGTGGCTTGTGGGCGGTCCAAAACCCGCCCACAGCCTGGGGTGGGCCCGACCTATTTAGGCTCGGGCCCGAGCCCTTGGGCCTGGGACTGGGCCATCGTTTTGAAGCCTGGGCCAGCTTGTGGCCCGACCCATTAGCCCGCTCAAGGCCCACTCAAAGCTCAGCCCGCTCGAGGCCTAGTGTTACTTTTAGTGGAAAATAATAAATTTTTGGTGGAAAAAATAAAAAAAATTGTTTAGGCCCGCCCAAACTCGCCTAAAGCCTGAGCCCAGGCCCCAACTCGCCCAAAGTCCGAATACCCCTTGGGCCTGATCCTAATTTTCTAGCCCGTGGGCTGGCCCGATTTTTTGGTGGAAGCCTACAAGGCCTAACATGGGCCGATCTAGGCCCAGGCCTAGGTGGGTCAGGTCGGGCCGGGCCGGGCTGGGCCAAATTTACACCCCTACTCATGCCCAACCTCCATTAGTGAAACCATTGCCATATGTATAGGCATGCATGATTGATGTCCTAGCCAAGACAATAGAAGAGATTGAACAATGAACACCTTTGATCAACGAAGACATAGTTTTAATGAGAAATTGATGATTGCGAATGCTGAGTGGTGTTGATTTTGGTCGTTCGATTGTGGTCGCTAACAGGTGCTGGTAAACACAATCAATGGAAGAATGGATCCGTTGATGATGATGGCTATCGCGGTGATTGTTGAAAACGGAGAAGAGAAGGGAAGGGAAGGCACGGCGGATCCATCCATGGTGAGAAGAAAAAGGGAGAGAGATGATAACATAAGATAGGGTGCATTTATGAAAGTGTTAAAATATGAGTAATGTTAGGGATACTAAAATTTTAACTAAATGTTTTACCAAATGTCTTATATGAGATGGGTCCCACATAAGTGTGAGGTCCATATGCATGTGAGAAATTTGATAAAACATTTGTTAGAAATTTTAAAATCTCTAGATTTTTTTTAAAATATTAGTGAAATTCACATTTTGATGTGGCGGCAACATTTGACCGGTTGTCCGTAAATTTAGACTTTGCTGGACAACCATGTAGAATTCAATCCCCTAAGGTCAGGTTTGTTTCACTGATTTAGGAGGGGTATTGGCCTGTGTGTGAGCTAGACCCCGCATAAAACTTGTTTGGTTGGCTTGTGAATTTCCGGATTGTCATGCCAAGTGGACTATTAATACTACACAACAATGGGATTACGTTTCCCTAATTGGAGAAGGGATTGAAAAATCAACCAAAAAAAAAAAAATAATGTTAGAGATCTCAAAAGTTTTACTAAAATTTTTATCAAATGTCTCACATGGTGTGGGACCTACATAGGACTCACATGGTGTGAGTCCCACATCCATGTGAGACATTTAGTAAAAATTTTAATAGAATTTTTTGGATTTTTAACGTTACTCAAAATCAATCCAACGGTTTAATGTTGGAAATATAATTTTGGCCTTCAACAGCATACAAAGGCTTTAAAAATATTAATTTTATATATTAATACTATTTATAGTATTACTAATCCGGTGATATATAAACAAACCTTCTTTATCATACATCTCTAATATAATATTACCACACTAATAATCTCATCACTCAATGCTACCGCACTCTTAATCCCCTTCATCCTATGGAGTCAAACAAACGCGACCTAAGTGTATTTAAATGTAATTTGAGTACACTAACTCATAAATTTCTTTGAATTTTTAATTTAAGTGTAATTTCAGCAATAACTCATTATAATTTCTCTAAGTTTCTAATTTAAGTAAAGTATGAAATTTCTCTGGCTGCTAGCGGTGATTACTGGAAAGTTGTCACTGGCTAGCATTTGACAGTAGCGGTCAGAGACTCAGAGGTGTCAACAATGGTTGGAGGTGGTAGAGTAATGATACTATACTAAAAATAGTTTTGTCAAGAAAAAAAGTTGTTTTTCTTAAATTTACAAATATATTTTAGTTGTAGTTAAACTAATACAAAATATTTATTACAGAATTGAATATAAAAAAGGATTGGGTTACCTCTAGTTCAGTCAAGTTCAAAGGGCATTGTTCGGATCCGTAAGGCCTACCATGAATTTTGATTTGATGATTTGAACTATTCATTTTGTATAGTCGTTCGTGTTTATCATCCACACAAAATTTAAATCAATCCGATAAACATATTCAATTTATCACTCTCATTATAAATAAATAAAAAAAAGAATGATTTATTTTTAAAAATATATTTGTCGTTCATTTTTTTAAATATAAACGCAATAAATTAAATATGCAACAATTTTTGAATTAATCAAATTTTTTATATGAATGATATATAAGAAGGATCCTATAAAATGATTAGTTCAAAATTTTAAAACAGAATCTATAGTAAGTTTCACGGTTCGAACAACACCCCAATTAATCTAGACGGAGGGAATCCAACTCCTTAAAAAAAGCACCTTTTAAAAATAAATAAATTAAAGTAAGCTTATAAATGCTATCAGACAGGACGATATGGTATTTTATAATGAAGATGCACATGTAGAATGCATGCTTGCTTTATATAATATCCACTGATATATATGTTATCTCAACTCACCTGATCCTGGTCCTGGGATGTCCCCTTGTGCATCTCCTCCTTTCGCTATGAATGGAATCATAAGTCCAAATGAAATTAATAGGGCAATACCTAGGACAATGGAGGTCTTCTTGTGAACCATTTCAGTAGCCTTAACAGTACCGGTATCACTACTGTTTTCTTGAGACTACTAGCATTATTATATACTCTGATCATTATTATTATATGGGAAACGTAATGCACGACACAATCCTATTCAAAAGTCTTAACCCAAGAATGGGTTAACTTATAATTATAAGTAAAAGTCGTGGGAAATCCTCTTGGTACGTGACGATTTATAACTCTAGAATTTATTTTCACATTTGACCAAGAATTAAAGTGTTAGAGAATTGTGTATCATGAGATTCATTTGAAAATCATTTTAAACCATATATTGATGTTTTTGTCTAATTTTCTGAATAAAATTTTTAGAATTCTAGTATTAATTGGTACCTGAATTACAACTACTATAACTAGTGGTGTGATTTATTTTCTTTTCCTTCCTTAATGGGGAAGGAAAATCAACAGAATGTATCCGAAAGATTAACGTAGGATTTTAACATACTATCACACTCCGTAGATGACATTTTATGTGGTTTCACTCAGTAGCGGAGCCACGTAAGGACCAGGGGGTCACATGCCTCCCTGGATTTTGTGAATTTTTTTTGTTTGTTGCAAATATAAAGAAAATTTTTTAAATAAAAATAATTACAAAAATATTATTAGAGTGAAATATTAATGATATTTTAAAAATTATGAAAATAATAATAGTTGTTTTTGATTAAAAATGAAGATACTATTATAAATTGTATTATCTATGAAAATTTTAAATGTAACGGTGATGTCATTGTTATTGACATGCAAGTATAAGTAATCTCACTATAAATACATGAAATTTATTAGATTGTTAGTTATATTTGACATGTGAGGTTCACTTTCTCTGTGTTTATTTACTATTAGTTGGTGATATCGCATATTAATGATGACGTAATATTACTATTATATTGAATTTTTAATCAAATTTTGTATAAAAAAAAAATTTATTATTATATAATTTATTTTAAAACTTATATTCATATTTTTTTATATTGCCCATGATACACTACTTATAAATAACATTATTTTTTTTATGTTTCTTGAAATCAATTGTAAAAACTTGCATGAAATATTTTTGTGAAAATTTTCGATATTATAATTAATAAGTGCCCCCTAATTTAACTTTCTGGCTCTGCCACCAATGATGGATCTAGGGGGGGCTAGACCCCCAAAATTTGAAAAATATCATATATTATATTAGAAATTTTAAAATAACTTAAAATTATAGGAGTTCGCACCACCAAATTTTTTGTAGATAATTTCAAAATTATATAGAGTAACTCCCCCAATTTTTTAAATTATAGAATAGCCCCTCCAAAAACATAATCCTGGATCCGTCCCTATCTGCCACTAGTTTCACTATATCAACATTGACCTGATGGTAAATATTTCTCCCTTTTGGCAACTTCATTTTAGTATTTAACACGATAATATTATGCTCATACACAATATCTAGTGTGGCGTTGGATTTTAGAGTTTGGCAAACATTCACCCAACTCTCTTAACCCTACTTCAAATGGGTGATGCTAATACACGGATGGACGAATGTAAGTATAGTAATTTTTAAAAATAGCAAATATATTAGTTTCAATATGTAAACCCAATCTGACCACATGGAATTAAATTTTTTTCTTCAATATTAATATATGTACATATTATTCATTTGTTCAATAAATAAATTGTTGAAACTTGAAATAAGCCATTTTACTTTTCAATAAAAGGGTATTCCTCACTTGTCATTTTTAGTTTAAAAAAACATTAGAAATGGGATTTGTTTAGTAATTTTGTTTTCGTAAAATTAGAATTTATTCAATTCACCAACTCGATCTGCATCCATTCGCCAATCCACCCAACCTGCTCGCCTGATTTTGAAATCATGGGTGGTCTACAGTGAAATTTTCTCAACCCGAACCTGACCCGTGAGCACCTTTATCGAATTCACTTAAATAAATAGAATGAAATGGAATTGATCAATTAAATCTTAGTTTCCAATTATTTCTATAAATGATAATTTTATTTGTAAAATATTTTTTAAATTTTTTTTTTAATGAACCAAACGCAAGAAGGAACATTATGATAGAATAATCACTTCATTCCAATGAACTAAATACAGATCAACTACACTAAGAAAACTGCAATAATCTAGCCTACAAAATTCCCTCTTCTGCTACTACAAAAATTAAATCCCATATTCACATAAATTACATACAATCTCATATAGTGTTTTGACTAGCCTTAATGTCATCTAATGCAAATATGGGAAATTCTACCATAAAATTACGTAATTTTTTACGAACTTACTAAGATTTATGTGAATTTATATTCAACTTACGTATTTTTGTAAGATCACTCATTCAAGTTCGTGAAAACTTACGTAATTTTATAATAAGATTGCATACAGTATACATTGCATACCAAAGAATTTTCCATTATTTATTCATCGAACTAATGCCTACCAACTACCATTCTTTGGTAAATATGTTACTAATAAGGAGAATTCTATTATACACATTCCATATCATACGCACTTTTAGTTATATTATTTTTTCTTTAGTTATAATCAAATTTCCTTTTTAATTATGACATTATTTTAAAATATTTGATTATGACTTTTTGTGTTAGGTTATAACTTTTTATTTATTTATTTATTATGATTTAGAAAATATGAAATTATATTATTTTCTTTTATAATTATATATGATACACTCTTTAAGATAGTGTATATATCATAACATTTTTCTATTAATAATGACTCAATGAAAAATATCATGTCCGCGGATAGGGATGTCAAAATAACTCGTCCGGTCAAGTTTTCAACCCTAATTAAATGGGTTTGGAAAATAAGGTCAGGTTGAATTTGTCAAAAAAAACATATGACTAATGCCGTCAAGTTCTCAACCCTAATTAAATGGGTTTGGAAAATAAGGTCGGATTGAATTTGTAAAAAAAAAATGACCAATGCCGTCAAGTTGTCAACCCTAATTAAATGGGTTTGAAAAATAATGTCGGGTTGAATTTGTAAAAAAAAATATGACCAATGCCATTGGATTCGGAGTGGGGGCAAATGTAGGGAAGAGTGTGTTCCATACGACATGACATACAAATAGATTCTCCGTACCCGTCCCCGTCCCGTCAAAGCATATAATTAGTGTCCAAGTCCTATCAGGGGACATTGCAGACAAATAGATCCTATTAGGAATCGTGTTACGTATATGAGCCACACTTACGTCAAGTTTGGGAATATTCAAAAAGTTAAAAAATTATTTAAAAAATTAAAAGGTTATCATTATTCATCAAAAGTCAACAATTACGGCTGCACAATTTTCAATTCTAATTTTTCCTTACAAACCAATTTTTATAATTTTTTATTACACATTTTTTCATAAAAAGTCAACAAGTTAACCTAAACATTCATATTTTCAACCTCAACTTTTTAGTCTAAAAAGACAAAAAGTGCACTTATTTAGGACACCTCAAACAACCCTTTATTTTCGTTTGAAGAGTTAGTTGATTTTTTAATTTTTTTTAATTTGAGATTAAAAAAAATTATTTGAATTAAATTTTTAATTTTTTAACTTTTCTAAGACAATAAATAAAATAATTATAATTTAAATATGATATTTTATCATATTCATTTTTTAATTTATTTTATCATTGTGTAACTATTTTAGTCTAGTAATCTCATGCCAAATGAAGGCTTACTGACATATGAGATAAGTCCCCTCGTTAAATTTGTAATTTTTATAATTACATTTTTGTCCTAGCACTATGACATATATTATCATGGTAACGGATCCCTTTTGAATGAGGAAAATGAAAACTGAGAATTTTATGCCCAAAAAAAAAAAAAAAAAAAAAATTGAAAAATTTATAATTTAACAAAATAGAAAATTTATGGTTTATCAAAGTGAAAAATTTACATATATTTATCAAACTGGGAATTTCACAGTTTAACAAAATGGAAAATTTACATATTTACAAAGTGGAAAACTTACATATTTACAACCTTCAAGATTGTCACATTTTACAGTTCACATAGATATGTACACCATTAGGAAGTGAAAGTTTAATCCCTTAGCTTTTTAACTAAAATAATCAATTACCAAACAACTCTCAATTGAATAGAAAGTTCACAATTTGAAAAAGTGAATGACTTTAGGGACACTACAAAGTTTGTTTAAACTATTCAAAATTGAAACTTCACAAACAATATCATTACAAATTTTAAAACCAAACATATTATGATCGATTTCTATTTTCTTTTGAATCGCTTTATATATATTTTTAGTTCTATTACAACATGTGACTTGTCTATTTTTTTTTTTTTGTTGGCACTATGTGTCTTTTTTTTTTTTTTCTTTTTGTGCTATTTTTCATAGTATTTTTTTTATGCTTCATGCTATAGTACACATTGTGCCCACTATATGCAAGTTGGCCTCGTTTGGGAACCTTCATTTTTAGCCAAAAAGCCAAAAAGTTACTAAATTAGCCAAAAAGCCAACAACCCATACCAAAAAGTCAAAGATTCTCTTTTCTCTCTACTTTTTGCACATCTTTTCGTAAAAAGCCAAAAAGTCATCCCAAACATACTAGTTTTTTTTAGCTCATATTTTAGCCAAATAACCAAAAAGTTACTAAATTAGCCTGTTCCCAAACGAGGCCTAAGTATGATCTAAATTACACTACTAAAATTTCAAGTTTTTGTGACGGCAAAATGCCGTCGTTAATACTTCCAATGCTGTCTCAAAAAACTTTTAGCGACGGCAAAAGGGGGGTCACAATAGAAGGCGTTGCAAAAAAGTTTTAGAGACGACATGATTTTTTTTGCGACGACATTTTACTATCGCATATAATATCTAAAAAATGGAGACATTTTGCGACGGCACTGTTCACCGTCGCTAAAAGTTTTATTTGAGACAGCAAAAAAATCCTGTCACAAATTTATTTTTATTTTTTTTGCGACGGCATTGAATACGTTGCCAAAAAAACCTTTTGGTTTTTTTGTGACGGTGTGGTGCCATCGCAAAAAAAAAAAAAAAAAACCCGCAATAATTATTAAAAATAAAAAAAATTACCTGTTTTTTGCGACGGTGGTACCGTCGCAAAAAAAAACTGTAATAAAATTATTTAAAAAATATTAAAATTACCTATTTTTGCGACGGTGTGTTGCCGTTGCAAAAATAAAAATAAAAAACCTAAGATAAAATTATTAAAATATTAAAATTACTTGTATTAAATGAAAAACAAATGAAAAAAAAATCAATAATTGCATAATAATATAAAAATTCTTGTAAAGAAATAACAATTTCTCCATAATAAAAAAATTCTTTATTCATAACTACACATCAACAAAATTACCCACTACATAATGTTCCATAATACATATATAATGTTTAAATAAATAATATTGTTCATAATTCAAAATAGTCACATTAGTCACATTCTTCACATTCTTCAAAATAATGTTGTTCATAAACGAAAATTAAAAGTTTTCCTCATCATTCTCCGTGGTACAAAAACAAAAAAGAGTCACATTCTTCACAAGCATGAAATCCACAAGAAGCAAACTCCTACTCCAGAAATATCTTAAACAAAATAAAAATAATTAATGACAATATAATTATGTGTTAATATGTTAATTACAAAAAAACATAAAAATTTAACTACTAAACAATTACAAAGATAATTAAGTAAATAATTTTGCGTAGACCGAAATCCGGCTCTAACTCTCAAACTGGGAACCCGATTCGAGTCCTGTTTTCTCTCACAAGTCTCCCGTACCTAGGCGGTCGTGTGTGCCAAGTTTCATGCTAATCTGATGCCGTTTGGAGATTTTGGGGCGTTAACACCTCGAATTTAAGTTTCTTAAATAACTAGTTTGCCTAGAGTGAAATCCGGCTCTAACTCCCAAACCGGGAGCCCAATTCGACTCCCGTCTTCGCCCACAAGTCTCTCGTGCCAAGGCGGTCATGTGTACCAAGTTTCATGCTAATCTGATGCTGTTTAGTGATTTTGGGGTGCCAACACCTCAAATTCTAAGTTTTTCAAAGAACGAGTTTGCCTAGAGTGAAATTTGGCTCTAACTCCCAAACCAGGAACCCGATTCGAGTCCCGTCTTCTCCCACAAGTCTCTCGTGCCTAGGCGGTCGTGTGTGCCAAGTTTCGTGGTAATCCGACGCCGTTTGGTGATTTTGGGGCGTTAACACCTCGAATTTAAGTTTCTTAAAAACTAATTTGCCTAGAGTGAAATCCGACTATAACTCCCAAACCGGGAATCCAATTCGAGTCCCGTCTTCTCCCACAAGTCTCCCGTGCCTAGGCGGTTGTGTGTGCCAAGTATCATGCTAATCCGACGTCGTTTGGTGATTTTGGGGCGTTAACACCTCGAATTTAAGTTTCTTAAAGAACTAATTTGCCTAGAGTGAAATCCAACTCTAACTCCCAAACCGGGAACTCGATTCGAGTCCCCTCTTCTCTCCCAAGTCTCCCGTGCCAAGGCGGTCATGTGTGCCAAGTTTCATGCTAATCCGACGCTGTTTGGTGATTTTGGGGTGTCAACACCTCAAATTCTAAGTTTTTCAAAGAAGTAGTTTTCCTAGAGTGAAATCCGGCTTTAACTCCCAAACCGGGAACCCGATTTGAGTCCCGTCTTCTCTCATAAGTCTCTTGTGCTTAGGCGGTCATTTACGGCATTTATGGCATCCAATCAATTTGCACAACAAACAGATTATATTACTCAAATTATCTGACTATCCAACTTCTCATAGTATGAAACATCCTTGCATTTTGGTGTTAAATCATCTTCACAAATGTGCATACAAACATTGCTTGCATATATATCGGGATGATTCAATGATAGGGCCAACACACAAAGAAATAAATCTTAACTAGGTGCATTTGTTGATCACCCTATATCCTGATAGAAGTGAATCAGATGGAGGATGAGGACCAACTGATCAAGCTTTTGGATAAAAAATTTACAATTGAAAAATAATGTATTTAAATTGATTTTCTTAATTGTCTTAATCCATAACTGGTGGGATTTCCATCTTTGTAATCTGTTAATGACAAAATTTAATGTGCATCAGATTACCAAAGTTATTGTTTGAAAATGAATATAACACATGCCTCCAGGAAGATTCAAAGCTCTGTTGGAAATAGCTGGCACAATTTTGTCATTACTCCAAAGTTGAGACAACATACATTGCAATTTGTTGAAAACACTAACCATGAATGAAGTCCACAGCTTGGCATATATCACTCAGTGACGGAGCAAAGAGGTAGTCTCTTGTTGGAAGCACCAAGTGATTAATACCATAAGCCTGCAACAAATTACCATAATTAGAAATAAATGGAAGAGCTCGGTGAATAACCTTGCACTACAGTGAAATATGGGGGTGGAAACTAGTTGGCGTGTCTCCGGAGTGTTCCTAATGTGTCCCTTGAAAAAAAATTAATTAAATAAGGAGCACACCACGTGGTATGTTCCCACTGTGTCTTTATGTCCGACATGGCTACGAAACTTGTTTTGAAGTGACGGTGCTTCATAAAAGAAGAGTCTTTGTTCGTACAAATAATTTAAAAAACAAGACATCTTTTTGTATGCATGTTCACACTACGAGAATTCGCATTTTTTGCGACCAATTTCAGCGACTAAAATTAATTTAGTCGCCAAAACCCATACCTTTGGTGACTAAAATTGGTATTGGTCGCCATTGGTTCAAAAATTAGCTACTAATTTTTTTAGTCACTGTAAAGTACTTATTGGCTACTAAAAAATAAATTAGTCGCTAAAAACTAACGTAATAGGCGACTAATTAACATTTTAGTCGGCGTTAGTTTTGCTTTTTGGCTACTAAATTTTTTTTAGTCGCCGTAAACTCATTTTTGCCTACAAAAAATATGTAGTTGGTAAAAATCTTGCAAAATGTTTGGTATTTATGTTTGGCGACCAATCTTTTGGTAGGCAAAGGTTACTTTTAGTGACTAAATTGATTTTGTGGCCACTAAAACCAAAAAATTTTGGTGGGAAGATTAATAGTACCGCATATTTTCTATGTTTCCTTTTGCTTATTTATTTTTTTGTTTCTCTGTATGTGTTGAATACACCAAAGAAAACACCCCACTCTCTTGCTCTCACTCTCGTCGACAGCCCATCGATTATCTCCTCTCATCGACTAACCATCGGCCACTGTTGCTCAGAGCCCTCGAACCACCACAGGTACATCGTCTGACACCCATTGAATTTGATTCTGGTTTCTCTCTCTCTCTCTCTCTCTCTCTCTCTCTCTCTTCATCTCTCTTCCTTCTTCTATTTCCCTGTTTGAGTTTGATTTATGAGTTTCATTTATGGGAAACGAGTAAATGGTTTATGATTTTTGTTCTACATTTAGGGTTTTTTTTTTTTGGTTTTTTTTTATTTGATGTAGAGGCTTTCAATATTTCTGAAACAATTTTTATTTTGTAAACGAATCAAACTGTTGGGTTGAATCAAACGAATTTGTCAAAGTTTAGGTTGTAAACAGGTTTGGCAATGGTTGTCTTCCCTATTCAACCCATTCCATAGATCAGAAATAAGCCAACATCAGTTGAGCCATCTTGTAACCATAAGTTAATGTTCTTCACTTCATAATGTATACCAACTGGATAAGGGCAACACTCTGTTTTTGTTTGATTCAATTTATTCCCAATGTTTTGAACAATTTTTTGGTTAAACTGTGAGTCAAACCTACAGATTCAAAACAGAATAGAAAACAAAGTACAGTGAGCATGTATTGAGTTGAAATATAGATGATTTGTAGATTTCACATGAAAATGCATTACAGAATCATGGTCTTCAATTTTGCACCATCACGACTACAATTAAGTTCATGCCATCAATAGCACATTGCCTCTAAAATGTAGAAAATATATTGGGATGGCTAATTGAGCAGTAGAAGAAGAAAATTTAATGAATCCAAGTGGATCCTTCCATAAAATAATCAAAAGCCGTGGTGAAATCCAATGATAGCTAGATGGAAATAGCGTCATGAGATAAATGAACATAGAAGTAAACTAAACAATGAACAAAACTTTAGCTAAGTCTTGGTAACCAAACTAATCTGCATTATGTGCCCAAAAAGGATAATCAACCTCTCCAAAAAACAGTGGGAGCAAGGCAGTATACCTATTACCTCTCCTAGATCCTGCTAGGCTGCTATAAGCTTGTGCACTTGGTACAAACTTTTTTTATATCCCCAAAAAACCATAGCGATTATCATATGGGAATAGGCAAATCTCAAAGGAAAGGTCGGATGAAAAGTTTCCACAGACAAATTTGCAATTTTTCCCTTATATGAACTCATCTTAGTCTATGAGACAGGTTAATACAATGTATAGAAGTGATATACAAAGCATGGAATACCAATAGATAAATGTAGTTAAAACAAGGTGTGTATCACCAAAAATAGAACAACATTGTCATGAACAATATCCATAGCTCTAATCTCAAGAACTTATCCTTCAACAACAGATGAAAATCAAGGATAGAAACTCCACTATAACATAATTAAGAAAACAAGATTTATTATGAATCAAAAACCAATAAAAATTGAGTTAAAATGCAAAATTACCTCATCAAGGGGGTTCTCAAATTGGAGGTTCACACTCTCAGCATGTGCACGCATAACAAGAACTCTTATGCATGTGGCAGTTGCTTTGACATTCATGTCATTCTACAATAGCAAATAAAATTATTATCAGAAGAAATAGAAAAAATAAAAGTACATCATGCAGACTACGCAAATTGTCCAAGTCAATTAGAGACCTCAGCACACATATATACATAAATCTAAAGAGATATTGAGAATTAAATATAAAAACCAAGTCTATACACTTACCCAGTTTTCCTGGTCTCTTTTACTAGTTTCATTTCCTCTTCATTGTAGCCATTTGACAGGATAGGTGCATTGTGTGAGAAGAGATTAAAAGCATACTGCATGTAGTTGTATTAAGAGGTAATTTGAACAATTAGATATAATAAATAATGATTAACCATTTATCTCAATTTTGAATTCAAGAAACATGAACAAATAGGCAAACCTGTTGATTGAAGATATTACAAGTTGGAGGCTTTCCTTCCACGACCTTACGGTAAAAATAAGAGAAAAAAAAAAATCAAATTTGAAAGATTGTCAAAGCTACTTATCAAATATCAGGAAGAAAAAAAAAATGAATAGTAGAGATGATATTAAGATGGGAGAAACAAAAAAACCTCACGAGTCTGCTGCTCAAGCTTCTCCATTGCAGCGGCACCAGCACCAGCACCAGCACCAGCACCACTAGCTTCTTAGTACGTACTCACAACCATGCTCAATTCCCTCATCAATAATACATGCAATAGATGTAGGTGCAACACCAGCATCAAGCCAGTAGTTGGGTCAGGCCTTTAAAAAATGCTTTGCAATTCTCTTACTTGAGATACAAAAGTTTTCTTTTGGGGGGTAATTCTAATACTTATGATAAAAGTATTCTAGTTAGTAGTCATTTCAGGGTGCCTATTATATTTCTAGTTGGTTGTATTTTCTAAATATATTTCTACCCATTGGGGTGGGATATTACATTATTCAAGTGATTATTTGTGCTGGATGGTAGGGCTTTCTTTGGTGTTCTTTTTACTCCAAATCAGATTGTTTGTTTGGATATTGAAGAATCATCAACTGCACACAAATTTGAGTTCAATTTTTATACCGTATCCTTAAGGTGTCATATCAAGACTTGGAGGCAATGCGATTTGAGATTGACGTTCTTTAAGAAAATTTGATGAAGGAGAAAGAAGAGCGCCAGAGAGATCGTGAAGAGATGACGAGAGACAGAGAGGAGTTGATGAAAGAAGTAGAAGACAGAAAAAAAAGCAAGGAAGGCGCAACAAGAACAACTGAATCATTTGAACTCTGTGGTTTTACGACTATCAACACTGTTGGAGGGTTCAGACGGGCATCGTCGTATTTGGTAAGAAGAATTTCATTCGTATTATACTAATTCTTATACATACTTAGATTTACTACAGCCTTCCCACAAATATGGCAAGGTTGGTTAGAATTACACTTATGCACACTTATACACACTTAGATTTACTACAGCCTTCCCATTTAATACAGCCTTCCCAAAAACATTTTGTGCATTGGGTCCGTAATTTTGGTGCTGGGTAGTTAAAACAAATCTAGCAAGGTTGGTTAGAATTACCTTTTTCAGGTATCCAACGATGTTCACAATCTGTATTTAACTTAAATTCTTTTGAGGAAGAAAAAGGGGTAAACTTAGTCATTTTTCTTCGTAAGGATTAAATGTGGTTGATTGGTGAAGATAAGAATTTAACTTATTGGTCAGAACATGTAGACCATTTGATTGACAAGGTTCACAATCTGAATCATCATCAGCTCCTTGAACAGAATGATACATATCAGTAGCGTCTATAATAGTACAGACACTATAAATTGTTTATGTTTCTGAAACATGTCCATCAATAGTTACAAAATCAGCATTAACCCGCATTAACCCATGCTATGAGAGCAGTGCGCCTATCATCAGCAGTGTGTTTTAATGGGCATTTTCTAGAAAAATGTCCAGGTTTATTACATGTGTAACAATTTAAACTACTATTATATGTTCGTTTAGGATTTACTTTACAAACATGTCTGTTTGGATTTAGGAATGGAGCGTTATTTGTGGAATGTCTTGCAGCATATTTAAGTTCCACTTGGTTTAGAACTAGCTGTGTTACTTTGGCTAGGTCTTTGATTAAATGTTCTTGATCTAGATTGACCACCTTATTTCCAGTTCTGAGTGTTTCTAGGATTCTTAAAGGCTGACCTAGATTGTCTATACTCAGGGGGATCATTTAAACAACTCAAGGGAGTCTCATTCTTACTACAACTCCTATTGCATGTGTCATTCTTTGCCATATAGTTGCAGCAACATGTGGATATTGTATTCTACCAGGGAGATTATTCCATATATCCAAAATTTCTTTACCTATTGGTCCTGGTAGTTTTTGGAAATATTTTTCACCAATTGCTTGGTCAAAACTTTACCTGCTAAGCATGCCTTATGAGCATAAGCCATGGAGAATTCAAGGACATACATATAGTCAGTTAAATAAATTTGCCCTAAATACCTTATTCCAAACAGCCTTGAACCACCGTGTGGCCGACACAAATAGCTTCCCCATGCTAAATATGACTTGTGACAATTGACGGAATGTTATTCGGACCCGTACGTTGGGAGTTAGAGCCAAATACGCCCAAAACTTAGTCAAAAAAGGGCGTTTTGGGGCCAAAAATTCAAAATAACCCCCGAACTGCCGTGTGGTTGACACGAACAGCTTCCCCATGCCAAATATGACTTGTCACAACTGACGGAATGTTATTCGAACCCGTAGGTTGGGATTTAGAGCCGAATACGCCCAAAACTTAGTCGAAAAAAGGCGTTTCGGGGGCAAAAATTCAAAACAGCCCCCGAACTACTGTGTGGCTGACACGAACAGCTTCCCCATGCCAAATATAACTTGTGACAACTGACGAAATATTGTTCGGACCCATAGGTTGGGAGTTAGAGCCGAATACGCCCAAAACTTAGTCGGAAAAGGGCGTTTTGGGGGCGAAAATTCAAAACAGCCCCCGAACCGCTGTGTGACTGCCATGAACCGCTTCCCCATGCCAAATATGACTTGTGACAACTGACGGAATATTATTCGAACCCGTAGGTTGGAAGTTAGAGCCGAATACGCCCAAAACTTAGTCGAAAAAGGGCGTTTCAGGGGTGAAAATTCAAAACAGTCCCCGAACCGCTATGTGGCTGACACGAACAGCTTCCCCATGCTAAATATGACTTGTGACATTTGACGGAATGTTATTCAGACTCGTAGGTTGGAAGTTAGAGCAGAATACGCCCAAAACTTAGTCAAAAAAGGGCGTTTCAGAGGTGAAAATTCAAAACAGCCCCTGAACCGCCGTGTGGCCAACACAAACAGCTTCCCCATGCCAAATATGACTTGTGACAACTGACGGAATATTATTCGGACCCGTAGGTGGGAGTTAGAGCCGAATACACCCAAAACTTAGTCGAAAAAGGGCGTTTCGGGGGCGAAACTTCAAAACAACTCCCGAACCTCCGTGTGGCCGACACGGGCAGCTTCCCCATGCCAAATATGACTTGTGACAACTGACGGAATGTTATTCGGACCCGTAGGTTGGGAGCCAGAGGCGAATACGCCCAAAACTTAGTCGAAAAAGGGCGTTTTGGGGGCGAAAATTCAAAACAGGCCCCGAACTGCTGTGTGGCTGACACGAACAGCTTCCTCATGCCAAATATGACTTGTGACAACTGACAAAATGTTATTCGGACCCGTAGGTTGGGAGTTAGAGCCGAATACGCCCAAAACTTAGTCGAAAAAGGGTGTTTCGGGGGCGAAAATTCAAAATAGCCCCCGAACCGCCATGTGGCTGACATGAACAGCTTCCCCATGCCAAATATGACTTGTGACAACTGACGGAATGTTATTCAGACCTGTAGGTTGGAAGTTAGAGCTGAATACGCCCAAAACTTAGTCGAAAAGGGCGTTTCGGGGGCGAAAATTCAAAACAGCCCCCGAACCGCCGTGTGGCTGACACGAACAGCTTCCCCATGCCAAATATGACTTGTGACAACTAACGGAATGTTATTTGGAACTGTAGGTTGAGATTTAGAGCCGAATACGCCCAAAACTTAGTCGAAAAAGGGCGTTTCGGGGGCGAAAATTCAAAATAGCCCCCGAATTGCCATGTGGCTGACATGAACAGCTTCCCCATGCCAAATATGACTTGTGACAACTAACGGAATATTATTCGGACCCGTAGGTTGGGAGTTAGAGCCGAATACGCCCAAAACTTAGTCGAAAAGGGCGTTTTGAGGGCAAAAATTCAAAACAGCCCTCAAACCGCCATGTGAGTGAGACGAACAGCTTCCCCATGCCAAATATGACTTGTGACAACTAATGGAATGTTATTCGGACCCGTAGGTTGGGATTTAGAGCCGAATACGCCCAAAACTTAGTCGAAAAATGGCGTTTTGGGGGCGAAACTTCAAAATAGCTCCCGAACCTCCGTCTGACTCTCACGAGCAGCTTCCCTATTACAAATAGGACTTGTGACAACTGACGGAATGTATTAATTGGAGATGTATAGTAATGGAAAATTATGGAAAAAATATTCAGAAACCAATATGAACTCAATTTATGCCCTGTTATATTATATTACTTTCTTGAACGTACACACGTGTGTTATATTATATTTAAGCTTTCATACAAGTATCAAACATGCTCATGGTGTTTCTGTGGCCATGTGCTTCATGAGATATCAAGTATTCTTTCTTTGATGAACCATTTATAGGTGTCTCAACATACATTTCTACATATTTCCTTTTATGATTGAAATGTATTTTTGTTTTCATTTTTCTCACATGTTCTAATATCCTGAATGAAATGGCACTGACATACATTAATAAGTAGGGATGGTTTTATATCCAATCTAATGATTCAAGTGCCTTTTGCAAACAAATAATGAGGAAGTTGGTAAAAAGAATACTTTCTATTCACATTGGGCTTTGATATTGGTTTAGCCACAGAATTTGGATACATGTTGCATACAAATAGAAGATTGTTACATTAGCTTCATGTTACTAATGAAAGATTTAGTAATGATTGTTCTGTATTTAACAATGTTCCTTATAACAAAAGACTTTAGAAAGATTGTAGAATGAATGTAGAAAGATTGATAATTGATTCATCATGGAAGGTTGCTTCTCACTTATTTTAATTTGTCACTTATTGCCAAATTTATTCATGAAGTTGGGCATTTTTGGGTCCAATTCTAATGTTTTTTTTTGGTTTTTGTAGATGACTTGTTGTGTGGACTTCCAAAGATATTTTGGTGTATGGAGAAGAAATTGTACTTTTGTATAGAAGTAATATAATACTTTTGTCGTCTCCGGCTTTTGTGCAGTTAACTATTACTGATACAGAAAACTTTTGGCAGCCAATAGATAATTACTGGCATGGTAGATAGATCACCTTTTGTGGCTGTACATATATATGCTTTTTTGTCGTGGTACATAGATGTATTTTTGTCTTGGTACATATATCACCTTTTGTCGTGGTATAGATTACGATGGTAATTTGTACCATGCCAAATGGTCATTTCACATGGTAGTAAATGTAATTTTTGTATATGATGGGCTTTACTTTTTGTATGATTCTATATTTTGTATGAAATTATTATTTTAGTTTCGAAAATAGTTGGTTTGTATGTACTTGGACAGTTAAAGTAATTTATTTTTTGTATACGAATGTAGATTGTGGAATGATTGATAGTTTATGTATCATTTTATTTATATACATATTGCAGGTTGCATGGAATACAAACAGGTTATGGGCACATTATAATATTTGTAATAAAACATAATACCATGTTTTTGCCGACTAAACGTTTTGTAGCCAAAAAAAAAAAAAAACAAACATTTGGCTACTAAAAGTTTTGTAGCCAAAAGAAAATCAAACCTTTGGTGACTAAATGTTTTGTAGCCAAAAGAAAATCAAACCTTTGGCGACTAAAATATTTCGTAGCTAAAAACAAAAGCTAAAGAATAAAAATACTTTTGCCGACTAAAAATTTAGTAGCAAAAAATGTGGGAGTTTAGGCGACTAAATTTTTAGTAGCCAAAACAAATTCTATTTGCCGATTAAAATTTTAGTAGCCAAAAAAGTTTGACTTTAGGCGACTAAAATTTTAGTGGCCAAAACACTAGTATTTGCTTTAGGCGACTAAAAAATTTAGTAGCTAAAAATTTTTCCGCAACTAAATTGAGGCTTTTGGCGACAAAAAATTAGTCGGCAAAAATGTATTATTTAATTAATTTTCCAACCTTTTGGCAACTAAATTTTAGTTGGCAAATGAATACATTTGGCGACTAAAATAAGTTTAGTCACCAATTAGCTTTCCTGACTACTCTTCGGCTACTAATTTTGCGACCAAAAACTTTAGTCGCTGAAGCCTATTGGTGACTAAAAAATGACTTTTGGTGACTAAAAATTTAGTTGCCAAAAATGAAAATTCTTGTAGTGTCAATAAGTCTCAAACGCCATGTTCCAGGCTTCTCAGAAAAAGTAAAAGACAATCAGCTAAGTAAGACAATTAGAAAGTTAAAATTTGTCAACAAAGTGTTTCCAGTTGTGTCCTTCAGGGAGAAATAAGTTTAGTACGAAGATGCCCACAAATACTCACTCTTCAGAACCTTCAACAAGTTCATTTATCAACTGAAGAAACTCTGCATTGTGCTCCTGAATAAGTCTTAAAAGTTGGGGGTTTTGCTTTTCGAGCTCCTGAAGCATGGGCTGTTACCAAAGAAATAGCATATAACTCCTCTTTTTTTTTTTTTTTAATGACATATTATCTGAATAAGAAAAGAATGGATATGAACCTGTAAAATCTGTGGATTTCCTTGTACCATTGATCGCAATGCTTGGAACTGAAAAGAGAAAACAGAGAGACAATAAATTCAGTGTAATCGGAAATTCAATACACATAGCAATAATACAAATCTATATGATCTAGTTTCATCTCATCTCATCTCATAGTAATTCACTACAAAACTACTTAACTATTCACAAAAAAAATTTAAGACCAGACTCCTATCATTATAAGATTCTTAACTCTAGGAATGGCATCAAATAATAAAATAGGAACCGAATCGAACCTGTTGGCTGTTTCTAAGGAAATCAAGGGGACCAAGTCCACCACTACCATCACCACCAGAAATTGTTTCCTGATATTTCAGTTTAAACAATATAAGAATGATATAGAAGTAAAAGAAATGCAGGTGAAACTCAATTATAAGAATATTGGACCTAAGGAAACAAATTCAATGGAGATGAATTAGGTGCTCCAGAGATGGGTGCAACTGCTACTGCACGTGTTTCAGCCCCCTCAGAAGTTGCCTGATTCGCAGGCAAATGAGCCACTGGCACTGCAACTTCTGTTGCTTCTGGAATACCCTGAAAAATAGACCAAAATTTGTGGGCAGTGGCCAAATGTCACTAAAGAATGTCATTGAAAAATTTAAGAACCTACCAGATTTTAACAAAATTAATGGAAAGTGTCCAAATGCCAGAATAGAATGCCATTGAAAATTTTAAGGACATACTGAATACAAGTAATCCACACTCCAGGGACACATCAAGAACTAGAACTCACCAGTTTTTTAACCCCCAAAATCAAAATAAACCCCAAATGCACAATCAAGAATGCACAAATCATAACTAAACAAACTAGCAATTATAAATTTATATATACTAACCAAGACAAACACGGCAAGTTGGCAATTCAACAAATCCAGGCAAAGGTGAACAGGCTTCTTCTGCCAACTCATAGCTCTCCGCTGATTGAGCAAAATATATATGACAAACCTCAGCCTAACAAATCAAGCATAAAAATCTCAAATTAAAAATACTAGTAAAAGATAGCATTAAACCTTTTAAATCTAACTAATATATATACTACTATATAATGCACACAACTCATAAGGGTTTCAAGGTTTATAACTTATTTTTCCCCCCCAAAAATGCTCAATATTGTTAACTGCTTCAAAAAATAACTGCTACCATTTATCAAACTCAACCCATATTCTTCATTCATCAAATCATCAAAAAATTAGAATGTAAAATTACAGTGAAATTACAAATGCATACTAATATGTAAAGCACACTACTCAAAAGGATTTAAATTCAAAAATACCCATATTATTAACTTCTTCAAAAAAAAAAAATTAACAGCTAGCCAATCTCAAATTCAACGCATCTTCTTCATTCACCAAATCATCAAAAAAATTCAGATGTAAAATTGCAGTAAAATTATAATCACATCGTTTGCACCCATTGCCAGCATAATAATACATAGAGAAGAGAGAGAGAGAGAAGAGAGAGAGAGAGAGAGAGAGAGAGAGAGAGAAAGAGGGAGATGACTAGGGCTCGTGAGAGATGTGGTGGAAGAGAGGGATTGGTTGCGAAAGAGGTTTGCTAGGCTTTGTAGCAGAGCTGGTGGTGGTGGTGGTGGAGGAGGAGAAGGGGCGGCGCGTGTCGATGAAGTGGATTTGAAGGATGAACATTCTTAGGGTTAGGATTAATGGCCAGCATGTAGAGATTGACATTCGTAGGGTGAATTGATCAATGAACCCTTATTGCGAAGGATCTAGAAAGATAATAAAATGAATCAACCAGAGGTGAATCGATGATGAGCACTTACTGCAAAGGATTGATCAATGATATCATCGGGAGAGATACAGGGAGGAAGAGAGAGAGAGAGAGATACAGGAAGGATTGATCGATGATATCACTCGATGCCGTCGTCTGCCTTGCTCACAGTCGTGAGAGAGAGAGAGAGAGAGAGAGAGAGAGATGGGGATTTTTGTGATTCAAAAGATTAGGGATTTGAGATTTGGGGATTTTTGGTTGAGAGGGGAGCGCCAATCAGATTTGAGTTTTTTTTTTTTTTTTTTTTTTTTTTTTTTGCGACATCAAGTGTAACCGTCACAAATGAAAATTTAAGGTAGCGTTTGGTAACGTTTACGTTTTTGGTTTATGTTTACAAAAATTTTATAAATTGGTTTTTGTTTATTTTTAGAAAAACATAAATTACAAACGTGTTTGGTTTGAACAAAATATTTAAAAAAATTTCAAAACATAAACTAAAAAACATGTTTGTCTAGGCCTAAAATATTTATCTTTATTTTTTTATTATTTATGACGATGAGATCATACATATTATAATTGAAAAAAAAAATTAATTGAAAAAAAAAAATAATTAAAAAATTAATTGAAAAAAAATATTTGAAAAGAGATAAGAGAGATAGAGAAGAGATATGAGTGAGAGAGATAGAGAAGAGAGATGAGTAAAAGAGAGAGAGAGAAGAGAAATGAGCGAGAGACACAAAGAGAAAGAGACAGAGACAGAGACAGAGAGACCCATTTCATTTTTTGACTTTTTCCTCTTTCAACAACAATGGGCTCAGAGAAAGAGATGAGTGTGATTGAGAGAAATGAACAATTGAGAGAGAAGAGAGATGAATGAGAGAGAGAGAGAGAGACAGAGAGAAAGAAAGAGAGAGAGAGAGAGAGAGAGAGCCCATTTCATTTTTTTGACTTTTTTCTCTTTCGTCAAGTGATTAAGAGAAATGAGAGATAAGCGATTGAAAGAAGAGAGAGGGAGAAAAAAAAGAGATCGATAAATCAAGAGGGAGATCGTTAAATCGAGAAGAAGGAATGGAGAGAGTGAGCAACGCGAGCACAGTGTAGGAGAGAGAGAGCGAGAGAGAGAGAGAGACAGACAGACAGACAGACAAAAAGATAAAGAGTGATGAGAGAGAAAGAGAAAGAGAAGAGAGATTAGCGAGAGAGAGAGAGAGAGAGGAAGATGAAAAAATGGGTGAAATTGGGACTTTACTCTAGTTGATTTTATTTTATTTGTTGTGTTACCAAATTTAATTTTTATTAGTTGTGTTTAAGTTTGAGTTGGATTTCATTATACTATTCACAATTGTTGGTTGGTATGTTAAAGATATGTTTATTTTAATTATTTATTATTGATTAATTTACTTATTTTTAATATAATAGAACTATGATTCCAACCTGAGTTATATTGAGTTGGGTTGGATTAGATTTGTAACTAGTATATGATTAGTTCAGTACTTGATTTAAAAATTTGAAACCGATGATTGGTTCTAAATTTAGGAAAATTCTCCCGTGTGTAATTTTATCACAAAATTACTTAAATTTTCTTGAACTTACATAAATATTTTACAAAAATGCATAAGTTAAATATAAATTCGTGTAAATTCATAAAATCACGTAAATTTTCACTAACTTATGCGAATTTATATTTAATTTACACTTTTTTTTTAAATCACTTATATAAATTTGTGATATTTAAATAATTTTATGTTAAGACTATATACGGTGTACAATACACCGAAGCATTTCTCCTACATTTAATACTAATCTAAACCGAGCTGATCCATGCACCCCTAGTTAAAGATGAAGTGTTGGTCAAATCCAGTATGTCAAAAAATTAGAGAAAATAAGATGGGCAGTTGGTGAAATCTAGTATGGATATCTCTTCTTTGTGTGTGCTGGTTCGTAGTTTTATTCTTTTTAATTTTTATTTAATGTCTATGCATTGAAATCCAAAAAAAATATATTAATAATAATAATGAAGTATTTAACAATGGCACTGCACCGGTTCTTCTCTTGAGTGCTCCTACTAGGAGTTTTACATCTCTCGATCACTACAAAAATTTCAGTTTTTTTCGACGGCAAAATGCCGTCTCTAATACTTCTAATGCCGACTCATCAAAATACACTTTTTTTTTTTTTTTTTTTTGTGACGGCACCTATTACCATGGCAAAAAACTCTTTTATTTGCGACTGCAGTTCATGCCATTGCAAAAAACAGCTTTATTTGTGATAGCATAGGTTACCGTCGCAAAAAAATGCACATTATTTGCGATGACAGTTATTACCGTCACAAAAAAGTTGCTTGTTGTGACAGGAAGGGGTGCCGTCGCTAAAAACCCAATTATTGGCGACGGCAAGTGGTGCGGTCGCAAAAAATCATTTTTTGCGATGATAAATAATGCCGTCGCAAATGATTCAATGTTATAAAGCCCATTTTCTTGTAGTGTTAGTTACAAACGGTTGTGGTGCTTGATTACGACCACAATAGTCAAATTATAATTAATTATTACTCATTGTGCCTTTGGTTTATATTCTAAAGAGGTGACAGCGATGATCTCATTGTGGTAGTTTTAGTTATAATCAAAGGAGGTTTCAATTATGTTTTAAAATAGTGTTAGGTATGCTCTAATTTGTTATGATCAATGCACTATAACATATTAGAGTTTCGGAAATTAAATTTTTTTGTCCCTAAAAATAAAAATAAAAAACTTGTTAAAAAAAAAAGGAGATCAATTCCTTTCATCATATGAGTCGAGTCGTCATTAAATAGTCATCCCAAAAATTCAAAAAAAAAAAAAAAAGAAAAGAAGAAAAGACCTTTGGTGACAAAATTTTGAAAACTTGTTAATATTGCACTTTTACAAACAAAACAATTTTGTGCCAAAAATTTACTTTCTGAAATAAATTTTCGTCCAAAAATAGTAATTCATTACTAAATGTCAAATTTCACACTAAAAGTACAAAATAACACTTTTTGTGTAATAACCCGACCCTTGTACATATTTTCTGAGATATTTTCAGTCCTTTATCCTGCGCATTTAAATGCTTATTGTGAAATTCCATGTTAAATTAAGTTAAGTAAGTGAATCCTATGTTTATGAATGTATATCTGTTTCATAAGAAAAAGATCTGTTACAAGTAGAATGTTTGGATCAGAAATTGATGGTCTTAGAAGCTTAATAACCCGACCCTCGCATGTGCTTCTGACATGTTTAAGTCTCTTATTTTGTGCATGGAAATGCTTAATGGAAAATTTTGTGTTTATATCTGTTGGATAAGAAAAGCATCTGTTACAATTAAAACGTTTAGAACAGAAATTGAGAGCCTTAGAGGCTTGATAATCCGGAATTGTTTTGACATTTGGAATCTGCATGATTTTTAAGCTATAATGAGATTCTCTGTGAAATTTCAATTTAGGATGATTAAACGATTGATATTTGTCCTTATTCACATTATATATATATATATATATATATAACTATGTGATATGTCCCTTAAAACACTTTGACTTAGGAGGCAACTATCTGTTGAGAGAAAAGATTGCGTTAGAGAGGGGTTTGAGAAGTAGGGTGAAGAAGATTCTCCAAGGGGGTTGAGAATTTGGGAGACTTAAACTCAAGGTATGTAAAAGTTTAATTACCTCATATCTTGTCTTGGATGGGAATTTTTGGTGTATGAGTAGAATTTTCTTTCATATGGGATGTGTATGGATTTAATTGAGAAGATGTGTTGATGTTAGATTGATAAATTCAATCTCATCCTATCCCTTATCTATGCATGATCATGCTCAATTATGAACTTGGATGATCTTATGGTATAAAATTCTTCATGTTTATGTTATGCTCATGAAGTGCAAGGGACAAAAATGAATATATGTTTGTAATACTTTGTATAAGATGTATGTTGACTATGGAATCATGTGTCCACATGTTGTGTCTCCTAAATTACATGATGTTTAAACCATATTTTATGAATTAAAGGATCTATTTTGGACCTTGTTGAAGTCACCAAAGAATTAGATTTTTGGAGAATTCCGGACAGGTTTTTGGCAGAATCGTCGTACGTGCGGGACTCACTGCCGCACGTGCGGCAAATGGGGCAAATTTTGGGCTTGAACACTGTCTAAAAAGCACGTGCGGGGCATCACTGCCGCACGTGCGGGAGGATTTGCCGCACGTGCGGGGCTCACAGCCGCACGTGCGGCCCAAGGTGGAAAAAGTGGTTTGCTTCTTTTGACCTGTTTGACCCCCTAGGATAGTTGAAAATAATATTTGAAATGCTTAAAATGCTTTTTAATTTACTGGAAGTTAACGACTGAAATGCGAATGTAAGAAGAATTTGAACTAACTTGTGAGTTCTATGTGTGTATAGGGCACACTCCGGGAAAAAGTAGCGTCCCGCCACAACACTGTGAGTAATAGTACTATAAATGTACATTATTTCCGTTAATAATTATTATTATTAACATTCTGTTCTCCGTGGTCAATTAAGTTAACATGTATGTGGAGTGAAAATTGGTGTGAACTTATGTAAACATTGAAGAATTTGGTACACACCGATATGATACAGATATCTACCTAGAGTGGATCATCAAAACGAATAATTGGATAAGACTACAGGTTGTTTTGTACGTTAATAACCGTTGTGAAATTATGTTAAGTATCAGATTAACCACTGAATGACTCAAGCCGGAGGAAGAATTAAATGTCAATAACACGATTATGTGACTCACGTTATGATGTGAATGGCTCCACTCTTATTAATGTAATGGAGCATTTACCTTCTGTTCATCGTTAATATTATTGTTCTGTTATTGTGGGACAATTATGTCACTTTATGAGAAAAACATGGGGAAACTCTAAGAGCATTATTGGGTACTACGTTCTGTTTATTATTGATAATGGATACTAACATACTGTTATCTGTAAGTCAGTTGTATGGATTCATGACAAACAAGTGGAATGTAAGTGCATTACGAGACTACGGTATCTATGTATCTCTGGACTCGTTTAATCTGTAATACGCTCTTACCTTTATTGGTAAATAACAATAGCACTCAATTACGTAAATTAGTTATGTTGACTCAAGTGAATGAATGAAAGAACCTGTATGTCTCTGTATAGCTCCGAGACTAGTCCATTCTAATAATTTCTGGTATGGAGCAAAGTGCTGTACGGAACTAAGTGCTGCAAAGCGAGTCACCTCTAAAATCCGTACGAGCCACCTCTTGAGTCCATACATATGTGAACTGGGCTTAAAGCCGATGTGAAAGTTATGAGGCCTATGGCCATTTTGTGAAAGTTATGAGGCCTATGGCCATTCTGTGAAAGTTATGAGGCCTATCGCCATTGTGTATGATTTGTTAGTATGAAACAAAGTGCTGTACGGAACTAAGTGCTGCAATGCGAGTCACCTCTAAAATCCGTACGAGCCACATCTTGAGTTCATACACGCATGATAAGGGCTTTATGCCGTTCTGTATAAGGGCTTAATGCCACTCCGTTCAAGGGCTTAAAGCCATTATGTTTCAAGACTGGGCCTAAGGCTGTTCTGGAATTAATGCAGAATCAAATTAACCATATGCCTCTCTATTTATATACGCACTGATATATATTATAATTCAAGATGAGCATTAAATTGTTTATGTACTATTATTCACTAAGCTTCGCTCACTTTGTGTTATGTATGTTCTGTAGGTAATCACTTTGGAAGTCCGTCTTAACCCTTGATGCTCGCTCTTCAGTTATCAACCTCAGTGTGTCCAGGCACCCAAACCAAGCCATGTATTTCTGTGAAGTTTTGTTAAGATTTCGGCTTGCACTTTTTGCACTTTAATTGTTATCTAAAGTTTAAATGTACGTATATGACCCCCTTTCTTTACCAACATTTGGTCATACACTCAGAAAAAGGGGCTGAGTATGTGTATGTGATCCTGCCATGTTAGTATAGCTCAATGGCTGTTAATCTGTTTGTTATTTTTTAATATTCAATGCTTCCGTTCAGGCCCCATACGTTATATACATCAGGTTTTATGTCCGTTTCTGAGGTGGTCATGCCTAAACTTTTAGGGACGGATTTGGGGCGTGACATTTGGCAACTAAAATATTAAGTCTCTAAAAAGTAATTTCGTCCCAACATTTTTGCCTCTAAAATTTTAATGGAAAAATTAGTAAAACAACCCTCTCTAACTTTGGGTTGTAGGAAAGATCTAATATGTTTTTTTTTTTTTTTCTTATTAATTAAGATCTCTCAATAATATTATTATGCAAAGGCCAACGTTGGTAGAGACATGTTAATGGGAATGACTCTTCTTCATATTATTGTCCTTTATATTCTTTTATATTTTTATTTTGTGAATTTCATACTATGTCCACATCGATAAAATTAATAATTCATTTCATAAATTTAATAGTGAAAATAGTTTGTACAAAAAATCAACTTTATCAAATATCAATCAATAGATAAACAAATAGCATTTTATTTATAAAATGAGCGGTTTAAGTTAAAATTCATAATTATCATCTATTTAAAAAAATAAAGTGTAATTTATTTATGTATCTAATGATATCTGATATAATTAATTTTTTGCATAACTCATGTTTACTGTTATGAGATGAATGTTTCGGATCATTGTTGTTGGGTCAAGATGGAGCCCAGAAAATAAATAATAGAAAAGTATGGAGAACAATTGTATGGAAGGAATCATTAATATTAGGGAAAGCAAAATGATATTTTTCTGTATTTAATATTTTGCCACAGAAGATGCCACATCAGGTGTACATGTCATTCTGTTTAAATTTTTTGTACAATTTTTATTTATTTATTTATTTTTTAAAGCATAGCATTTCTCTCTAGTGGGAATTTATTGAAGAGAAAAAATAATAATAAATTAGTTTAACCAGCGTGTCATAAATTCAATTATCTTTAGTTTAATTTTTGCAGAGTATCTACGGACTTATTTGATACATGTGATACGCTTTTTTTTTTTTTTTTTTTTTTGACATAATACATGTGATACGCTAGTGATTCAAAGTATTTTTGGGCCGATCAAAAAAAAAAAAGTATTTTTGAGAATTTACCTTATATAATTGGGATTTCTCAACATAATAATAATAATAATAATAATAATAATAATAATAATAATAATAATAATAATAATAAAAGACTTGATAATTGAAACTTCATTCATTTTCCTGATGTAGTTAGGATTTTCTTAAGTTTAACTATCAATTTCAAACAATTTGACAAGTTCGTGGGACTCATCACAACTCTCGTTTTGATGATTTAAACCAATTATTTTGTGGGACTCTCATTCTATATCATTCACAAATAAAATTCGGTTGATCCGATAATTGTAATTTTTTTATTTTATCATCTATGAATAAAATTTTGTTGGTCCGATAATTGTAATTTTTTCATTTTATCACATTTGTCTATTAAAAAATAAACAATTCTATTTTAAAAAATAGGTCATCTATTTTTTTTTAAAGACAAAAATATAAAAATTATAATTATCAAGTCGAACAATCCTATAAAATAGTGAGCTTCACAAACTTTTCAAATTAGTAAGCTTCATAAACTCTTCAAATTTTCTCAAGTCGAGATATTTACTTGAGAAAACCTATCCTTTCACGGTGAGCACCCCGTCACCTCCGGTGATTTTGGGAACTTGTCGAGTTGGACTTGGCTTCACCCCTATTTTTCGGCTTCTAAGTATTTGAATTCTGTTCATATCTACAACAACCACGTAGATAAATTTAGGTCTAGTTTGATAATTAATTTTTGTAGTAATTTTTAAATTATTTATAAAAAAATATGTAACAAGGTAAAAGGAATAGATTGAATGGGAAGTCTTTGGATGTGTAAGGTGGATACCATATGTATTTGCGTAAGTTCTTGCAAATATACATAAGTTATCTCATAAAATTGCATAAATTCTCACAAATATACGTAAGTTGTGATTTCTTAAATTTTTATGCATTAATTAACTTACGTATATGTATGTTTGTAAAAACTTATACGATTTTGTGAAATAACTTACGTATATTTGTGAGAAGTTATGCAAGTATACATGATATGCACTTACACACTTGAAAAGCCAAAATTGAAAATAATTTTTTAAAAACTTTTTGACTATTTTGATCATTTCCCAATCACCCCTTACATTGCCCAAAAGCACAATAACCAAATTAAAGACCATTGTGCCTTAATAAAAGTTGGGAGGAAATCAAATCAAAGAAAAAATAGAATTCCAAAGTACAATAAGGTTTTGTTTGGCAATTACATATTTTAGTTAAAAAGTCAAAAAGTCATTATAAGTTATCACATCAGTCTTTCTATTTTTCTGCACATTTTCTCTTAAAAAGTCAAAAAATTATTAAAATAGTTTATTCCCAAACAAGGCCTAAGCTAATGTAAAAATAACTGATATATATCTTCTATCTATTTATTCTTATATATTATTATAAAGAGAAGGCTAGAATTGGTGTTTATATATATATATATATTAATCAAAATACTCTAACAGCAGTTATGCCCTACATTTAGTGGCTTTTTCTTTCTTTTTTTCCCCCCAATTACATGGGTACTTTTGATTTTTTTCCCCCTCTCAATTGTTAGTCTTTTTGTATTCATAAAATGTTTCAATTTTGAAATTTTAAATTCAATCATATATTTCACAATTTTATTTCTCTGGAAAAAAAAAGGTCATATACACACATGTCATGTGTGCCCACCACCTCTAATTTATATATATATATATATATACTAGCTAGATGGTTATTTCTTTTTATAGAGTAGTATTGCTAAACTTTGATTGACCGAAAAGGAAAATGTTATAATGCACATCCCTAAAAAACTATATATAGTAGAAAAATAAGATTTTTGTGATGAAAGTTATGAATAGTGAAATTATAATGTGCACCCCTAAAACTCTAAATAAAAAAGTTATGTTTTTTGTGTTGGTGAAAATACCAGAAGAATTATATTTTATTGATAAATAATGCAAAGAAAATCAGATATAAATAGATCAGGCTGAGGCACGGATATCTCGTTTTCTTTAAGGAGATCAACCCCACTGTGGTAAGAAGAACCCAAATACCGATGCAGCAGTCACAAAACTATAACTTGTCCCCTCCAAGATACAATAGCCCGACCACATGTCGCATGGTTCAAGCCAACTCTGCACAAGATGGTGAACCCAAAGCTCCACCAAGAAAAACACCCTTCTTTGCTAGTAATCTCTCAAGTATAGAAAAATAGTTAGTGTGTTTGTTGTAGAAAAGAGTAGAAGAGAGGAACAATTTATAGGCCACTAAGACATTACAAAATGTATCAAAAAACAATAATGACCATGAACCTAGAGAAAAGGGAGAGTGAACCAAAAATTAACTCACTAACAAGTTCATGAATTCTAATTAAACTCCATTCATGAGCAAGACAAAAAGTCACCAAAGCAATGAATCTCCATTCATGAACAAGATGAGATTCATGAATAAGACAAAAGAAGATTCATGAACAAAAATATATAAACAAATAAATAAAAGATATTAAAATGGTCCAACAATCCCCCACTCATTTTAATATCAACAAGGATAAGAGAGATTACTAAATAAAGATAGACTAGTATGCATCATGAAGGTGTGCTCTGCATTGAACATTCATTAGTGAAACAGCAACCTTTACTCCAGGGTCAGTAGTGGTCTTAGACTTGAACTATGACTGCTTAGGGGAAATAAAGTATTACTGCTCACACATAATAATCCAGGTGTTGACATGAGCTTTTAATAGCCAGCACATTACGGCCTTGTGCTTATCCCAGTTTTCATGAGCATATTTGAGAATAAGTCTTGTTCTCATAGAAAGCGGCCCCACTTTCATGCTCACATAGGCGAAATCTCTCAAGGATGTTTCTGTAATTTACACACCTCACTCAACAAGAGCTACATAATTTCATTAAGAGTATAAAAACTTAACCCTCCAATATTACAGGACAAATGCACTTACATCATAGGGATAGATAACAAAATATTAAAGAGTGCATTTTTTACAACCACCATATGATTCGTTCTTCCCATTGAACCTAGTTACAGGATCTCTGGTCCCTAGGTTGGGTATCCTCATACATGGTTTATGATTTTATAGGCTTCAAACCCATCCCCCTCGATGTATTCCAGACCCTATCTCTCGCCAAGGTCTTGGTTAACGGATCCGCAAGATTATCATAAGATCTTACATAATTCACAGTTATGATGCCATTACTCAAATAGGATCTCACATTACTGTGTTTCCTTCGAATAGGTCTGGATTTACCATTATAAAAATGGTTGTTCACTCTACCAATAGCAGCAGTGCTATCACAACGAATTAACATAGGAGGAATTGGTTTTTCCCAAAAAGGGATTTCATGTAACAAATCTCTCAACCAATTCGCTTCCTCATATGCTGAAGCTAATGCTATAAGTTCAGCTTCCATAGTAGAATTAGTAATTGTAGCTCGGCTTTTCGCGCCCCCTTTCGGAAGAATGAATAGCCCTTACAGTTCGGACTCCACTTGTGTGTAGGTTCTGAATCTGATTTCACAAGTGCAATGTGAAACAGTGGAAACACAAAAAGAGTCCAAATCCGGCAATTGTTTTTTGGAAAATCGATGTTTGAATCAATTGCCAAAAATGGACTGCTTTGCCAGATTTCAGAGTCGCCACCTAAATATTTATGGGAAATTTAGGAAACCCGTGACTCGTGCCAAAGGCCATTAGTCCGTCGTTACCAAAGTGTCTTGGTTCGGGAACTTAGGTATGAGAGGGGAAGGTCAATAATGAGCACCCCACTCACCCGATCAAAGATCGGCCTCTACTAATTATGATGTGATTCTTATGTACAATATATGTTCTTATTCTGATTATTTAATAAATCCTAAAATTTATTATGTGAAGCATACAAGGTATAGACTAGTTTGCTCAAATTGGAACAATTCAATTTCATGTTTGTTTCTCAAAAAAGGTTTGAATTTGCCACCCTTAGGTGGGCTTAGTTTGCCAGGTTTGTGAATCTTAAAACATACATTCGTTGAATCATTCCAATTTAAGCAACAAGCCTTCATCCACAGGCATTCAAACAGTTTATCATTTAAGCAATTAGCCTCATGGTAGGATGCTAAACATAATAAGAAAAGTATGTACAAGCGGGATGCTAAAGCATAACAACTCACATATTTACCGACGTCCCGCGAACAAGCTACAAAACAAAGTTAGAAAATATGCATGATTCCTAACTATACAACACATGTGATATGCAATTTACTAGACTCGGCTACTAATTGGCATATGAGATGATTTGATCGCATGTGGTCTAAGCATGTATTCAGAGAAGTATTGAAACGACAATGCGAATTGAATGATGAACCGAGCCTTGGTGCATGCAATACAAGTGGATGCAAACATGAGTATGCTAAATTAAACATGATGCCTCTAAACTAACCATCATAAGCTGATAAATAAAAGGGAGAAAGACGTGGGGTTGGAAGACATGCACACACACACGCACACTTATTACAAATTTGTTTGCCCTCGCGCAGGAGGGTCCGAATGAATTAATGCGCCCTCACGCAGGAGGGTCTGAATGAATTAATACGCCCTCACGCAGGAGGGTCCGAATGTCCAAGTGTCCGAATAAATAATTATTACAAAACCGAATGAATAAAAAAAAATGCAAGGAGCTGTCTAATTTATTACAATAATTGATATAAGGCAAGCCTTGACACATTGGTATAACGTCCGACCGAATTCACATAATCATATTGGTTCTTTAGGTGGGTTGTAATCCAATTTTAACCAATTTTATTAGCCTTTTTTTATTCCTGTCCAGTTCTTTATCTTTTCTCCTGTTTGTGCAAAAGTGATATTTACATCCACTAAGTCTGAAATGCAATAAAGGAAAATCAGTGTCGACTTAACCCGAATAAACCTTATTTTCTTCAGAGGAAATCACAAAGGAAGAGTCAAGCTTATTTACAAGTTAGGGATTTCAAGTCAAACTCAAGATGTGCAACAAGGACTGGTCAAACTCCGAAGAGTGATAATGACTCAGATAAACCCATAGTGAGCGATAAGGACTTGAATCTTAATACTGAGTGATAATGTACAAGTTAGGGATTTCAAGTCAAGCTCAAGATGTGCAACAAGGACTGGTCAAACTCCGAAGAGTGATAATGACTCAGATAAACCCATAGTGAGCGATAAGGACTTGAATCTTAATACTGAGTGATAATGACACTTTCCTTGGTGATTTCCAATGGTCAATTAATCCCTTAACAGTAAACACATTGATGATAAATTCTTCGGGGGAAATTACAAAGGAAAAGTCAAACTTATTTACAAGTTAGGGATTTCAAGTCAAGCTCAAGATGTGCAACAAGGACTGGTCAAACTCCAAAGAGTGATAATGACTCAGATAAACCCATAGTGAGCGAAATGACTCGAAATCCAAACTTGATAATAAGCGATGATGACACTTTCCTTGGTGATTGCCAAGGGTCAATTAATCCCATAAAAGTAGACACACTGATGATTAAAGAGAAATGAAAAATAAAAGATTGTGCTTTAGTATAAGAACATGTATACATTTGGGGTAGTGAACCTCCAAAGAAATTAAACCATTAAGCATAGAAGAGTTCCTTTCTTATACTTGACTCACAATCTTCATTTTTTCATAACTTTTTAATAAGTAAAGAATGGAGGGAGATTGCAGAGGTGGTTATGCAAGATTGATTAATTGATTCATTGAGTAATATAACACAAACAAAATATGTAAAACAAACTTATTGAAATAAATTAAACAGCCCCCAAATAAAATACAAATTTGCTGAAAGTAAAGAGATTAAAGCTAATGTAATTATGAGGAAGGATAGCGAACCCCTCCCCACTTTTACAACTTCAAATCACATAGTTTCTATGTTTTTAAAAAAAAACAATTCCAAAACAATCCCAAATCAAAATGAAAACACGAGAAAATGACACACGAAGATTGAAATAAGAGTAAAGAAAATTTACCTCAATATGAAGTGCAAGTTTGGCGCGAAGTGGATCACGAAGTGGCTCGAAGCTCTCGGCTAGCGGAATGACGGCGTAGCAACGGAGTAGTTGGTGGTGCTGCTGGTAGTAGCTCGGCAGTGGGCTGTTGGTGGTGTATGTTAGTTGCGGAGTTGTTGGAGGTGCTGCTGGTGTGAACTGTTGGTGGGTGGCTCGGCAAGCTGCTGGTGGTGCTGCTGGTGGCTCGCGGTGGGCTGCTGGTGGTGAGCTGCGTGAGAGAGGTGGGTTTATAGGTGGTTGATGAGGGTGGTGAGTGAAACTGAGTGTATGTGTGTGTATGGAGTGCAGGTGGTTGCCGTGAGGGAGAGGATGGTGTGGTGGTGTGAGGCAGTGGTGGTGTGAGTGTGTATTATGGCCACGGTGGGTTGTGTATGAGAGAGCAAGAGGGAGAGGGTGTGTGGTTGCGGTGGGTGATGGTTTGTGGTATGTGTATCAGGTTGATGAGGGTGAGAGAGAGAGGTTGGTTGGTCTTTTAGCTGGGTTGCCGTGGGTGAGAGAGAGAGATTGGTTCGGCAGTGGTGTGTGTGAGAGGATGGGTTTGTGGTATGTGTATCAGGTTGATGCCATGGGTGTTATGGTGAGGGTGAGAGTGAGAGAGAGAGCTAGGAAATATGTTTTGGGTGTGTATGGTGTATCAGCTGTGGTATATGGTGGTGTGTGATGGCAGTGGTGTGCCGTGGGTGATAGGTGTGTGGGTATGTTATGCTGCTGGTGTGCCGTGGGAGGGAGGAGAGCTGGTGTATGTTATGCTGCTGGGTATGCCGTGGGAGTGAGAGGAGAGCTGCAGGTGGTGTGTGAGCTGGGTTGCCGTGAGAGGGAGGCGAGGTGCTGTATATATATTAGGTGTGTGAATGGTGGCTGTGTATATACCGTCTGAGTGTGAGTGTATGATAGGAAAGGTTGAAGCCGAGAGAGTGAGGGATAGAGAGAGAGGAGTGAGCTTGGTTATATTTGGTCTTGTATGGTGCTGGGTGTGTGATGGCAGTGCTGGGTTTGTCGTGAGAGTGAGAGGAGAGCTGTAGATGGTGTGTGAGTGTATGGGGTGTTTTGTGTATGCTGCAGGTGTATGGGTGGTGTCAATGCCGTGAGAGGGAGGAGAGCTGCCGAGGAGGAGAGGGTCGAGAGAGAGAGAGAGCTAGGAATTTGTGTGTGTATGGTGATGGGTGTTCCTCTGTTCTTTCTTTGTTGTTTATCATACCAAGTTTTATGAACCTCTTTTTCTTTTTGTATGTTTTGATTCTCCTCCTCTATATCCCAGAGAGAGAGATGGATGAATGGATCTCTTAGAGAGAGAAAAGTTGGCCTTCTCCTTCATGGTGTGTGAGCATGTGTGCCTCGTGGGTGTTGCTTCGTTTTTAATTTATTTTATTTTTTTTTTTTATTTATTTTTTATTTATTTTTTATTTTTTATTTTTTATTTATTTTTTATTATTATTTTTTATCATTTTCTTTTTTTTTGTTTTTTAACAATATCAAACATTATTTATACGAGATGAAAACATCAGAAATTATGTACAACACACAAAATTATATAAAATTATACAAAATTATCAATTCAAATAAAAACATTTTCATTTGACCAAAATGGGTGAGTTTTGGGATTAAAATTTCAATTTGATTTTTTTGTGAGGGTGGTCAAAACAAAGTGCCCCAAGTCTTAAGGGTGATCAAAAATGGTGTGTCTACAGTTGCCCCTCTTTGACAGAGCTCGAAGTCATAAAATGACGTGAGTGAATGTCAAAGCCCGAAAACGACCCTTTTTGACAAAGCCGTAAGACTTGGGCAAACAAACAAAATGCAATGCAAGTGGTTGAACCCAAAGGTTGCCTACGTATCCCTTTGCAGGAATCAAACCAGCGTAGTTCAGGGGCAAGATGCTAATGATATGCAGAATGATTTTGAGAGCTGGACTTATACGCTACGCGAAGCCAATTATTTTTGAAAATCTTATGATCATGCAAGAGAGGGAAGACCTCAACTAAGAGAAATCAACATCCTACACGTGTCACGAGAAATGAGGAAAGATGTGTAAACAACAGGCGCACCTGATGTTTTTAACCGAGTTGGGTGGTGTGAACAGACAGGCGCACCTGCTGTTGTTAACCGATTTGGGTGGCTATGGATGCCGCTTTTCTTATCATATTTACAATTTTCCCTATTCTCCAACGGGGTGACAGACTAGGTTGATTCAGTATCCAGAATTGAGACGCATATAAGCTATCTCAACCTATGGGGCTACCATACAGATTTCAAGCCGAGAATGCACCCCTGGATGCACCTCTGGGTATTTAAACCAGACTTTAGTCTCGGAATCCCGACCCTTTTGCGTTCTAGGCATCGCCATTCGAACTCTAGTTTCCACCGTCGCAGTTGGTCTCCTAGGAACTCATTGCAATCACAGGCAAGTGGCTATACCAGACCACCTAAAGTCGTTCGGGCACGACAAACACCAAAGGAATTACACCTTTATAGGATTTAAGGTCTCCTAGACCATTGAAGTCGTTCGGGCACGACAAACACCAAAGGAATTGCACCTTCAGAGGATTTAAGGTCTCCTAGACCATGGGAATATACAAGATAGTGCGAGTGCAGTGCACAAAACAGTGCGATGGATTTGAAATTGTCCTAACGCATCTTTTCGCGAAAGGGGGATATGGAAGTCCTAACGCGTCTTTTCGCGAAAGGGGGAGATGGAAGTCCTAACGCGTCTTATCGCGAAAGAGGGATGTGAAAAGGGGGAGATGGAAGTCCTAACGCGTCTTTTCGCGAAGGGGGAGATGGAAGTCCTAACGCGTCTTTTCGCGAAAGGGGATGTTGAAGTCCTAACGCGTCTTTTCGCGAAAGGGGGATATGGATGTCCTAACGCGTCTTTTCGTGAAAGGGGGAGATGGATGTCCTAACGCGTCTTTTCGCGAAAGGGACATGGATGTCCTAACGCGTCTTTTCGCGAAAGGGGGAGATGATCCTAACGCGTCTTTTCGCGAGGGGAGTGTGAACTTGAGATCCAACGCGTCTTACGCGAGAGGAGGATGTGAACTTGAGATCCAAACGCGTCTTACGCGAGAGGAGTATGTGAACTTGAAATCCAAACGCGTCTTACGCGAGAGGAGGATGTGAACTTGAGATCCAAATGCGTCTTACGCGAGAGGAGTATGTGAACTTGAGATCCAAACGCGTCTTACGCGAGAGGAGTTTGTGAACTTGAGATCCAAACGCGTCTTACGCGAGAGGAGTTTGTGAACTTGAAATCCAAACGCGTCTTACGCGAGAGGAGTATGTGAACTTGAGATCCAAACGCGTCTTACGCGAGAGGAGTTTGTGAACTTGAGACCCAAACGCGTCTTACGCGAGAGGAGTTTGTGAACTTGAAATCCAAACGCGTCTTACGCGAGAGGAGTATGTGAACTTAAAATCCAAACGCGTCTTACGCGAGAGGAGTATGTGAACTTGAAATCCAAACGCGTCTTACGCGAGAGGAGTATGTGAACTTGAGATCCAAACGCGTCTTACGCGAGAGGAGTATGTGAACTTGAGATCCAAACGCGTCTTACGCGAGAGGAGTATGTGAACTTGAAATCCAAACGCGTCTTACGCGAGAGGAGTATGTGAACTTGAAATCCAAACGCGTCTTACGCGAGAGGAGTATGTGAACGTGAAATCCAAACGCGTCTTACGCGAGAGGAGGATGTGAACTTGAAATCCAAACGCGTCTTACGCGAGAGGAGTTTGTGAACTTGAGATCCAAACGCGTCTTACGCGAGAAGAGTTTGTGAACTTGAAATCCAAACGCGTCTTACGCGAATGTCAAAAAAATATTTTTAATTTTTTTAAAATTATTTTTATCCACCAATGATAAAATTATGTAAAATTAATGAAAATTACATGATTAATTTTTTAAAATTAATTTTATATGATCATCATCCAAACACATAATAAAAATTAATTTGGTAAAAAAAATAAATAAATGTCTAAAAGATTTATCAATTTTACATAATTTTATTTTTAGTAGGTAGAAATAATTTTTAAAAATTTAAAAATATTTGTTTGAGATTTATTTTTGTCAAATTAGTTTATATTTTATCAAATTGACAATTTTACCCTTAAAAAATCTAATTATATATTCAATTGTCCTTATTTGGAACAAGATTCAAAATTCAGGATCAAATGTGTCACAATTGAAAAGTCAGGAACCAAAGTGACACAAGTCCCAAACTATAGGGACTATTTGTGTAATTTGCCCATTTATGTATCATACACCATTTATCAATGGGCATTAGTGGAATACTTTCATAAGTAGCTGTCATTATTATCAAACAGTAACAGCTTGCCATTTTGACCTACATATTTGTTTTTGGGCCCAGCTTCTCTCCAGTCCAAATCTGGACTGGACGGTGCTGTCCGGCCCTTTGGGGCCCACTACGAGTCGTGTTTTGATAATTTAAACCGTCAATATGTAGAACTCGTCGAGTACTATATGTCTGTAAAAAATCACGTTAATCGGATATCGATAGCTATATGATAAAATCAGTTTTTTATGAAAAAATTAGACGGCGAAAAATAAACGGGTTACAAAAAACGGATTTGATCATATAGTTATTGATATCCGATCAACGTGATTTTTTACAGGCATATAGTACTCGACGAGTTCTACACATTGAACGGTTTAGATTATCAAAACACGACCCGTAGTGAGCCGCAAAGGGCCGAACAGCACCGTCCAATTCAGATTTGAACTGGAGAGAAGCTGTGGCCTTTGTTTTTATTTCATTGAAGTGTTTGGGTGTATAAGGTGCATTTTATATGCATTTGTGTAAATTTTTATAAATATATATAAATTTTAATTTCTTAAATTTTTATAGGTTAACTTATGTATATTTATAAAAACTTACGTAATTTTATGAGATAACTTACGTGTATGAATAAGAACTTACTTAGGGTTGAAGTCAGAAGATCTAATTGTTGCAATTAACAGTTAAAGGATCATGGTGAAATTCAAATGACAATTAGAGGGTGAAATGTATAAATTATTTTAAAAAAACTATAAACAGCCGCATAAAGTGTATGAATCAAGACCGCTAGGTGGCAGTCCATAATTTTTTTATAGTTTTATTTTCCCCTCCCATGAAATTAAAAGTGATATTTTTCACCAAACACGCCATAGCTGATCATTCTCAACTGAAAATGGTTTCTGGTTTGGGTAGGGTGGGTGAGGATGAGCAGTGAAGTTTAGTTGAGTAAAGGAAACGACAAAAAACTTGGTTGACCAATTTGATGAGAGAGGTAAAACATACCACAGACAGGCATCATTACAAATAACCATAACTGCACATTGATGGAATTGGTCAAGCACCTACCTAGTGATGTCAATTAGGTAGATTGAAATATTAGTTTGGGCTGCATTTTTAATTTTTAATTTTTTGGGATGTACGAAATTATTGGATTAATTAGTTAGATTACTACTATGTGTCTTTTTGGGAACATGGTAAAAAGTCACATTTTTAGACAAAATGTCCAAAAACGTGGCTGCCAAAAACGCCAGAAAAGCCATTTGACAAGTGCTAAAAACGAAGCCCTAAAATTACAAATTAGGGCCTATGAAAAATAAATAAAAAAATAACTCTCTTATGTTGGGTAAGGGTATTTTGGTCATTTTAATTTGATTTGACACCATAAATAAATATTAAACTAAAAAGCAAAAAACCAGCTTTTTACCAACTTCCCAAATCACTTCCAAAAAAGTCAAAAAACTTGATAAAAAGTCAAAAGCCAACTTTTTACCAACTTCTCAAAACAACCCTATATACCTATGTGCCCAAAATTATTGGATTAATTAGTTAGATTATTACTATATACCTACGTGCTCAAATATCGTTCTATCGACTCGAATTTAATGCATCAAGGGTGACTACAATGTTATTAGACTATCATCAAGATTAATTTGATTGTACTAATTAATCAGCAAGTAATGTAAAATTAGTGTCATGTAAAATGTTACACGAGATGATATTGCCTCTTTTGGCAACAAGGATATTTTGACTAAAAAATTTAAAAATTAAAAAATTGTAAAAAAATTTAAAAAATTTTAAAAAAAAGTCACTAAAAATCAAATCATACACACTAGGTATTTACGTTTTTTCAGTACAAATAAAAAAAAGTTATTTCTAAATACAGTATTTTTTTCTAACATAAAAAAACCAAATTTTTTTTTTTAAAGAAGGGTAAATTTCTTCACGAGGCAAATACAGGGGTATTTTGGGAAGTTGGTAAAAAGTTGACTTTTAACTTTTTACCAAGCTTTTTAGCTTTTTGGAAAGTGATTTGGGTAGTTGGTAAAAAGCTGGCTTTTGGCTTTTTAGTTTAATATTTGTTTATGGTGTCAAATCAAATTAAAATGACTAAAATATTCTTACCCAACATAAGAAATTTATTTTTTTTATTTTTTTGTCATAGGCTCCAATTTGTAATTTCACACTTGCGTTTTTGACACTTCCCAAACCAATTTTGTTGCGTTTTTGCCACTTGCGTTTTTGGACATTTTGACAAAAACGTGACTTTTTATTTTGGTTCCCAAAACGGCACACAATCAACATAACATTAAGGTGTTTGAAAATGTGTTTATTTCTATAATGTAGTGTTTGTTGGTTCATATTATTGTTGCTAACAAGACAAATGAAAAATGAATGGATATAGCTTTTAAAATGGAAGAGTAAAGGAGACCATAAGGTACAAGCACATGAAAATGCAGACTTGTCCATGTGATCACACCACCAAATTCATTGATGGGTCACTCTGGTAAGTGAGAAAACTTGAGTACAGTGCTAGTAGTAGTGCTTTGCAATCACAGATATCTTTTTACAGTAACATTTTTACTAACTCGTATATTACTCAAAACCGAGCAATAGTTCATAACTCTTAAATTTGAAATTTTAACAATGGTTTTAATGATGTGACATGGAGTAAAAAATAATAGACAATACAAATACTGGAATAAAAAATAATAGACAATACACATACATCAAATCATTTATAAATAAAACCCACTGTCACATAAATAGAACTCTCATTAGAGCTCTATTTTAGTACTCTTAAACATTTTTCTTTTCATAATTCATACTCTGCATTATTATTTCACTACTCAGTTAGGACTGTACTGGTTTATCTCACTTTCTGGCCTTCCTCAATAAGGGAAGGTTTAAGGTCTTTATTCGACTTTGGTTTTTTTTTTTTTTTTTTTTTTTTTTTCGGGTTGACATTTTTATTCGTTTATTTTTGTTCTTAGTGAAATTTTTTTAAATTTTTAAAAAAATTTAGACTTTCGAATTCTACTCAGAGAGACAAATTGAAAAATAAATGTTGCATTTGGTAGAACTTTAGAATTATGATTTAAGAATAGAGTTATATTTTGAGTTTGTGAGTTTTGGAATTATGATTTGAGTGTAGAAAATTTGTTTGGTTATAAGTTTTAAAAAGAGTTTGAATTGAGTGATGTGACATATAATATTGAAAAGTGTGTGTTTTGAAAAGTGAGTATGGAATTAATTTTCTAAAATTGTAACCAAACAACACACTCAAACTAAGGGGTAGAATTATATTTCAAAAACTCTACCAAACAGAGCAAAATTTCAAAAAAGTCCATAAAGGACAAAATAAACAAAAAATAGTAGATTTTTTTTGGCTTGTTTTGACTTTTTTAAATTTTTAGATAAATTATAAATACACTCCCTGAGATTTGTTTAAAGTACAAATTACCCTCTGTAATTTGAAAAATTACAAATATCCCATTGTTAAAAAATTTTATTTAACATAATTAACTAAAAAACTGAAATTCATAATAGCTATCATATATAATAATAAAATTACCTAAATTATTAATTGAAACATATTTCTAATATCATTAAAAACTGTTAATTGGTTTGATAATTTATTAATAAAATGACCGATTTGTTATGAAATTAAAAACCTCAGGGGTGGAATATAATTTTCAGAACTACATGAGGCAATTCATATTTTAATCAAATCTCACGGGATGTATTTGTAATTTACTCTAAATTAATTTTTTTTATTTTTTTTACTTTTTAGATTTGTTTACACAAGATAGACCAGGCGAAAAAAATTTGACATAATTCTAAAAAAGACACTAAAGACAAAAAAAAAAAAAAAAAAAAAAGAAAGAAAAAGATGTGGGTTATTTAGCACTTCCCAAACATGCTTTTTATTTTATTTTTTTATATAGAATATCTTAGATTAGCTTTTACGAACCAGATTAAATCCTTACAACCCAAATAAGCCTTTTGAAACAATTTTTTTGCGATCTGTGGCCTCAAGGGTTTTGTGTTGGCTGGGAAAATCAAATCTAAGACCTGAAGAGAGCAGACCATTAAATCCCAAGTCTCAAGCCACTCAACCTTTGAGATTTTCCCAAACAGCCATGTTTGGCAATCTTCAAGTAAGTTATTTTTTGGTTGAAAGAGTCACTAGTAAAAAATATGTTTGGTTTGACTAAAATAACTATATTTCTACATAATTTAAAAATAAAAAAAATAAAAAATAAAAAACATATACTTTACAAAATCTCTACAAATTTGTCTTATTATCACTAATTTGAGAAATTTCACCATATCCCTTTATTATATTATTAAGGGCTCTACAACATAAATTTTGAAAAGACTTACAAAACTTCTATCAATTTTTTTAGTATAAAAAAAAAACAAAAACAAAAGACACTACTAAAAAAAAAACCCAATTGTCAAACACCACCTTAATTTCCTTGTTTTCCTTTTCTTCTTCTTCTTTTGGTTGGTTTTCCCTCAATTCAACAAGTTATCAATGGCTTCATTTTCCATTTTTCCTTCTTCTTCTTCCTTTTTTAAGTTGCTTTTCCCTCAATTCAACAAGTTACGAATGGAAAAAGAGTAGGGAGCAAGGCAATTCAATTCCTTTTGTGGCAGATGTCATATTAGTGTCATAACCCATTTGTTTTCTGCTCAAATACGGGTTGAATTTTACAACTAAAGTAATTTAAAATTATTTTTGAATCATAAATTTTGATAGAGATTTAAAAAAAATAAAATTAAATTAAAATTGAGATAAATATGAATAAAATAGAATTTTTAAATTTTTTTTTTTTTAAATATATACTCAAATTCATAAAGTGTAAAAGTTTAGTTTGAATTTTAGAATCATCAAAGCAACTTGTAAGGGGAATTTTTTACATATTCAAAATTCAAATAAAAGGAAGCTACTTTCGGTAATTGGTCAAAGGTCGATTCTTAAGTTGGCATCACGAAGTTGGAAGTATAGAAATGTCATTAGTGTGAGAAAATTTTAGAGCCTAGGTTTGGTGACATTGACAGATTTATTTTTTCTCCCTTATTTTTTTGAAAAAATTGGAAACATGCTAGTAATTTATTTTTTANTAATGAATAAAAGACATTTGATATATAAGCGTATTCAAAATATATAAAAATAAGAACAAAAAACAAATGAACGTGTGCCGACGTTTCTGTGACCGAGTGACATGTAGACGCGCCTTAGGGTGCGTGAGTGGAAAGTCTAGAATTCGAACTGATAAATCAAGACAACTCTTTTAAGTTATAACTTACTAACATACTAACATTCTATCTCTGATAAAAAAAATTAAAAAAATAAAAAAAAAGAACAAATGAACATGTTATTAGGTGAATTGTCAAATGTGAAAGCTGGAGACCAAAGGTGATAGGAGAGGAAATAGAAAATAATGAAAACTTTAATTTGAAAACAAGTGAAAATATTAAAATTTTGGATAAATTACAAATACACCTCTTGAGATTTTTTAAAATATGAATTGTCCCTGTGGTTTAGAAAATTATAAATACCCCAGTCAGAATTTTTTGTTTAACAGAATTAATTGAAAAAGTGAAATTTCTAATTATTCACCTATAAATAATAAAATTATCTGAATTATTAATTGAAATAAAATTTTAACATTATTAAAAATGTTAACTAACTTAATGATTTATTAATAAAAAACCTATATTTGTTATAAAATTAGAAACCTTAGGGGAGTATAATGTAATTTCTGAACCACAGAGATAATTTGTAATTTAAGTAAATCTTAGAGGGTGTGTTTTAATTTATCCTAAAATTTTATTCTAAAATTGTTATTTGAACAATGTTTGAAAAATTTTGAATTTGTTACCACTTTTTCAAAATTCAAAAAGAGAAACAACACATTTGGTAACATTGACAATTTATTACTTTTTATTTACTAAAAACATTAAATATGTTTATATTTATTTTTAATAAAGACAAAAATAAAATATTTGATATACACGTGTTTAAAAAAAATTGATTTTGAAACGGAGGGTCTTTGTTAGAGTATCAGCAGTGGACATGTTAGTGCACCCATTAGTGTCAGTTGCTAAATTTCAGTCAACATTTTCACTTTAAGCTTTATAGTGGAGCTGTAAGGGGCAAAGTTAGTGTCCGATATTAAAGAGTGTGTTAATTGTAGCCAGGTTTTAGCCACGAGGGAGAGAAAGGAAGGGTCGTGGAAAAGTGGCGTGGGGAAGTCCGGTCGGAAGCCCCCCGGACGTCTGAACCCTTCACGTAAAATAAAAAATAAAAAAATTGCAGTCACTCGCATTCTCTATCACTGTTTCCTCCTCTGCGACCCACTATCAACACAACCATTGCCACAACCCCAAGTTTGGTTTTAAGCTTGAATCTTTGAAAACCCATTATAGAAATCCCAATATCCATTTCAAATTTGGAAAAAAAAAAAAAATAATAAATAAAATAAACCATTTTTGCTTGGTTATTTAAGATCTCTGGTTTGTTGGGTGGTTGCGGAGTTTGATGTTAGATAATAGGAATGCAACACAACAACTTGCAGGGAAAAGAAGTGGTTTTGTGTAGGAAGTTGGGGGTTTTGGTTCTGAATCAAAGTGGAAGAAAGAAGGAAATTTTGCAAGCAATGACCCATTTTGTGCTGGAAGAAGAGAGAAAGAGAAGAGAAGAGAGAGAGAAAGAGAGAGAGGACAAATATATTATACTTAGAATAAAGCACCACACACTAATTAAGATAATCTATGGATCATAAATTTTTCATGATTCCTAACTTTTCCCTATATTTATATATCACTTCACACACTCTTTAAGAGTCCGGATCCTCTCCAGCGTGAATTTTCCTCCGGTTCTCCGGGACGGCTCAGATGAGCCACGTTATCCTAAAAAAACAGGTCAGATTTGTTTTTTAAACAAAAAAAAAAAACATACTCACACAACATCTCTCACCCTCCCTTCCTCACTGCACCACACTCACCACCCTCTCTCTCTCTTTCACTTTCTAACGAAATCACACTACTCTCTCTCTCTCTCACATTTCTAATAAAAATTAAAAAAATATTTTAATCTTTTTTATTTTATTTTCATAATATATAATTTTTAATATAAAATTTTTTTTTTATAAAATTAATATCATTAAAATATACTTTAAAATAAGATAATATTAAATATATTTAATAAAAATTTAAAATAAATAAAAATAATTACATTTTAGTTATGTCAAATATTATTTTTTAAAATATAAAAATTATTTGATAAATAAACACACAAAAATCATATATTTTTAAATTCTCAAAAAATCTTATTCAAAAAAATATATAAAATAATGACTTTTTATAATTAATTTTATTACATATATGTAATCTTCATAATCTTTTTGTAAATCTTATAATTTTTTTATTTGTTTACAAAAAATTATAAATCATTTGTTAATAAAATTAAATTAAAAGTCATTATTTTCATATATGTTTTTTTTAGAATCAAAGATTAGTTTATTGAGAATTTAAAAATATATGATTTTTGTGTGTTTATTTATCAAATAATTTTTATATTTTAAAAATAATAATTTGAACATAACTAAAATGTAATTATTTTTATTTATTTTAAATTTTTATTAAATATATTTAATATTATATCATTTTAAAGTATATTTTTAATGATATTAATTTATAAAAAAAATTTTATATTAAAATTATATATTATGAAAATAAAATGAAAAAGATTAAAATAATTTTTTATTTTTTTATTAGAAGAGAGATGTGAGAGAGAGAGAGAGAGAGTGGTGGTGATGTGACGTGCAGTGAGGGAGAGAGGGACAGGAGTGCAGAGATGTAAAAGGAAATGATTGCAGTGTAGTGTATTTCTTTTCTTTTTTTAAAAAACAAATCTGAACCTGTTTTTTAGGTAACGTGGCTTCATCTGAGCCGTCCCCTGGAGGACCGGCGAAAATTCACGCTGGAGAGGATCCGGACTCACTCTTTAACACGCTCCTTAACACATTAATTGCATCATCACTCACTCTTTAAAATTAACAAACTCTTAACACACCTTAACACATATTTTTAGCCTCATTTTTATTATTTTTGTCATATAACACATTTAACAAATAATTTTAACACGGCCATTGTAAATGCTCTTATAAGTTATGGCTGATGGTAGTGGTTGGAGGGGGATGTTGCGAGTGGGGTAGCTAGTAATGGTGATGGGTAATGTAGGTGGTGGTGAGGAATGAATGAATGAAAAGTTATGTTCAAAAAGTTAATTTTTTAATAGAATTTAATAATTTTAGCATGCTATTTAATTTTTTTTTCTCAAATGAAAACAAATGCAAAATAAATTTTGCTTCTAGTCTTAATTTTTTTTTTTTTGGTCGTAAATCTTAACAAGAAATTGTAAACATAACCATTATTACCAAACAATCGTGCTGGGACCCCAGCACCCCAGCTCCATGCGGGGGGCTGCACTCTCAAGACTGAAAAAAATAAATAAATAAAAAAAATTCAACCAATCAAAAAACAGTGGGGTAGTGGGGGTCACCCCACTGGGGGTCCAAGGCATTTCTCATTACCAAATAAGGAACCAAATGTATTTTTTTAGTTCAATTTATTTGTTTAACTTTTAATATTTAACATTTTATAAATACAAATAAAAAATACCAAACAAAGCCCTAGTGTTTAAAATATTCAGAATTGTCGACAAAGGCCTCCTCGGGTTTGGATTGGATGATGCTTCCCCTGCACCCAGCCCTAATTTTGACGGACCAGATAAAATCCGCCTCATTCGCGTCGGGTAAGATTGGGTATCCACGGGTCGAATCAAAATCACCATCCCTATGCAAAGGCATTCATGCTCTCAATTTAATAAAAACTCACAGGCCGAACCACGCAAAGGGCCCAAGAAATCCAAACTCACACGTCACGCACCAAAAAGGGTTTAGCTGTGGAAATGATACAGTTGGGCTATACTAGGGAACGCCCAAGCCCAGCCAAAGCTTTATTTTCATTACAGAGAACTTTTTATTAATTGTTCATTCAAAAACCAACTAGCGATTGATACACACCATACGTGTAAAATTTAAGTAAATAAAAATAATAATAGATAATACAGAAATTAATATTATAATATATATGTTATTTAAGTGATAAGAGCTCTTTCCTAAACTCAAGGTCGTTTTGAGTCTTGTGCACTTCTCAATATAACTTTTTTTGTTTTAAATAGAAAAATGAGAGACACGTGACATAAGAAGAAGCAGACAAAAACACATGGATACTAAGTCCAGCCTTTACTTAATATAATAGTATAAATGATAATGTGGCATATCCTTAAACTAGGTTCATTGGCCATAAAATAAAATAAAAAATACTATACAGCTTGTTTGGTTCTAGTTTTCAATAAATAGTTTTCAAAAAATTTTACTTTTTTATTTTCTGTATTTTAATGTTTTCAATGAATTTTTTTTTAATATTTTAAGCATTTTTTTTTTAAAATTTTTTTAGACACACCTAACATAAATACATTTAAAAAAAATAATATTTATGAAAAAAATCTTTAAAAAATATACAAAATACCAACAAATACAAAAAGAAATACGAAAATTCAATATATTTTTTGTATTTTTTCTGTATTTATTAATTTTTAAAAATATTTTAATATTTAAATACATGTAAGTAAGGTGCATCTAAAAAAGTAAAAAAATTACTTAAAATTTAAAAATATTCACTAAAAACAAAAAAACGCAAAAAAAACAAAAAAACACAATTTTTAAAAAACTGAAATCGAATACACTAATAAGTATTGAAAAAGAAATATGTTGATCAAATTTATTCTAAGCATGACTCAAAACATACGGGTCACACCATCCATCTCATTCTTAAGTATTTTGGGGTACGCTGAGGAGTATGTGATAACCCTACTAATTGCTAGTTAACATCCTCTCTAGTTCTACATCAACCCCTCTATCTACGTGTAATCTTGATCACAGCCTAAAATCTACTTCAACTAGGATCATAATTCTGGATTTTTCATGCAAATAAGATCCAGATTTAGGGAAGATTCCAATCATCGACTCACATATGCATCAAGCCTCTTTACAGCAAATCTTGTTCGAGTAGCTAGTATTCCAAGAATTTTATGATAGTGGTATGCCTGGCCAGTAACAAGAGTCTGTGTACTTACATGGCCCACGAAACTATAAGTGCGATAAAGCACAGATAGTTCTATGAGGGAAGAAAAGTTTCCAATCCCTTTGCATATACCTTAGAGAAGAAAATTTGAAAAATAATGAGATTAGTTTGGTTCAAGGTTGTGTCTGAACATAAGCTCAAAACATTTTTATGTGAATAACACTATAAATTTAAAATTGAGAATATTTGATAGAAAATTAAAAACAAATATGTTATGACAAAATTATTTCATACATATATATACACATAATTACATTGAGTTCTCTTAATTTTTAATTCACATAATACTTAATCCTATTTTCATCAATAATTTGATAGTTCTATAGATGGAAAAGTTTTCTTTTGTTTTACACGATAATGTATATTTTATCTTGTTTATTTTTATATTTTTACACTATCTGCTTTAATTTCAATCCATTTAATCTTACTTAAAAGGAGGTCAGTATAATTATGCTTTTCTCCAATCCTCAATGGTGATAATTTACCCTATCACCATATATATATATGATATGGATATATGAATGTATCCATGTTCCACTTTTAAGAAATTACCATATCAACCTATCCATACCATATTGTACCAGCATCCATGTTCATAGGTTCGATACAATACACACTACAGTACTAGGGCTACAATTATGGTGAACTCAAACCGAGCAGCACTGCAATCAACTTGCCAACTAACAAAGGGAGCTGTTTGGCTGTGCAACCCATTAAAGGTTGCACATCATGCCCTTGTTTGGAAAGTTGGCTATTTTAGTAAGTTATTTTAATTTTTGATTATTAATAAGCTAAAATTTTTGTATTTGGGAAGATGATTGGATTTTTTTGTAGTTGGATGTAATGTTTGTGAGAGAAAAAGTGAAATGATTATGGGTTTGATGTGATATTTTGTCTTATTGGCTATTTTAGCCTATTTTGTCTTTTTTTCTTCTTCTTTTTTCTTCTTCTTTTTTTTGTGGATTTTAGCCTTTGCCAAACAAGGCCTTAATTATCTGCCCTTGGCTTACAAACAATTAATCAGGACCATTGAATTGTTTAATGGTAGAAAATAGGAAACCTGAGACCGGTTAACTCTCTCTCCTTCTATTTTCCTCTCACTCCCCCACAACGATTATGCTTCTCTTTCTCTCTTTCTCGTCTATCACTCCTTCTTCTCCTCCTCTGCGCTCCCACCATCTCTGTGTAAGTGTAACCCTTAATTTCCAGCAATAACTAGTAGCCTCTGTTGAGTTCCAACTACAACGGGACTACAAGCCTCTGTTGGCTTCCATTGTTGAAGTGAAGGTGTTCTCTCCAACCAGACAGATATCAGGTATATATGGACCTCTCTCTCTCTCCTCTCTCTCTCTCTCTCTCTCTCTCTCTCTCTCTCTCTCTATTTGCCCTCTTCACTTCTATGATTTCCCTCTACCAAAGCCTTATCCTAACTCCAATCCCTTTACCATTTCCAAAACTCAAAATCCCTCCATCTGCAACAATAACCCCCCTCTCTGTCAAATCGATTTCTGAGAAGCCCTAAAAATCTCTTTATCTCTTAATCGATTTTTGGCATGCACCGACTTTCTGTTTTTTTCATGATCAATCATTTTTTCTTCCTCTCTTTTACACTTCTAAAATCAATTCTATTTTTGCTCCTTGTAGTCATAGTTTCATTTTCCAAGGTAATTGTAGAATATGTGGCGTGCTTTAATAATTCAAAACACACACATGCACACTTGCATTGCATAGTTGAATTGTTAACCCAACTCTATTTGTACAAGCACAAAAGGAAGAAAGGGGGAATTGATATTGACGAACACAAGAAGAAAAAAGGAACAAAAATTGACAAAATGAATGAAGAAAAATAAATGTAGGAAGGGGTGGGTAATTGTTTGTGTTTGGAAGGACATTGTCAATTCTTCCTAAATCGGTTTAATTGGCTATATTCTTCTCTATTTGGTGATAATGGGTTTAATGTATTTTTTGAAAAATATATGATTTTAATGTTTATAGATTTTGCATGTTATGGTGATTTAGTTAGAATTTAGTTCAGTTCATGACCATTGTTGAATTTAACAAATGGAATGTGTGGAAAGTGAATGATATACTCTATGTGAAGAAAAAGTGAGATTATTGTGTTGTTCAACATTACATGAATTGAGATATTTTAATCTGTTGCCGGTATATCTTAATTCCACGGTCTACCAATTTATTGTCATTGTTGAATTAGTAAGCTTTTGCTTCTATAATTTTTGGATTTTAGCTAGATTTTTCTAGATTGTTCATTTTGAATAAAGAACTTGGAAAATATTATCAAATATCAGGGGAACTTGCTTGGGTTTTGGTCCTCACTAAAGTAACTGTCATTGTGGATTGTAACTCTTAGTTGATTGGACATGCGGCAGAATTAAATTGACAATTTCTCTTGTAGTGTGGCAGGTATAACTATCATTGTGGATTGTAACTCTTAGTTGATTGGATATGCTGAAGAATTAAATTGACAATTTCTCTTGTAATGTGGCAGGTATATATGAGTTTAATATATGGGATTCAGGTCTTGTTAAGCCAAGTTTCTATATGCAACTTTGTTGATTCTCATAATTATGCATAATTTTTTGCAAATAACTTCTTTTTATATACAATCTACCCATGGTGGCCAGTTAGTAGCTCATTCTTGAATAGAAAATTGATTTACTGAACAAGTCTAGAAAATGAAACAAATATATCAATAACTCAATAAAAATGCAATTATCTCTAGGAACAAAATGTTTTGTTATGCTTAATAGCTTTAGTTTGATTTATATTTGTATGAATTCTGCCATTTACTCAAGTAGTTTTTTCTTCGGCAAAAGACATGAAGTTTCTTGTCACGGATGTTACAAAAATGCAACTTTGTTGTTCTCATGGAACCTTGCATAATTTTTTTGCAAATAACTTCTTTTTTCTTTTATCTGTCATTTGCATTACTTTTTAATTATTCTTCATTTTGATGAGTTTGATCAAATATTTTTTTTGAAGGCTAGAAATAGTTGGAATGGGTTATTGACCTCCTAGATGAAACCTTTTCTCTTTCACATATTATACTCAGTTTCTCCAAGTTTCTTGAGAAGGCACATATTAATTTGTATGTGATAGATATTACTAGGGGTGCATTTAATGGTTGATTATTTTTCATTGTTGAATGTATGATCAAGTCTTTTATTAAATTCGCTGGCTTTTTATGAACCAACAATCAATTGCTAAATGAATTATATATATATATATATATATATATTTTATTTTTGTGGTGTTAATATACTAATTGGGTTTGTGAAAAATATTATAGGGTTTTGAGGTCATTGAATTCGGTGGCTAATGCTAATGCACCTAAATGAGTTATCTCTTTAGAGTGTTTTCCATATATGCATTGATTATTAATGTTACAATATGTTTTCTCTATTGAGTCTCAATGGTTTCTTTATAGAGTGCCTTTACATTTTCTTGATTAATTTATAATCTCTATGGTTACTTGATAATGAGTTTCAATTTTTTTTTTCTTCTCAATTATGCTACTTAAGGTCCCAAATTTCATAGTGGGTTTTTCTATTTTTGTTCTCGTTCTTAATTGTAGTTTTCACTACGTTCGCAACTCAGAGCTTTGTCTAACGACCTCTACACATAGATACTTTGTACACACTTCTCTCAAAGCAAATATAATGGTTTGTAGTTTGGCTTCTTTTCTCTTTCATTTCCTCTCTAAATCCACTATTTGAAGATGGTATAATCAATTTTCTTTTTCTTTTTCTTCTTCTTTTTTTTTTTTGTTTGTTTTTTGTGGTGTTGTGTGTGTGTGTGTGTGTGTGGTTATGCGTGTGTCTATATGTAATATGTATACTTTGTATTCTATAAAATGCTTCACCTAACGCAGTACATGTTGTTCCCCTTATAATTTCTGGAATTAATAAGGTCTCTAGAAGTATTTTTTTTTTTTTTCTTTTGAATATGTTCTATTTTGTCTATTTTGTTAACAATGGTGATATTTTATGCTTATTTAAATTTCTTTCATTATTTAGAGACATACTTTGGACTTGTTGAGTAGAATATTCATGCAAAAATTAAGATGATTGGACATCGGTAGCTATATGTTTGAATCATATTTGTTTTAAAATAATGGACGATAAATATAATTTCAATAATAACCATCCATTTTTTTAATGCAAATTTGATTGAAATATATAGCTTCAATATTCGATTATCTTGATTTTTTACATGAATATTTTACTTAACGAGTCCTAAAAAATGAACAGTTTAAATCATCAAAACGGGGACCGTGGTGGACTCCACAGCCTTTTCAAATTCTCTCATGTTGAGATGTGAATATAAGAGAAGTCTAATCCTTTTTTCAAGTAATTACCACTATTATTGTACCCCAAACTTTTGTACTATTGTACTCTCAACTTTTGTACTATTAACTATCAACCGTTCAAAAATAATCATCTTACGAAAAATTTTGGATCCAAATTCCTCTTCCTTTGTAGTAACCTACTTTCCACCCCACCCACCACCACTTATAAATACAACCCCAATCCCTTACTCTTTTCGTTTCAATCCCTATAAACAACTTAGTAAAACTTCTCCACAATCATCTATCAAGTATCATCTGTCTCTCTGATGGGTTGTTTCAAACACAAAAAATAAACACTAAACTAAACCAATTCCTTAGAATAATGGTAAGTTCAGGTATTGATCCACAGAGACAATTGTGAAATTAATCTAATTTAATTGTTAAATTTCTAAATTAATTTTGATAAAAAGATTGATTGTTCATAACCTAATAATAATTAAATTAAACAAAGTGAATAAACTGGCAATTATAAATAAAGATGAATTTACTGATTTGGAGAAAAAACCTAGGGCAATGAGTTCACCACTAGTTACGTAAATAAGGTATCAATTTGAAATCAATTATGCTATGGTTCGAACTAAATAATACTTCGCAACTACGAGTTCGAAGCATTTATCAAGAAAATCATCACGTTCAATGTATAGGCACGAACCATCAAGTAGTACGAGTCGTTCGCTCTAAACTAGGGTAGCAAAACGACTCGTCCCTCGTAGTATGGCTCGTCTCATACCTTGAATATGAAAGAAAATAAAACCATTGTATGGAAAGCATTTAACAACCACAAAAAGCCAAATACTTGAAGAAATAGTGGAAAATATATATTTGAAACTTCTAAAACACCATACAATTGTTCAAACCTTTACATAATCAAAAACCAAAAAGAAAACCTAATTACATAGCTAGGGTTTAATCAAAACCTTAGAAAAGAAAAGCCTAGCCACTCATGGAGGAGTGGGAAGAGGTGAAAGAGATGGAACCCTCCATGGGAATTTGCTTTGAAGATTGAGAATCACCTTTTTTTCAAACCTTAGCCTCCTCTTTCTCCTTCAAAATTTCAGAACCCTAATCTAGCATTCTTTTCTTCTTTTTATACCTCTGCTGTCTTTCAAACAGGTTTAAAATAGCAGCACGATTTCGAGGTGTTGTTGCACGCGCGGAAAAGTCAATGCACATGCGGGAAGCACTTTTCTCCACAAGTCCTGCATTTTTGCTCATTTTATGCTCCCGTTATGTACAACTTGATTGACATTAAACAGACATAAAATATATAGTTTAACAAGAAAGTAAAGTTAAGAGATCCTAATTAACGACCTCAGTGTTGCACAATTCGGCCTTAATCACGTCCCCCAACTTATAACTTGCTAGTCTTTAAGCAAGAATAAAGAAGGAAAGAATAAAATTAAACAAAATCTAGCTATCTCCTCTTTCGTGGGAAGAACGGTTGCATTTAGCATATGCAACAAGCCTTAAACCACAAAGTTACCCCAAGTGGACAAGTAAAGTCTCGTGAGAGTTTCCAGAAATGATACCCACAAACATTATCATGTTCACATCTATCCAACAACAATCAATCACACTACAGCACTCAAGAATTAACTTATGTGCCACCACAGTGCAATATTTAGACATGATGAGTCATTGAATACACAGTAGACAAATATGAAGAAATCTATTAAGTAAAGACCGCAATTTAGTATTATACAAATTAAGTTCTATGTACTTGTGAATGTTAGTAGAACACATCACCAGTAATCTCGGTATAACGTGCAATCTCCATAACTAGTTAACTGACCACTATAATAGCCAAGTGTAACTCATAATACCCCCAACATATACAGACAAGATTAAACTTTTGTAACCAGGATTCTCAAAATGTTTTTTTTTTTTTTGAAAGACTGTGCAATGTCCTGATCTATTCAGCTTTCTAATTAACCTTGTAGCAAGCATTGGGCCAATGACTCCCAAACCAGACGATTTTAGGGCACTAGGTGTGAAGACACCCTTACAGACTTAATAACTCGAGTTGAAAAGGCTACGAATCCGAATAAGTCTTTTTCCTTATTTTCCTTAACTGTGCAATGTCTAGGTCCCTTAGGCTTTCTAATTAACCCATGTAGCAAGTATTGGGCCAATGACTCCCAAACCAGATGGTTTTAGGGCACTAGGTGTAAAGACACCCCTATGGGCTTAATAACTTGAGTTAAAGAGGCTACGAACCCAAACGAGTCATCTTTTATTTTTTATTTTTTTATCAAAGCTAGTTATTTATTATTTCTTGCAACACTAACAATTATCAATGATGTACACTAGGGATTATAATAAAGAGGCCACCGCTATGATAGTGTGTTCATGTGAGTCAAGGCATACTCATGATAAGTGTACTAACATCACAACCACAAACAACTATCTTAGTGCAAACATCACATGTGAGTGTTTACCCAATAAACCCTTTTCATACAAGTCTATTATGCTCACCAATTAACATATGCAAATATTATCACCCTACTAGTAACAAATCAACATCAAGTGAAGTAGTGCAATCAAGTGAAGCAGGTATAAGCATGAATTATGAGCCAAATAGAAATGCACAAAACAAAATACCCTCATCCCCTAACTTGAATATGACATTGTCCTCAATGGAAAGCAAATGCTAAATAAATAGGCAAGAGAGAATATTACCAGAGATTGTAGGTGCACATCCAGGTAGGCAAATAGTAACACACACACACACAAACACTTTCTTTTCTTTTCTTTTTTTTTTTTACTTTTTTTTAGAAAGAGAAATAACTAAAAGTAAATATAGAAATAAAAGAGACAAAGAAAATGATAGTCTAGTACTATGGAGAATCCGGTAGTGGCGGTGGGGGGGAAATGCTGGGCAAACAAGGCGTTCCTTAATGACTGCGTCTCGAATGCTTCATCCTGAACCGAGCGCCGAGTTGGTCAAAACGCTGCTGGCTCGACTCTCGATATGTATGAAAAGTCAATGTGCAGTGAGGCAACTGAAATTAATTTTCTAAATGGCATATTTTCTCATTGACAAATTTTTCTATATTCCGAAATTCGATCATTAGAAGATATAATAGTAACAACTGCATTTTTTATTACAAGTACAGAAGTCTCGTATACATGCATAGCTTCTTTAACAATCAAATTTAAAATATGGGCACAACAATGAACATGAAATAAATCACCATCAACAAGTAATTATAAAGTTTATTTTAAATAGACTACAGTTTGATTATAATATGATGTATTATCTAAACTAATCGTAAATATTTTATTTTGTAAAGCCTACTCATATAATACATTTCTTATTTCTACATCAAACGAATGATTAGTGTATAGAAGTTCAACTAATTTAAATAAAATAATTCCTTTATTTAATTTCCAATCATTATCAATAAACTATGCAGTGAAATATTGATATTCAAAACCATTATTTGATCACAGATTAGATGTTAAATAAACTCTTCCATTCAAATTTTTAAAATGTCAAATAATTCACTTTTAACATCCTCATATTTCTTTAAAATCCTATTTCTAGTATATTTCTTGAAAAACTTTGATATTGCGTTGCAAAATTTTCGTGAATCATTTTGGTAAAATCCAGACATTCACTAGTAGTAAAAGGTTGTTCTTTTTTAATAATATAATCAACTACATAATTTTATGCACGTATACGATCATATGAAAATATTTGCAAATTATCAGTTGATGAAACCCCTAATTGCATTTGACTTCGAATATCAGGTTGTTGACTTTGTAAATGTTTGTTAGCATGCCTTTTTAGATTACTAGTATCCCCTGCAGATACAGCACTAAGTAAATGTGCATAATATTTATATTTTGCTTTAAATGTAATTGTACCATCAAGATTATTTATGGATATTTTTTTCAAAATGTTCCCAAACACTACTACTTCTGCTCCTAAATGATGATCCAACTGTTAGAAGAGAGATATTAGAAAAAGAATCAATAGATTCATGTTGTGTAGTATATATATCAATATTGACATAAACATTAGGAATATTAGGATCCATAGTAATGTAAGTAAAACAATATATAAGAATTAACAATTAATTTAAATAATGTGTAAATACAATCAGTAAAAAAATAATTAATATATGTGCACAAACAATTAATAAAAAAATGAGTAGCTAATAAATTTAATTAAACTAATTAATGTTACCAATTGGCGAATACGATACAGAAATTAGCTTCTTCTGATAAAAATTTCTTATTGCACAATTGCAATTGTCACTTAGAGATGACATTTCAAAATTAATTGAGAGTTGAGAGAATTTAAGAGAGAGAGAGAGAGAGAATTATTTGTTGTGAGATTTATTTTGAAAAATAAAGAATATTTATAGTAGTTTTAAAGAGTGAAATAAATTTATAAAATATATATATATACTACCGTTTGAATTTTTTTATGACTATCCGTCTCTACTAATTTATGACTATTTGAATTTTTATTTTATTTTTTCATATTCAATGAATGAAGAAGAAGAGTGTGAGTTGAGTGATTGATGAGATACAACAGACCAAATTAAGCTAGGCTAGTAAGGGCGAGCGAGACAGACCAGAGTAGGTAGCCAATGGATTCTATTCCCATACTCCATTTCACTCTCTCTCTCTCTCTCCTCTCTTGTTTCAGCTGCTATAGCAGTCATAGTGAAAGTGCCAGTGGGTACTCCCACACACACTCCATCTCACTCTCTCTCTTTCCTCTCTTGTTCCTTCTATGGCTGGCCTGGCCAGAGAAAAAACTATTATTAGTTTGATTTTAATTTAATAAACTACTATTATTTGTTGTTTTATTTTTACATTATTAATGTTATTTATTTAATTATATAAATTTTTATTTTTACAAGATCAATTTTTATTTAATTATTTTACTTTTTTATTTTTACAAGATCAATCTTTTTATTTATTTTATTTTTTATTTTTTTAATATTTAACCGTTGCAAGTTGTTTTTTATTTTTATTTTTTGAAATTTAACCATTGGTAAAGAGAGGACCAGATGGGTGGGCTGGGTCGTCCACAAGCCCGATTTTTTTTGGGCAAGGCTGAGCCACAAACGAAAGGCCCAGGCCCAGGCCTAACCGGGCCCAGGCCACCCCGGACCTTGGGTGGGCTTCGGGCCACCCACAGGCCTCCGGCCATTTTACACCCCTACTTTGATGTGTGGAAATAGAATTTCCCTCTTTCCTTATCTAATCTCAAAAGTTGAGACCTGTTTTGGGAATTCAAGTTAGAACTAAAATAACTAATAAAAATAAATACATATATTAAAATAATTAATAAGATAAAATATCACATTTTACATATTAATCAATCATTTTTTTCTCTCACAATCATCTATTCAACTAAAAAAATTCACAAATCATTTAAAAAAACAACTTTTTTTATGTTTTAAAATAACAAAATAAAAAATATATACATATATATAAAATAAATTAAAATAACCAAATTTCTAAAGGAGGCCAAAAGAAGCCTTTCGTTGGTTTGTGTTTTTTGGCTGAAATTTAATATTCGGATACAATAAATCACTTTAAAATTTTGAAAATCAATATTTGTCATACTGCATATTATTTTCAATCATTCTAAAAAAATCACACTAAAAGATCTATACTCTCGAGGTTTAACGTGATCTTTTTTTTAACTAATAGTGGTTTAGCACTGTCACGCCCCAAACCCGCCCTTAAAAGTTTGGGCATGTCCACCTTAGAAATGGACATAAAACCTGATGTATATAACGTATGGGGCCTGAACGGAAGCATTTACTATTATAAAATAACATACATAACAACATCCATTGAGCTAATACTAACATGCCAAGATCACATACACATGTTCAACCCCCTTTACTGAGTATATAACCAAATAGTGGTAAAGAAAGGGGTCATATACATACATTTAAACATTAGGTAAACAATTAAAGTGCAAAAGTGCAAGCCAATATCTCAACAAAACTTTACAGAAATGCATGGCTTGGTTTGGGTGCCTGGACACACTGAGGTTGATAACTGAAAGGCGAGCATCAAGGGTTAAGACGGATTTCCAAAGTGATTACCTACAGAACAGACATAACACAAAGTGAGCGAAGCTCAGTGAATAATAGTACATAAACAATTTAATGTTCATCTTGATTTATAATACATATCAAAGCGTACATACTATAAGGATCATATGATTTATCTGATTCCATACTTACTTCAAAACGGCCTTAGGCCCACTCTTTAAACAAAATGTCATAAAGCCCTTAAACGTATTGGCATGAAGCCCTTGAAACATATTGGCATTAAAGCCCTTGAAACATATTGGCATGAAGCCCTTGAAACATATTGGCATGAAGCCCTTGAAATGTGGTGGCACGAGGCCCTTGAAACTTGTGGCACGAGGCCCTTGAAACTTGTATGAATTCAAGAGGTGTCTTACAATGTAGCACTTAGTTCCCAGTAGCACTTTGTTCCATACCAGTAATTAATAGGTCTCACAGACCAAACCATTCATATCATGTCATACCATAAACGGAAACAAATTCATACATATGCATTATACTTGAATCATAAACAGAAATCGGAATTCATACTTGATTCTACTTGGCACTTCGATAGCGCTAACAAATCAATATAAAGCATACTTGTTAGTTCCATGAGGGGAATCCCCCGATACTGAGAACTTATAACATACGTAAACTTGTAACATACTTAAACTTGTAACATACTCGAAAACATACCTGAAAACATACTTGAACTTGTAACATACTTGAAAACATACTTGAACTTGTAACATACTTGAAAACATACTTGAATTTGTAACATACTTGAAAACATACTTGAACTTGTAGCATACTTGAAAACATACTTGAACTTGTAACATACTTGAAAACATACTTGAACTTGTAGCATACTTGAAAACATACTTGAAAACACGGTATTATTACCCCTGGGTAAGGGTCGTCTGCTACGGATGTCATGAATACTTTACATATATGGCCAACTGTTCATTAATTCAAAACGTAACATAGAACATTTTTTTTTGTTATATCATGTCATTACAGTACACTTAGCAAAGACAGAATAGGTTACATCATAATGTGGGTTCAGAGATACGTGGATACCATAGTTCCAAATTGTTTATACGTTCCATTTGTTCGTATGCTATCTTACAAATAACAGAATGTTAGTATTCATCGTCAACAGTAAACAGAATGTACTACTCACTAATGCCTCTAGATTTCCCAATCAACATGATGTTAACTTAATTACTTGCAAGGAACATAATCTTAACAATGAAAATCATTAACGATAATTGAACGTACGACTATAGTACTACTACTCACAGCGGTAGGTCTCTGATAGCGGTGGAACGATGTCCTCATCTTGACCTACAAACATAATGCACATAGCAGATTATGAGAATAAAACCAATCTCTTTTTATTCCTTACTCAATAGCTATGGTGGTTCTAGACTCACTAGTCCTCCATAGGTTATCATAAAATAGGAGGAATCGATAGGAGAAAGGCTCTGACGAAGAAACGGTACAAACTCAATAAACAGAAAGTGCATAGTCATCACTAATTTGGGCATAACTATTTATGTACTTATAATTTGGGAGTGAGACCACCACCACTGGAAACTAGACTTCCGGGGCTTGATTTTAGGCTCAAGAATCACTCAAAACGGAGTCCGGATGCAAAAGATATGCCTATTCAAAGTTACTCAGCATAAGCTGAAACAAGGTGGCCGCTCGTGCGGCCGGACCCTCCGCTCGAGCGGCCATGCACCGCACGTGCGGTCCTCCCCCTCCGCTCGAGCGGCCCAAAGAAGAATGCATTTCCAGTTTTTCTCCTCTTGTCCGCACGTGCAGCCATGACCTCCGCACGTGCGGTAGTGACCCCTGTTTTGGGGCAACTCGGTTCCAACTCAAATTTCAACAACACCAAGTCATTTTACATGCAAACCAAGATGAAATTAAGGCAATATATTGACCCAACTTCACTATAACATGCATTATCATTTGAATATCACAGGGTAAACATGATTAAAAGCTTGATCAAGTAACTATTCTTATAATTTCCATCCTTTAATTCAAGTTCTCCATGTTCATAAAACACAACACATGACATAAACATAATTTCATGGGGTTTATTGAAGTATAAACATAATTAGGTGTCAAAGCAACCAATTGATGAGAACCCTCTTTAATCAAACATAAATCATACACAATTCTCCATTACATAATTGGATGGATGCAAGCATGTAAAATCATAAAGAGTATGTAATTTCCCTCTTATGGTTCAAATTAACATAACTACAACATGATGATCATACTTCTTCAATTCCACAAGTGTCAAACACACACACACACAAACCACAACACAACTCTTACCTTACTTGAACACCTAAGAAATTCATACCCCAATACAAGAAGAGGAGTTAATTAAAGTGAAATTTACATACCTTGTGCCTAGATCTCTCAAATTCCCAACCTTCTTTGATGATCTACCTCCCTTTCCCTTCCTCACTTGCTCCCCTAAACAAACCCTTATTTCTCTCCAAGAAGTATTTCACGTTTTTTGATCAAGTTTCAAGAGGACTTAGGTGGATATAGTCATAAAGAAAAGCATATAGGACAAAATTCAATCGTTTAATCATTCTGAAATTGAAATTTCGTAAACATACTTAATATTACCTAAAAATTATGCTGATCACAGATATATAATCAATTTCAGATAATTAAGCCGTTAAGGTGTCCAATTTCTGATTCAACCATTCTAGATATAACAGATACTTTTCTTGTTAAACAGATAGACATCCTTAAAACATGGATTTCACTTATTTAACCTTAATTTCTCATGGGATTTTACAGTAAACATTTAAAAGCACAAAACGAGGACTGAAAATATATCAGAAAACATGTGCGAGGGTCGGGTTATTACACTCTCCCCCCCTTAAATAAGTTTGGTCCTCCAAACTTGTTGTACTATGCAGATCTGTTATAGAAGCTCATGTAATTCTTCAGTCCAAATAATTCACAGGTTAACCAGAGATTCCTCACTATTAATGTAAAAAAAAACCCCAGTCTTAGACACTTATCCCATTCTGCTATAGATGTTCAATTCATTTCTCCGTGCGAACCATACACAGGGGAATTTAATATTTATCACAATTAGTCAAAAGTCCTTGTCATAATAAACATCTTATCGTTTTAAGCAATTGGTTGTTGTGTAAAAATAAAACATCCGTTCCATATCTTTATTTCATACGATCTTATGTCGAATGAGACGAAACTACATGAATTCACTACGGAATATTCCCAAATACAAAACATACAATCGGAAGTACAGAAATATAGTAGATTCCGTTTCTCTAGATACATAGTTCATACATTCCACAACACACGTTAATTTCAATCACAGTATGTTCTTTACTATGTTAGTACCCAGATTGACCCGACATTAATAGTGTATATACAAATCCCATTACTTAGTAATTCTCAATAGGAGTCACTTAGAAATAAGCTGGTAACCCAAACTGTACATTACTCCGACAGACATACTAAGTCGCGCAAGCATGTAGTCACTAGCTTTACAATTGTTCTTAGTATTCTCTATGTCTGAAAACAGATCAAAGTCATACCGTTACCTTGCTTCAAAACTATATCTAGTACTTTGACAAGGTCAGAAAAATGGAAAAAAAAGATCGCAGTCAATATCGTTAATTCTTCATAGTTTCACTTTTAAACATATTAGCACAAAGAGAACCATATCCAAATCAAATAATTACGGTGTTACCAAAGCAAATAACATACAGCTTTGTAAATTCATACAGACATAGGTATGTCATCCTAAGTCCAAATCTGAACAATAAATACAACTATAAAAGCCACTACTTGAGCAAAGGGAACCACTTAAAACCAAAATCAGAAATCAAATTCAAAATCATGCTTAAATACTTAATCGTACCATAAGGTGTAACATCCTTCTTTAATAAGCATTTCTTCTTGTTACAGCACAAATTAATTTGGCCATCTAATATCAGAGTTAGAATTCTTATCCAGATAAGTTCAATAGGACAATAAATCGATTCGGAATCACGTTGCGCATATTATACAACTCTGAATAAGCAAATTAAAAGAGGTAAATGTCCAGTACATATCGTTAACTTACCATCCATAATTCCCTCACTTTCCCATCAGAAGTTGTCAGTAATTTCTCGGCTTACAAAATCATCTTAGTTATAACTTGTGTCAAAATCATAGTTCATAGTGCGTGACCAACTTGGTGTAAGCTTAATAGTCACTTTCCTTATCCATTTTAGCCATCAGCAAGAACAAACTTACATTCAATTAACCTCTCACATAATTCTAAGGAGAATCACTGCGTACACAACTTTCTCTTACAGCCGGTCACACTCGGCATAATTCAACGATCATACAAACACAACGTATCAGCATATCTAACACAACAACTTTTCAAAATCATAAGTCTAAATATTATTAATATGTAGTGTTTAAGCAATTCGTCTCAATAGATGATAGGTAACTATCAATCCAAAAATAACAACTGATAACATAAGCATATAAATTGCCTTACCAATCGTTGTCCTTTTTCTTTATATTTAACCTGACGAAGGTAGGATCCTTCGGATCCTCTATCTTTATTCTCGCCATGTTCTGCACAACAATCACAATATACACTAGGAATGTCCAATCGACATAGATCATAATCGTTAGCGTTAACAGATTGCATTTAACGTTGCCATCATTTTCTTTCATATGCATTAAGAATGTCATGCATGATGCCTAAGTTTTTTTTTCTAGACATCCTAAAGCTCAATGGATTCGTGTGTGAGATGGCAACTCGTGCTCTGATACCACTTGTCACGCCCCAAACCCGCCCTTAAAAGTTTGGGCATGACCACCTCAGAAATGGACATAAAACCTGATATATATATAACGTATGGGGCCTGAACGGAAGCATTTACTATTATAAAATAACATACATAACAACATCCATTGAGCTAATACTAACATGCCAGGATCACATACACATGCTCAACCCCCTTTACTGAGTATATAACCAAATAGTGGTAAAGAAAGGGGTCATATACATACATTTAAACATTAGGTAAACAATTAAAGTGCAAAAGTGCAAGCCAATATCTCAACAAAACTTTACAGAAATGCATGGCTTGGTTTGGGTGCCTGGACACACTGAGGTTGATAACTGAAAGGCGAGCATCAAGGGTTAAGACGGATTTCCAAAGTGATTACCTACAGAACAGACATAACACAAAGTGAGCGAAGCTCAGTGAATAATAGTACATAAACAATTTAATGCTCATCTCGATTTATAATACATATCAAAGCGTACATACTATAAGGATCATATGATTTATCTGATTCCATACTTATTTCAAAATGGCCTTAGGCCCAGTTTTTAAACAAAATGGCATAAAGCCCTTAAACGTATTGGCATGAAGCCCTTGAAACATAGTGGCATGAAGCCCTTGAAACATATTGGCATTAAAGCCCTTGAAACATATTGGCATGAAGCCCTTGAAACATATTGGCATTAAAGCCCTTGAAACATATTGGCATGAAGCCCTTGAAACATAGTGGCATTAAAGCCCTTGAAATGTGGTGGCACGAGGCCCTTGAAACTTGTGGCACGAGGCCCTTGAAACTTGTATGAATTCAAAAGGTGTCTTACAATGTAGCACTTAGTTCCCAGTAGCACTTTGTTCCATACCAGTAATTAATAGGTCTCACAGACCAAACCATTCATATCATGTCATACCATAAACGGAAACAAATTCATACATATGCATTATACTTGAATCATAAACAGAAATCGGAATTCATACTTGATTCTACTTGGCACTTCGATAGCGCTAACAAATCAATATAAAGCATACTTGTTAGTTCCATGAGGGGAATCCCCCGATACTGAGAACTTATAACATACGTAAACTTGTAACATACTTAAACTTGTAACATACTCGAAAACATACCTGAAAACAAACTTGAACTTGTAACATACTTGAAAACATACTTGAACTTGTAACATACTTGAAAACATACTTGAACTTGTAGCATACTTGAAAACATACTTGAACTTGTAACATACTTGAAAACATACTTGAAAACACGGTATTATTACCCCCGGGTAAGGGTCGTGTGCTACGGATGTCATGAATACTTTACATATATGGCCAACTGTTCATTAATTCAAAACGTAACATAGAACATTTTTTTTTGTTATATCATGTCATTACAGTACACTTAGCAAAGACAGAATAGGTTACATCATAATGTGGGTTCAGAGATACGTGGATACCATAGTTCCAAATTGCTTATACGTTCCATTTGTTCGTAAGCTATCTTGCAAATAACAGAATGTTAGTATTCATCGTCAACAGTAAACAGAATGTACTACTCACTAATGCCTCTAGATTTCCCAATCAACATGATGTTAACTTAATTACTTGCAAGGAACATAATCTCAACAATGAAAATCATTAACGATAATTGAATGTACGACTATAGTACTACTACTCATAGCGGTAGGTCTCTGATAGCGGTGGAACGATGTCCTCATCTTGACCTACAAACATAATGCACATAGCAGATTATGAGAATAAAACCAATCTCTTTTTATTCTTTACTCAATAGCTATGGTGGTTCTAGACTCACTAGTTCTCCATAGGTTATCATAAAATAGGAGGAATCGATAGGAGAAAGGTTCAGACGAAGAAACGGTACAAACTCAATAAACAGAAAGTGCATAGTCATCACTAATTTGGGCATAACTATTTATGTACTTATAATTTGGGAGTGAGACCACCACCACTGGAAACTAGACTTCCGGGGCTTGATTTTAGGCTCAAGAATCACTCAAAACGGAGTCCGGATGTAAAAGATATGCCTATTCAAAGTTACTCAACATAAGCTGAAACAAGGGTGGCCGCTCGTGCGGCCGGACCCTCCACTCGAGCGGCCATGCACCGCACATGTGGTCCTCCCCCTCCGCTCGAGCGGCCCAAAGAAGAATGCATTTCCAGTTTTTCTCCTCTTGTCCACACGTGGGGCCATGACCTCCGCACGTGCGGTGGTGACCCCTGTTTTGGGGCAGCTCGGTTCCAACTCAAATTTCAACAACACCAAGTCATTTTACATGCAAACCAAGATGAAATTAAGGCAATTTATTAACCCAACTTCACTATAACATGCATTATCATTTGAATATCACAGGGTAAACATGATTAAAAGCTTGATCAAGTAACTATTCTTATAATTTCCATCCTTTAATTCAAGTTCTCCATGTTCATAAAACACAACACATGACATAAACATAATTTCATGGGGTTTATTGAAGTATAAACATAATTAGGTGTCAAAGCAACCAATTGATGAGAACCCTCTTTAATCAAACATAAATCATACACAATTCTCCATTACATAATTGGATGGATGCAAGCATGTAAAATCATAAAGAGTATGTAATTTCCCTCTTATGGTTCAAATTAACACAACTACAACATGATGATCATACTTCTTCAATTCCATAAGTGTCAAACACACACACACACACACCACAACACAACTCTTACCTTACTTGAACACCCAAGAAATTCATACCCCAATACAAGAAGAGGAGTTAATTAAAGTGAAATTTACATACCTTGTGCCTAGATCTCTCAAATTCCCAACCTTCTTTGATGATCTACCTCCATTTCCCTTCCTCACTTGCTCCCCTAAACAAACCCTTATTTCTCTCCAAGAAGTATTTCACGTTTTTTGATCAAGGTTCAAGAGGACTTAGGTGGATATAGTCATAAAGAAAAGCATATAGGACAAAATTCAATCGTTTAATCATTCTGAAATTGAAATTTCGTAAACATACTTAATATTACCTAAAAATTATGCTGATCACAGATATATAATCAATTTCAGATAATTAAGCCGTTAAGGTGTCCAATTTCTGATTCAACCATTCTAGATATAACAGATACTTTTCTTGTTAAACAGATAGACATCCTTAAAACATGGATTTCACTTATTTAACCTTAATTTCTCATGGGATTTTACAGTAAACGTTTAAAAGCACAAAACGAGGACTGAAAATATATCAGAAAACATGTGCGAGGGTCGGGTTATTACAAGCACGGTCGAAACACCATCATTGATAGCTGAAAAAGATAGATAAACTGTGGCTTTCTAGGCCAATTTCTCTTAAATAAGGTTGCTATGGTAGGGTTGAGGGAAAAACAACAATCCTTCAACTTCGCGTGTCATGATTGTCCAATTACAAATTCGTATAATGACATTAAATTTTAGTGTCTAGTTTGACAACTTACCTTCTATTTTTCGTGTTTGCTTTAGGAGAAATTTGTGTATGTCAATAAGGTATCACGTAATATTATCTTTTACTAATTAGAAATGTATATATTTCTTATTATTTTCTAAACACTCAACATAAATCTAGTGGATTCTATTGTCAAAATCAATCACAATAGTAAAATGTATCACTTGGCATATACCCTGTTTACATACAAAAATTACTCTTGTTTTGGGACTACACATGATTTTACTTGCAGTCGGGTGCTAAACTTCTCTCTCGAAAAAGATACACGCCTAATCTCAACTTTTGTCACATGTTTTTGAAAAACATTTGAGACTCACAAAAAACTCTTGCAATTTGACCCACATGATGTAATATAATATGTGTCAACTTTTGATTTGTTATATCGAATGATATAAAAGCACAACTCCCTTAACACATTATTATGAATGAATTTGTGAATCTAAAAATATGAATCTCTAACATTTCTCTATCTCTTTTAATACTAGTTTGTAATTCCCCTTAATTCTTCTTCTTCTTTCCCTTTAGTTGACTACATGCTTCCACTAAACTCTCTCTTTTCTTAATTAATTAAAACCAACCATCATATTGCACCGAAGAAAGGTGCGAAACAAAAAGATTAGAACTAGAAGAGATTAGTCTATGAAAATGACGTAACTAATTATATCAATAAACTTTTAATGATATTCTATGATTTAATTTTTGATTCTGGATAGAGATTTTCCAACTCAAAATTTTTTAAATAAAAATCGTTCATAGGTTGTTATGTGTATCCTTTCCTTTTTAATTTTTTTGTCGTTACTTAATCCATATCGTTAGATTCACTTTTATGCTAATGTTATCGAATAATTTAGTAAAGAAATGTGTGCCACACATGAGCTCAACACACAACTAATTAATGAATATTATTAAGGTTAAGATAAGGTGATGAAAGAAATCAAGATGAAGATTAGGAACAATCAAATGAAGGTTAAAGTTCCCCAAGCAAAGTAGGAAGTATTAAAAAAACAGTGGTGACTTTATTTATTTCTTTTTTGTCCCTTTTTATGCTTTTCAGAAGAAGAAGAAAAAATCCTCATCTAAAAGGGTATATAGCAAGGGTGGCCTAGACGTACAAAGAATGGAGGAATTGCCGCGTGATAATTTTTGCTAAAAAAGACACAAACAGAATATTATTATAAATATAAATTTTATCGGTGGTATTACAGGTCCCAATTGGTATATCAATTAATGTACCAACATATGTTATGATATTGTCGTTTCAACATTATGACCCCACTCATATATAAACTGCAAAGATCCAAAACTTTTAAAATTATGTCATATTATCTATTAGTATACAAATTAGTGTATTAATTATTACATATAGCATTATTCAAATTTTATTTCAAACTCAATAATGTGATCGTGTGTTAAGATTTAATTATGTTGTTCGAGGCAAATGGTGGGGAAAATGTAGTTCTATTGTACTGTGGAATACCAACCGAATCACTCCAAATCCAAGAGTATATATTGAACGTTAAGTTTTAATTTATATCTTGAGGGACATTATTACCAGGCAGGAGATTTCTGGAGTGAAAAGAATATGAACATAATATAATGGTCAGTATGCCTTTTATTTATTTATTTATTTATTTTTAAGCCGAATGTAATATGCCCATGAAGACTCATTAAAGGACATTTTGAGAAGATTTCTGGAGTGAAAAGAATATGAACACAATATAATGGTCAATATGCTCTTTTTTTTTTCTTTTTTTTTTCTAAAAAAAAGCAGAATGTAATATGCCCTTGAAGACTGTTAAAGGACATTTTGAGGTTAAAGAAAAAGTGGTCCTATTAGAATCCTATGAATTATTTTGGACTCTCTATTTTTTTGGACCTCCACTTATAAATTTTGAAATTTTTAAAATTTCTTTTCTTCTCTCAAATAATATCAAAATTATCCTTAAACATTCCACCCATTAAATGCACACCCCCCAAAAAAACTTCCCTTCCAAAAAATCCTAATAAAACTCACGAAGAAGAAGAAGAAAGTCTATGTTCATATAAGCTACAACATGGTATAGCCTTTTGACTAACTACTACAGAGAGAGAGAGAGATCTTTATTTTTTGTTTTTAATCTCGTTTGGGCCATCTGATATGCTAACTTGTTGATCAACGACTCTTGTTTAACATGGTATAGCCTTTCATGTGCTCCCGTTTCCGCCATAATATATCCTCCCTTTTTTTCTCTCTATCTCTGTCTTGGGACTATGGCGGTGTGCATGGTTGTATATGTGGTGAGAATTGAGGGAGAGCTATAAACAAAACAGAGTTGTAGTGTACCCAAAAATGACGAGTTTTCTTCATGTTCAGACCTGTATTCCCAAACTTAAAAAAATAAAATTTCTACGAGTGTTAAGAATTTTAACTATTAACTCGCCATCATCCTAAAATGAATAACAATACAAATTAAATTTTAAAATGTGATCGGTAAAACAGGTCTCAATCTATGAATAATGTTCGGTTAACTATTTCCGAACAAATAAAGAATGTTCGGTCCTCTGTTCCAAAATTTTGGTCATATGTTCGGGAGTTCAATCTTCAAAAAATGACAAACATATTTTATTATTTTTACCATTTTTTTCAAGAAACTTACTCTTACAAGATCAATCTCTTCTGAGTTAAGAACAACATCAAAGCTATGAACCTCCTCTAAATTTTTATTGTTGTACTCCTCTCATCTTACGGAGTTGTGGTTGTCAGAAAAACTTCTACTCATTGTCATTGCCAGAGAAGTATAGGTAATCAAATGATTGTCACCGTTATAGCCAGAATATTGTCGCCAAAGGGTTTTCAAGGTTTTGAGGGTGGGTAGGTTTTGAAGGTGGGATTTGGGAAAGATAGATGGGTGGTGATGGAGGTGGGTGCTATCATAAATCTTAATTTATGATGTAGTGAGTGTGTAAGTTTAATTATGAGATGGAGTGTTCTAAAATTAATTATGTGCTTTATAATAATTTTATTTGAAGTTATTATTTTAATAAAAAAAAATTAAAAATTAAGGAGTCCAAAATAATTTATCCGATACTGATGGCAGCACTCTAAAGAAAAAAACTCTTGATCGGACCATAACATAATATGCTTAGGTTTTGAATCTAATACAGTTTTGCCATTGTCAATTTGTCACCCCCTTCTTTTTTCTTATGTAGCACTTACGTGACCTCTTTAGAGACTTTCTTTGACATTATTTTGTACAAAATATATATATATATATATTTATCGCAATGACACACGTTAATAAAGTATATAATTTAATGACTTAAATTAAAAACAAAATAAATTAACACTGAACTATCATGTTTTGTTTTAAACAACACATTCTAAATAATGTCTTATTTGGTTTGATTTTCAAAAACAGTTTTTTAGAATTTTTTTTTTTCGAAAAAATAAAAGTTAGTTTGATTAAAATAAATATTTTTTAATTTAAAAAAATTATTTCTATCCAACAAAAAGATAAAATTATATAAAAATGATAATTTTTGTTTATTTTTAGTTTTTAAGAAAATTAATTTTTAATTTTAAAAATCACACCAAATAGAGCCTCATACTTTGTTTTAATTTTTAAACTCAAATCATCCATGTTCTTAAAAAAATAAACATAAAAAAAACAAATAAAATAAATTAGCTACAGTAAAGAATGTGGGGGCACAAAGGGGCCCCAGTGAGGACGAGTCATGTGTGGCAAGCGCTGGCTGGAGTTGCGAACTTGCGAATGGCGTAATTTTTTCACGTGCCACCTTATCAACGACACATCCACACACGTGTCCTCTAAATGCCATCAATTTTCAGTTTTCAACTAAACTAAAACACCTTCTTTTTTTTCTTTTTTCTTTTTTAACAACTAAACTAAACACTTTGACTATGACATTTTCTGTTTTCTTTTTATTTATTTATCCCAGTCAGATAATTAATCTACATCTGTTTTGAATATTTAGCCTATGTTTGGGAAGTTGATTTTGTGACTTTTTTGATTAAAATAGTTACAAAAAATAAAATAAGTTTTTTAGTCTAATAAGACAAAATATCATATTCAACCCATAATCATTATATTCTTTCTCTCATAAAAAAATCAAAAAAGCTAAAAGCTCTTCCCAAATCAAACTTTTTAGTCTTAAATTAAAATAGTAAAAAAATCAAAAAATCAACCCACTTCCCAAACGAAACCTTAAATAGAATATCTATAGAACTCTATTCATTTACAGTAAATTAACTATCATACATTGAAGAGCAAGGCTAAGGATATAAAAAAATTTATCAAAATTTTTAGTAAGTAACTATATCATATGTGTATAGGACCCATATTTGTATATTGAAAGCTTTTGGGAATTTTGTTTTTTTAGTGGCTTTGACTTTTTAATTTTTTTATGTAAGACGAAGATAGTTTTTTTTTTTTTTTAGTTGAATAGATAATTATGAGAAAAAAAAATAATTGATTGACATGTAAAATGTAGGGGTGGGCGCGGGTCGGTTGCGGCCACGGAACTTTCAATCCGTCATCCGTCCGCCAGATTGGTGGATTGAAGAAAATCAATCCGCATCCGTCCGCCAATCCGGCGGATGTGGATTGAGCGGATTGGCGGTTTGGCGGATGGATGCGAATCGGTTTGGCGGTTTAAAATTTTATAAATTTTCAACATAATTCAACTTGTGCACTTCCTCAAAAAAAAAAAAAAAAAAAAAAAAAAAAAAGTATTACAGTCAATGACTTAAAAAGGTATTACAATCATTGTATGCCTTATCTAAAGAAAGAAAGTTTGAAACTTTAGAATATCACGATCACTGCATGCCTCATCCACATATTACAATCACAGAATGATTCATCCACATAAAGTATTACAATCTGTGATTTTTAAAATATAATAATAATTCAAACTACCGAAACCATGAATAGAGCAGTAGTAGAGATTGTATGTCTCTATATTGTTACATCTACATATATTTTTGAAAACAAAAACCAACTAGCATATATCATATTTTCAATTTATTATTTTTAGAGCTAGATTTAAAAACCAAAAAATATAGATAAATAATATATTTATTTTTTTCAATTCAAAAAATATATTCAAGTTGAAAACTTTTTTTCAACAGAATATTTAAACTTTTTTTCAATTGAAAACATAAACATAATATTTAAACAAATTGAAAATACAAAATCTTATAAATTACTAAGGTGCTTGCGATTTGGCGGTTTGGCGGTTCGGTTGCGGCCAAAGAAATCTCAAATCCGCCATCCGTCCGCCAAATTGGCGGATTGGAGAAAATCAATCCGCAACCGTCCACTCGTCATCACGCATCCATCCAAAATGCGGCGGATCGGTTCGGTTCGGTCGGTTTTGGCGGATCGGTATATCCGCTGCTCACCCCTAGTAAAATGTGATATTTTTTAATTTTTTTTTATTTCACCTCAAACGAGGCTAGAATTTCCTGCATATATAGATGAGCCTTTCTAGAATACACACCCTAAAAAAGGTGTGTGTTGTATGTAAATTATAATATTTGTGATATTAATTTATCATAAATGTTAATTAAATTATTTTCAGTCATAACTAAAAAAGATAATGAGTCATAATAAAAGACATTTTCGATCATAATTGAATCATAATAAAGTCATAATTAACACCACAATAAATCATAATTAAATAGTACAAACATCATAGATAGGGGTGAGTATGGTTCGATTTAGCTGTAAACCAAAACCAATCCATTACTTACAATTCCATCAAATTTAAAACCAAATCAATTCATGAAAATCTTAGAACCAATATGAACCGAACTACTAATCACGGTTCGGTTCGATTTGGAACCGCATATTTTAAAACAATAATGTTACATCCACTATATTTGGTCTCGCTCGAATTGTCCGAATTTGTACAACTTGATAGTCTGAGAGGTTGTCTGGCCGGTTATCCGGGAGGATGTCGGTTGACACACTGGTTGACAATGGTGACAACCGGGTTGACTATGATGGCCAGTCATCCAGCCACATCATTCGAACAGAGTCGGGCTCCCTCTATTTCAGTGGACAAAACATTTTTTTTAAAAAATATTATCATTATTTACAAATATGATCTCAAAATATTATTCACAACTAAAGAATTGTTTACATGATTGTTTCTATCACTATACAAAAATATATTTATAATAGTAAGGAGTTATAATTTATATATATATATATATATTTAATATTAATAAAATATTTTAATATTTACATTTGGTAACAAATTATATATAATCCAAACGGTCCGATTCGGTTCCAACTAGATTCGTAATTTTAAAATCATGGATCAAACCGTGAAGTATGATTCACCTATTTCAAAATTCAAAATCGAACCGTGCATTAAGAAAATCAGACAAAATCGTGAGATTTGATTTGGGCCGGACTGATTTATAATTTTTTTAATTTTATACTCAAATCTAAACATAAATGGGACATATGATATACACCCATAAGTGCTTTCTTCATAACCAATTGAACAACTGTCTAGTTTCCACTAAATAACTTTTAATTAGGAGTAGTATTTCAGAAGTTTGTTGCTTTTCCACCCACACAAATCTATCATTTTGAGGTAGAGAATCCACTTGTGTGTTTGGTTTGGCCCAAAATTTCATTTGTTAATGTTTTTGTTTTTATTTTTTTTAAAAATAAAAAAATTTGTTTGATATTTTCGTTTTAAAAAAAAACAAATTGATTTCAAAATTTTAAAAACACAAAAAATGTATTTTTACTTATTTTTAAGACAAGTTTTTTACTTTTTTTTCTCACATCTCCCACCTTTGGACACCACTCATCGCTGCTGCCACCATTATTGGCCACTGACCACCACCACCCACCATCGGTGGATAGCAAGCTCTGGCCAACCTTCGGCAACTCTTCGTTGGGTTGGCGGTCACCGTTGTAATCTTCAGTTACCTTTTGGCATCCTTTAGGCTATCTCATGACTTTCAATAATATCTGACCACTAAATTCAGCAGACACCTCCAACCACCTGTCACTACTGATCACCACATCCATTCACCCCATCTTCGGCTACCAACTTCAATAACTCATTAAATATATTTCTCTTTTTTTTTTTATTTGTTTTCAAAAAAAAATTATACACCAAACAAATTTTCTATTTTATTTTTTTACAAAAATAAATAAAAAGCTTGTTACTTATTTTTTGTAAACTAAAAATTCAAAACTAAAAACGTTAACAAACGGGCCCTAACTATTTCTCATTCCATACCAAAAACCAAAATAGCTAACTCATCCAAGACCAATTGAGAATAATTTATGGGGAGGTTTTCTTTGAAATTTGAAAAAAACATAAATAGTTCCACATTTTAAACATAATTACACAAAATTTTCTTTTAGTATGGTTAAAGTGACTGAAATTAATCCATTTAGTGCATAGATACTAAAACAACAGGAATAAATATATATTTTAATAGGAAGCAGATAATATCACTTTTTCATTTATACAACTAAAGAATTACAATTACTTATAAAAAAATGTTTTAAATATTATGTAAATTAAAATGTTTAGAGAGGTGAGTGTAAATATATTTTACGGTAAATTAAATTAAAATTAGTAATGTTGGACCACACGTGTTTCAAGCCCTTACGGGCCAACTCACACGTGCCTCGAACCGCTGACTATTACGCCAAAAATTTGCAATTGGTCGTCGCTGCTGCTGATCTCATCCAGAAATCGTTTCGACGTGGCAGATCTTTGCCACGTCGAATTCCGGTCAACTATAAAGGCTAACAAACAACGCCCCTACTCCTCTCTCTCTCTCTCTCTCTCTCTTATCAAGCCCACCCACCGATACTCAGAGACCTCTTCTTCTCATCCGTTGTTTGTAGAAAGAGAATCATCAAATCAGCACCTACACATGGACTAGCTTGTATGTATATATATGTATATGCATATCTCTCTATCTCTATGTATGTATGTGTCCATCCAGAAGCTTCTGTGTCTCTCTCCGCCGAACAACAATATAGAGAGAGAAAGGCTCATGTTTCACAGCTATGAAAACCAGAGTTCTAGAGAGAGAAATAGACACAGCGAGAAAGGTTAATCTGTTTGAGTCACAAAACAAGAGTTTTAGAGAGAGAAAAGAGAAATTTCTGTAGAGAGAGAAAGAGAGAAGGAATTTTGTGGAGCTGAGGAGGAGGTAGGGTTTGTGAATTGCGGAAAGGAAAATGGGGACGCCATTGTTGGGGCGAGACGGAGGAGGAGGAGTGGCGGTGTTGTCCGGGGCGGTGAATCCGGTAGATTCGTCGTCATCAAAGGCTTGTTTGGACGATTCGGTGCTGAAATCTCCAATTCTAATATTTCTCTACTTTCACAAGGCCATAAGGTTGGAGCTCGACAAGCTTCAGCGATCGGCCATGGCCTTAGCGACTGGCCAATTAGCAGATATACAGCCCTTGGTCGAGCGGTACCATTTGGTTAGGTCAATTTACAAGCACCACTCCAATGCTGAAGATGAGGTCCGCCTTTGAATTTTCCATCTTCCTTATTTTTTGAACGAAAGTGTTTCAAATCCGTATAATTTGATTACTGTACTAAATTAATCTTTAATTTACCCTAGCTTACTTCATTTCGTTTTGTAGATTTTGTTTCGTTACTGTTTTGTTATTTGTGCTGCCGTATTTACAATAATTTCTGATATTCACAAGTATATTAACATTGAATGTGCTAATTTGCTGTTTCAGGCGTTTACTTTTGTATATCTATGTACAAAATACAAAAAAAACATATTTATTTATGTGTCATAAAATTTTCAGTGTGATTGCTGAATTTTTTCATTCTAGTTTTGCATTGCTGATGATTTGTCATAAGGTTACCTAATTCTCTAATGCTGTGTTTGGTTGGAGAATTTGGGGAGGGATTTGAAAATGGAAAGGGAAAACGTGTATGAAACTAGGTGAAATGTAGGTATATTTTATTTTCATTTCACTTACCTTTTTTCTTTCCCTTTCCAAATCCTCTAACCAAACACAATGTAAACGAAGATGATGTTTGTTAATTATTATATGTATGATGATAGTTGGTTATTGCCTTCTTTATGCTCTATGGAATGAAATAGAATAAAGTGAAATGAAGAAGTTTAAATTCCATCACTTCCTCCTTGCCAAAACTACTTGTACTAATGATTTGGTTTTACGTCGGTTTCTAGTTTTGGAGTCAACAAGATCCCATCATTGATTTGATGTGTATGATGTCGTTTCTTGATTTATTCTGATCAATTTGTTTTTGTGCACGTCATTCTATCCACGTGATTCATGGACTCTTTAAAGCCTTTGTCTCTTGCGGAAGTTACGCCTTTACTAAGATCTTTTATATAGGGGTTGGTAATAACTGCAGCATTTGGATGGATTCCTAATTTTTTGGACGATCTTCAACAAAGTTTCCGCAACATCCATTTTGACAGTCATGATCTTTTGTTTGCATTCGTGGAGAGAGAATCCTTGAGACTTTTGTTCTCGAAGAAGAATGGTAAAAATAATTTATCAGTAGTGGTAGCCTGCTTCCAAAATTGGAATCCTCAATAACTGACAGTTTTTTGTGTATGGGGACAATTTATTGGAAGCGGCATTAATTAGAATTACTGGCGGTTTTAACTAACTGCCACACATAAAACATCAAAAGTGTTGTTAATTCTTTTGCATAGTAAGCAGTCGTCATGATTGCTCTTACTGGTGTTTCATTGAACCTTCACAACACTGCACAGAAATGTCAAAATGATGCCATTGGGTGCAGTTTTTGCAGATCATGATCGGTATGAGTTTAAGCAAAGTTCTTTGAAACTTGCAGTAATTAGCGGCAGTTTAGACAAACCACCGGTGCAAGTGTCACGGTTCACCTCATTTGTAGTGGACCTGGTGGTTTATGTGACAGTTGCGGCCCGTGCCGGTATGACTAAACATGGGCACTTCTAGTTGCAATATGATGAATGAACTTTAAACTTCTCTATGCTAGCACCAAGCTTGAATAATGTGAATGGAGCCATATCAGTAGAATGCATATGGGACCTACTATATGATAGGTCTCCCAAGCATTAGATCCCTGCACCTAGCATTAGTATGATTTGATTTTTTATTTTATTTTTGTGACATTTACTTTTAAGTGATTCTGTTGAGACTCAATGCTGCTAAAAGGATTTGATGATGAGTTAAAATTTACAATCAATATTTGATATAATAATTTTCTTATCCGACTTATGTTAATGGACTGTTGGAATTAACAGTCAATTTTGTGGTAAGTGCATCATTTTGGTAATGGAGAGGTGCTTGTTTGGTCATAGTTGACATGAGATATTTTCATACTTACACAGTCTTCTTACTTCTATTTAGTGAATATAATTTTTGTATTTAACTAGGCAAAAAAATGATTGAATACCATAAGTCTGTTCTAAAAGCTTATAACCCAGAGCCAGCATGTTGGGGATGAGTCAATTCTCTGTATTGTTAGAAATCTTACCAAATGCTCAAATATGTAACCCCCTTATAAATCAATGTGACTAGGAGCTTTTGCAGTTTTAACTTTCACTCTATACAAAAGGTCTCAAAGAGAAATTATGAGAGAACGAGTGACATATATGAAACCTTGGACCACTTGGAGCTTTTGCAGGTTTAACTTTCGCTCTAAACAAAAGTCTTGTGAGAGAACTGAGTGATATAAATGAAACCTAGATAGCCAGGGAAAACGTTTAATCAATAAGAAGAGTACAACACTTTTATGTAAAATAATATGTTGAGTCAATGATGGATTCCATTTAGTAAATTGGCGTTTGATAAAGTCATTCCATTTGTTGAGATGCAACTGAAAAAAGAATGGAATTTAAAGGTATGTTTGGAAAGATTCTACAAAAGTTTATTCTAAGAGATACAAAAAATCAAAAGATAAAGGGAAAAAATTGTCTAGTTCTCTCTTCTTGAATTTGTTTTCAAAAGGTAGCCAAAAACACCTGTAGTTTGAGAACACTAGAATGATGATCTATTTTGTGTTCTATTTTTTCTAGTTGGAAATACTAAAATCTAGTACAAATATTTCATTGCGTCTAAGAAAACATGCTTAGAGAACTACCAAACCTAGCTAAGCCTTGTGTCTTCATTAAATAGAGTCGGCTACGTGAATCATTTTTCTCCATTACGGTCTATCAAGAGCTATATGCTCAACTAAATTAAATAAATTCATATATTTTTTCACTACTACATCACATGTTAGCTTAGGTCTTCTCCTCCCCATAACATATCTATTTATGCCTATGGTGATCTTATCACTCTTCCTTACTGTTACATCTATAAGTCTTCATTATACACTATCAAATCATTTTAACCTATTCTTTCTCAATTTATCTTCAATAGATACTACTCTTACCATTTTACGAATATATATTTCTAATTCTATCTTTCCTAAACTTAGGAGAACTCATTTCCAAAAATTGTACCAAACAACTATTAACTTCTGTTCATTTTTTTTCTTTTTTCTTTTACCTGTTTGGATATTCAAAGAGACCCAATTCTTAATTGTTCTAGACAAACAGTTAACTATTGAAATAGACACAACATTTGAGGGAACCCACATTCAAATTTAAAAATAATGCACAAATTATAGCTCATATAAAGCATTTGTATGATCAATAGCTGCGAACTATTACATGCGTAGAATAAGGTCTCATTTGTCAACTATACATTCTAGCCAAAAAGTCACTATAAGTTGTCACATCACTCTCTCTACTTTTCTGCACATCTTTTCGTAAAAAGTCAAAAAGTTACTAAAATAGCCTGTTTCCAAACGAGGCCTTATATGTTTTCAAATTGTTCTTCAGTGTCTTTATGATCAAATTCTGATGCATACACAAAATGTAGTTTTCTTAATTTGATTTTCCTGTGTATTGACCGGTCATCTTTACTAAGGAGATTGTTGATGGGGAGTGGAGACCAGTTTTTTTATAACACAGATCATTTGCTGCATTTTATCTTTGCTATAATGTTTCCAGGAGCAGTCTTTTTGCTGTTTACATAAGGCTTGACAGCATGAAAATTTTCAACTACAGGTCATCTTTCCAGCTCTTGATATACGCGTGAAGAATGTGGCACAAGCATACTCCTTAGAGCACAAGGGAGAAAATGATCTTTTTGATCATCTATTTGAGCTGCTAAATTCTAATAGACAGAGAGATGAAAGTTTCGCTAGGGAGTTGGCATCATGTACAGGAGCCCTTCAGACATCAATTAGCCAGCACATGTCAAAGGAAGAGGAGCAGGTAGCATTTCATTGTGTGCCTTTTCTTTTGCTTGTCTCATGTATTTTGAACCATCTCCTGGCAATATTTTTTACTACAATTGTGATATACCTTAATAGAAGAATGGCTAATGACATTAAATCATGGTGTACATTTTCCCTGAACATGTGCGTTTGATGTTTATATTTGAAAAAATAACTAAGTTACGTATGGCTTTCTATTGTGTCATTCTCTTCATTTTGTGGATGATTCTGAGTGTTTATTCTTTTCTTCTTTATATTATTATCATGGCACTTCTTAAAACTACATTATACTTATACTATATTCTACGGGACTTGAATGGATGACACTGTTTTGTTGGACATCTGCGAGAGAATATATGCAGGTGCTTGATATACTGCTAAACCAAACCAAATCAAATCAAATCTTAAGTCCATCAAATGGGGTCGGCTACGTGAATCCTTCTTCTCCACTCGAGTCTATCAACGGCTATTTGGTTAATTAAATTAAGGAGATTCATATCTTTATTTACTACACTAGCTTATGTGAGTGTTTGGGAAGTTGCTATTGTAGTAGGCTATTTTAGTTTTTGGCTATTTTAGTAGACTAAAATTTTTGTATTTGGGAAGATAGTTGGATTTTTTTTGTAATTGGATGTGATGTTTGTGAGAGAAAAAGTAAAATAATTATGGGTTTGTTGTGACATCTTGTCTTATTGGCTATTTTAGCCTATTTTGTCATTTTGTGGATTTTAGCCCAAAAAGCCAAAAAAAGGCTTTGCCAAACACCGCCCTATGTCAATTTAGGCCTGCCCCTGCCCCTGTCCCTGCCCCTTCCCCTTTCTTAATATTTCTATCTACCGTCATTGTATCGCATCTCTTCACTATTGCCTTTGTTAGTCCCTGTTGTATATGATCAAACCATCTCAATGTATTCTCTCTCAACTTATTTTCTATCGGTACTACTCTTACCTATTCATGAATATACTCATTCTTAACTCTATATTTTCTAATCTTGCCACACATCCACTTAGCATTACTCATCTTATCTGCATATTGTTTTTAATTGCCCAACATTCCGTATCATACAACGTCGTTGGTCTAATAGCCGTCCTATAGAACTTTCCTTTTAGTTTAGTAGGTACTCATTTAATGCACAGTACTCCAAATGCATTCCTCCACTTAAGCCACTATGCCTTAATTCTATGGACCATATCCGCTCCAATCTCCCCAGCCGTTGTAATAATTGATCCTAAATAACGAAAATGTTCACTCTTAGGTAGTTCTGCTTGATATATTGCTGTGGACAAAATATAGGTAACACTAATCAAGTTGCGGACAAGATATAGGTAACACAGTAACACTATTTAAATGATGGTCAAGAGGTATGCTCCACCCAATTATTAGGCAGTGAGGTTCTTATCTTGTTTTTCATAAGAGATTTCTCTCTATTTCATACTGGATTAAGGCCTTGTGTGTGTCTACATGTGTGCTGCTGTGCTAGAGAGTGCGATATTGGAATATACATCCACACTAGTTTTTTCTATTCATTATGTAATGGCATTTTTTTTTTCCTTGGATAGATGCATTTTTTGTGTAAATGCATATTGAATTGAAACCACCAATATTTTTGGTTCTGTTATTTCCTAGTCTGATCAGTTTTCCATATTGTACCACAAAGAACTTGCTTTTGTTGTACAATTTTGGGAGAGTACTGAAGTTTGTATCTGATGTCTTTTTTACTATAAAATCACAATAATCCATATAATGTTACTGAAGATGTGTTTTAGTTCACAAAATTCATTCAGTGGTATCTTCACATAGTGATGGCACAACCCTTAATTGGATGGGGGCGCATTATCTTCTTTGGAAGCCTGTGGTGAAGCCCATGAGTCCATTGACTTTAATGTTTGTGAAACTCATTATCCTCTGAGATATTTCTTATTATTTATTTTTGGTTTTTATATTCTAAACTAAAGCAAAAATGTCTTGAATTGTTTTGATTTTCTTTGATTATGACATGTTTTCCCTCACTGCTTGCTTATTGAGATTTTTTTTTTTTTTTTTTTTTTTTTCCGTCCTGCTCAGCTTAGCACCGACACAGAAGTTTGTGAAACTTGGCTTGCTTTGAGACATGTTTCATTTATTTATTTATTTGTTTTTGATATTCTTAACTAAACAAAAATGTCTTTGGTTCTTCTGGTTTTCCTTTGATTATGGCAGGTTTTTCCCTTGCTCATTGAGAAGTTCACATTTGAAGAGCAGGCATCATTAGTTTGGCAGTTCTTGTGCAGCATTCCTGTGAATATGATGAAAAAATTCCTTCCCTGGCTTTCATCTTCTATTTCACCTGATGAGTATCAGAATATGCTGAAGTGCTTGCGTAAGATAGTCCCAAAAGAGAAGCTTCTTCAACAGGTGAGGTCTCAGTACATCAGAACCCTAACTTATTTTCTTGGTCTTCTTTTTTCTCTCTTGGATACATGAACCTGACTGATAGTGTCATTTATTGAAGGTTATCTTTACCTGGATGGAAGGCAGGAACAGCAGTAACACAATTAGAAGTGATGATGGTGATCCTCAGATCCAGAGTTTAATGAATTCTAGTGCTAGTGGCAAAATAACCCGTGAAACAGGGAAAGTAAATTGTGCATGTGAATCTTTCAAGAGTGGGAAGAGGAAATTTTTTAGGTCAAATAGTGATGGTTCTGATACATCTGGGGTGCATCCTATCAATGAAATATTGCATTGGCACAATGTTATTAAAAGAGAGTTGAATGAAATAGCAGAGGAAGCTAGGAAGATTCAACTTTCTGGAGATTTTTCTAATTTAGCAACCTTTAATGAAAGGCTCCAGTTTATAGCTGAAGTTTGTATATTTCACAGGTATAATTAGCCCTCTCTTCTTTAGACCATTGGATCTTTATGCTTATGCAAAATACTGTGTTCCTTTTTCTGTTCGCACATTTTCATAAGAGAGGACAGAGATTTCATTCTCCTTGTAGCTACTGCCTACTGCAGTGGTTAGTGTCATTCAAAGAATGGTTGATTTCTTTAGAAGGAAGTATCATTGTCTAACATAGAAGTAATTATGGCTACACTTGTTTAGAATTTTTTTGTTGCTATGGTATTGGAGGGAATTACTCAGATGATGACCATGTGATCCTAAATGTTCCCAAGTTCACTCAGTGCATGCATATATCTTCTTATGTTCACTAAGAGAGCATATTTACAGGGTTAATTACACTTATCACCCCTACACTTCCACCAAAATCTCACTTTTGTTCCTTCTCTTTCAATTGTGACAGTCAACACCCTACACTTTAAGCCAAGTTGCAATGTCACCCTTCTATCCATTTGCCATTAAAACGGTTGATGGAACTTGTCATCTAAAATATATGTGATAGTTTTCTCATATGGTTAGCACCCTTACACTTTTACTAAAATCTCACTTCAAACCTTACACTTTCACTAAAAATTTCACTTTACTCCCGCTACTTTTAATTTTCATTAGCATCATTGACGGTAGATGGACGGAAGGGTGAAATTGCAACTTGACTAGAAGTGTAGGGGGTTGACTATTACAATTGAAAGTAAAGGGACTTAAGTGAAATTTTGGTAGAAATGTAGGGCTACTAAGTGTAATTTACCCATATATATATTATCTGTCAACAAGTACTGGTGTAAAAATACTAGAGATGATTTTGCCAATACTGTTTTAGAAACATTTTCCCACTTTAAATATCAAAATGACCATTTTGCCATGTTTTTTTTACAGTATAGCTGAGGACAAGGTCATATTCCCTGCAGTAGATGGAGAACTCTCTTTCTTCCAGGAGCACGCTGATGAAGAACGTCAGTTTAATCAATTTCGTTCTCTGATTGAAAATATTCAGAGTGAGGGATTCAAATCTTCTTCAGCTGCTGCATTTTACGCAAAATTGTGTTCACATGCTGATCATATAATGGATACCATACAGAGACACTTCGAAGATGAGGAAGTTCAGGTGAGCTTTCCTTGATATTGCAATAATCCTTTTCGGGGAGATGTTTGGTGACCAGTATCAAGTTATGCCCTAAACCTGGTTCCTGTTAATTTAATTAGACGTGCATGACTTAAAACAAAGTTTCCATGGGAGGGAAAGTGATAACTTCTGAAAGTACTCAGATGAAGATGAAATTAATAAGCTTTATGACTATTCCCTCCATGGTTAATTTGTATGGTGGTGCATGACTTGAAACTTGGGTCATCAAACATCTGCTTCAATCCTGAGAGGCACCTTCTAAGCTTTCTGCACATTTAGGTTCTTCCACTTGCTCGAAAGCATTTCAGCTTCAAAAGGCAACGGGAACTTTTGTATCAAAGTCTGTGTGTTATGCCGTTGAAATTAATTGAACGTGTCTTGCCATGGCTGGTTGGATCGCTGACTGAAGATGAAGCCACGGATTTCCTTAGAAACATGTATTTGGCAGGTTCTGTACCAATTCAGTATAGTTCTTTACAAAAAGACAATCAATGTATAACAAGTGTGGTGATGCTTATTTTATTTTATTTTCTAACTGGTGGTAATTCTGTAATTCAGCTCCAGCATCAGATACTGCTCTGGTAACACTTTTTACTGGTTGGGCATGCAAAGGACGTCATCAGGGTGTATGTTTGTCTTCTAGTGCAATTGGTTGCTGTCCTGTGAAAAAGTTCACTGACATTGAAGAAGATTTTGTTCGATCATTCTGTTCATGCCCACTCTTAGTTAAGACAGATGAAGATGAAAGGCCAGTCAAGCGAAACATCTCAATGCCTTGCAAAAACAATGCTGTACATGATCCTTCAGAGACTGTGAATGATGATAATCTATCTTGTAGAGATCGGACTTGCTGTGTCCCAGGTTTGGGAGTAAGCAGTAATAATCTGGGATTGAGTACTCTTTCTACTGTAAAGTCTTTGCGTTCCTTATCCTTCAGCTCCTCTGCTCCTTCTCTTAATTCCAGTCTTTTCTGCTGGGAATTAGATAATAGCTCTTCTGACATTGGCCGAGCAGTGCATCCAATTGATACTATTTTTAAGTTTCACAAAGCCATACGCAAAGATTTGGAGTATTTAGATGTTGAATCTGGAAAACTTAGTAACTGTGATGACACATTCCTTCGGCAATTCTCTGGAAGATTTCGCTTGCTTTGGGGCTTATATAGAGCTCATAGTAATGCTGAGGATGAAATAGTTTTTCCGGCATTGGAAGCCAAAGAGGGACTTCACAATGTTAGTCACTCATATATGCTGGACCATAAGCAGGAAGAAAAATTATTTGAAGATATATCTTCTGCCCTTTCTGACCTTTCACACCTTCATGAAGGTTTGAAGGGGGCTCATATGATAGAGGATTTAATTAAAAGAAACATCGAATTTGCTGCTGACCATGGTAGTGATAGTATGAGAAAGTACAGTGAACTAGCTACAAAGCTTCAAGGCATGTGCAAGTCAATAAGAGTCAGCCTAGATCAGCATGTTTTCCGGGAAGAACTTGAGCTGTGGCCATTGTTTGGTAAACATTTTTCTGTGGAGGAGCAGGACAAAATTGTTGGTCGGATTATTGGGACTACAGGTGCTGAAGTGCTCCAATCAATGTTACCTTGGGTAACATCTGCACTTACTCAGGATGAGCAGAATAAAATGATGGACACATGGAAGCAGGCAGCCAAAAACACAATGTTTAATGAGTGGCTTAATGAATTCTGGAAAGGAACTAAAGAATCATCCTTACCGCCTGAAACAGCAGGAGGTAGTAGTTCTTATAAAGGTTTGCGTTATGCTTATAGTATTGTTCATTTAATGGTTTAATGAGTGCATCGTTCTATGTTCATTTACTGGGGTTTGATCTTGTAGTGTGTTTCATGTCTATCATTTATGGATAGCATCTTGGATTGAATTATATTAATGCATTCGACATTACTTATAGGTATTGATTCTCGGAAAAACTTGGACTTGAGTGATCAGATGTTTAAGCCTGGCTGGAAAGATATTTTTCTCATGAATCAAAATGAACTGGAGGCAGAGATTAGAAAGGTTTATCGTGACTCAACTCTTGATCCAAGGAGAAAAGCATACCTTGTTCAAAATCTTATGACTAGGTTTGAGCCAGTTACAGTTACTGCTATAATTTGGACTAGAGCCCTTTTAATTAGCTCATATGTTTATATTTATATGGTTAGTCGGTTATGAACTTTATAATGATGCTTTCTTTTCCTGGTTGAGAGTCATGCGTAACCAGTTTCTTGGTTTGTTTTAGTCGCTGGATAGCCGCTCAGCAGAAGTCAACTCAAGCAGTGGAAGGTGAAACTTCTAATGGTGAAGGTATACCAGGATGCTCACCATCATTTCGAGATCCAGAGAAACAAGTCTTTGGGTGCGAACATTATAAGAGAAACTGTAAACTTCTAGCTGCTTGCTGTGGGAAGTTGTTTACTTGCAGGTTCTGCCATGACAAAGTCAGTGACCACTCAATGGATAGGTAATTTGCTGATTATGTGCATAAATTTCAGGTCAGGTTTCCATTTACATAATTTTTTTATTTAATCTTTGCAGGAAAGCAACAGCAGAAATGATGTGTATGTGCTGCCTGAAAATTCAAGCAGTAGGACCTATTTGCACAACACCTTCATGCAATGACCTTTTAATGGCAAAGTACTATTGCCATATATGCAAGTTTTTTGATGATGAGAGGTAGACAAGCTAATTAGAGTATCATGTACATAAGTTCTTCAATTGTTCAGGATTCAATTGGTGTTTTTATTATCTTCTTTGTTTGTTGTGATACATAGATTTTGAACTCATTAAGCTGCACATCTATATACAATCACACAGAGACTGCTAGTGCCATAGATTTGCAGTGCTTTTAGGAAAAAGATCTTTTAGATCTCATTTTGTTTTTGTAAGAATTTTCTAATGTTGAATCTTTCTTGCAATTAATCTAGATCATATATAAAATATTTATATTCCTTAATGGATCTTTCTAAAAACAGTGGTTGGACTGTTGTTAATGCTTGGCTAATGTAGATGACGACATACTTAATAACAGTCCAACTTGTTCTTTCATGTTGATAATGGTAGAGATGCTGAAGAATATTAAGATTATTATTTCCTTTGATCTAGATCCAGCTTGAACTCTCACAATTATGTTCCATGTGGAAACTGAATTCGTAGGAGCCTCAAAGGGTAACAGATATTTGTTTATCACAAATACAAATTTCTGCTGTTTATTATGGTTTTTTTTACCATCAATAATTAAATGTCACCTAGAAAGCATATTTAGTAGTTTAATTTGACCATGAGATTATGCATATTATGCATGAAATACTCCATAGTACCTTGTGAATACCATTTTACCCTAGAAAATAGCACATATCTGCACCTTTTTTTGGGTGGATCACATATCGGCACCTGACACCCATATTTGAGTCCATAAAATATAGCTTAAGTTGAGAAGGGTACTATTTCTATGTTCTGCTAAACTTAAATATACGTATCTACTTGTCTGTTATTAACTATCTTATTTTACCCAATTACATTGGATAAAACTTTCTACTATGGAAGAGCGTATTTGACAACATAAAAGTTGTAAATTAAAAATTAAAACGTCATCAATGCTGATGTAAGAGAATATAGACAATGTATTATATAATTATTAAGGAAGCAATCTGAGCACAAATATGATTCAATGATATAATAACATACTAAAATGGTATATATTTTGTTATATGTATTTTTATCTCTACTCTACATTTTATATATGCCTCAAGTATTGATGCTCCATATCTTTAATTCTAGGAATCTTACTTTTGTAATGTTAATGATTTACTTCTAAAGATGTTAAACAATATTACGATACATGATATGATACACATTCAGAAAATAGGAAAACTAATACATGATTCATGTCCAGATATGATTCATAATGTGTATCTTTAAAAGATGTGCTTCACTTCCAGCATCATTCTATGTGCATGCTATGCTTACATAAGAACAGCAAAAACTAGAGTTCACTAGACTTTGTTCTGTGATCATCTAAAAGCATTTGGACGTTTTTACTTGGGAAAAATTTGGCAGGTAGATAACTCATGTTCTCTTTACTAACTTAATAGAACTTAGAATAATTATTTTGCATTTGAGATGTTGCTTATATGGATGTGTGAAAACCCAATCTGCTCTGCTTCAATGATAATTACACCCTGCTTGGGACATCAATGTGTCATTTCAAACATGCATATGTGCACTGATAATTAATGGAGCACACTGTCTTACATTTAATTTTATGTGTTTTTTTTCCATTTCACCTAGCCTTGTGAATGTTTGCTACTGTGCTCTATTTTTTTTCAGGATAATATTAGATAATTTCTGATCTTATAATGATTATTTTTTTCCTTCAGGACTGTATATCATTGCCCGTATTGCAATTTATGCCGGCTTGGGAGGGGTCTTGGTGTCGATTTTTTTCATTGCATGAAATGTAATTGTTGTCTGTCCTTGAAGTTAGTGAACCACAAATGTCTGGAGAAAAGTTTAGAAACAAACTGCCCCATCTGCTGCGAGTTCTTGTTTACATCAAGTGCAACAGTTAGGGGTCTACCTTGTGGCCATTACATGCATTCAGCATGTTTTCAGGTCTCTATTCTTCATAATCTTTGATCATCTGAGTTCTACTTTTTCTTATTCTTGCATATCTTTCCTCTTTAATTGCATGAAGAAGTTTTGAGGGAATGCTTATAAACATTGTCTTTCTTGATCTGTTAGGCATATGCTTGCAGAAACTACATCTGCCCAATATGTAGCAAATCTATGGGAGATATGGCGGTAAGAAATTTTTTAGCTCTTTTGTTTTTTATTTATTTTTGAGTTAGATAATGGATATGTTTTGTAATGTTCCAAATGTGTTTTTCTTATTTATATATATTGTTTTGGAGATGCATACTGAAATTGATGACCAATTGAAGATCTGTGAAGTTCGATGAGCAATATGGTTTTGAACATGAAAAAGTTAGCATGGCATTGCTCATAAAATCTTCCAGTAATTAACAATGCTACCAACTTGTTCCAATCTTCATCAATGATTGTTTACTATTGAGAGAAAAATCTTTTGTTTACAGTCATCATTTAAATATTATTTTGCTTCTCAGGTTTACTTTGGCATGCTTGATGCTTTGCTGGCTACTGAGGAGCTTCCAGAGGAATACAGGGATCGTCTTCAGGTACTTTGCCTTCACTTTCTCTCTCTGATATTAGGATTCATCAAGGTTTGCTGATTTGTAATCCTACTATTTCCATTTTTCCTTAATGCTGTGTTTGGTTGGGGGATTTGGAGAGGGATTTGGAAATGGAAATGGAAAGGTAGGTGAAATGTGAATAAAACATGCTTATATTTCAAATAGTTTCATATACCTTTTCCTTTTCCCTTTTTAAATCCCTTCCCAAATCTCCCAACCAAACACAACATAAGAGTTACTAATTTTAACTAAACCAATCTATACTTATTATACGGTGGCATTCCAGGATATACTCTGCAATGACTGTGAACGGAAGGGCACAGCACGCTTCCACTGGTTATATCACAAGTGTGGCTTATGTGGATCGTATAACACAAGGGTGATCCAAACCGAGACAAGAAGTTCTGAATGCCCTACTTCTAATCAATGAAAGGGGTCGTCGTTTCTACAAAATATTATACAGATGAGAATGCATGTAAATACTTGTACAGATAACTCACGAAAGTTTTTCCCCCAATTTTAGTATCATTACCACGAGACGAAGTTACCATCATATCTGCTGAACCTTCTTCGAAGCGTCACCGTTTTGAAATTTTGATTTTAATTATAAAATTGTTCTTTGAAAGTACATTTTTAATAAACTGAAAATTAAAAAGCTAGCTAAAATAATTTGTAATTGGAAGAGTCCGAAAGCCAAAACATTTAGAAAAATAAAATGAGAAATGAAGAGACGTGGCTGCACGAAAACATTGTATTGTAGTGGACTTTATCCAGAATAAGCTCAAAGAAGGCAAAGAAGATGACAGCGGAAGCCCTCTTCCCATGCACAACCAAACCAATCACTTCTCAATTTCAAATATTTTCTTGCACTTAGCCTTTTAGTCAACATATTTTCTAGTTATTTATCTCTTGCATTTGCATTTGCAGTTGTTATTTTTTATGTATTTATTTGTTCTTTTTTATTCAGTTATTTTCAGCAATGGTAAATCTTAATTTTTACCTTCTGCACATAAGAAACAAGTTCTCTAATGAGTAATTTGTCTCCCTTAGCTACATATAATTGTCTGTAAAAATCAGTAGCATATATTTACTTTGTTATTACATTTGCACGATGTGTGACAGACATATGTTGGCAAAGTATTTCATTTTTGGGGAAACATATAATCACTTTTCACAAGCTCTCTTCCCTTTCAAAATATTTTTACGTTGTGTTTGATTCATAAATTTAATGAAAGATTTAAAAATAAACAGAGAAAATATAAGTAAAAAATAAATAAAATATAATTATATTTCACAAATTTACAATTGGATGACTGAGCTCAGTCTCCAGAGTTGTTGTTCCCATTTCAAGGGACACATTCTTTAGGTTGGCCAATTATGCTATGAAATCAGTAACTGCCTACCAATGTCATACTCTTCTAATTTCACCAGCCAAGCCATTGAACTTTCCTACCACCTCATGGTTTTGCAACACCTTTTTTAGCGATTGATCGAATAACACCACGGGCTTCAAAATGGGCAGCAGCGCTTTTCTGGTCCATCGTCTAAATTGGAGCGTGCTGTCTAGGCCCTATGGACATACAAGGGTCCTATTGTCATGATTTATGCGGTTTATTTTGTTGAGCCTTTTATGTATATCATTCATAAAAAAATCAGTTTGATTCGATATTTGTAACTCATTTGTTTTATCTCACTTATATTAAAAAAATAGATAATTTATTTTTAAAAATACATTGACCGTTAATTTTTTTAGAGACAAACTCGATAAAATAAAGACGTTACAAATATCGAATCGACTTAATTTTTTTTATAAATAATATACACACAGGGTCCAATATAATGAATAATTCAAATTATCGAAATCGAACCTTGGTGGGCCTCATAAATCCGGACAACACCCTCTAATTCATATTTAGAATGGAGAGAAGCTCAACTTTTTGAAAATAAAATCAAAGCCTTGACCTGAATTGTAGCCCAAGTAATCTTGAGAGACACAGTGCTAATGTAAAGTTTTAGATTCAAGCCTATAGGCAATGTTGAATTCAAACTATTTCAAAAAATATACATAATTTAAAGTATTATTAAAAATATAGTTAGAGATGTACGTAATATTTTAAAGTAAATATATTATATGCATATAATATACATAATTTATTATTTTAATATAAATTTATTTGTCATTTTATATTTTTAAGTCTCATTCATTGTAAATTATTAATGTATTATATATTTCAAATATTTGTTAGTATTGTCATTATTAAAATTATAAAATTAATTTGCTCTAACCTTGTTTCTATCTTGTCCCTAAAGGCATCTCCAATGGTTCATATTTTTTTCATCAAATTTGAATAAAAACTCCATTTTATATCAAGTGTTTCAACACAAGTTTTTAAAATTTCATTAAAACCGGTCAACTGGGCGGATGACCGAGCGGATTGTCTGGCCGGTAGACCGGCCAGTGTAATTTTTTTACAAATTTTTACCTTGAGGTGGTTATTCAGGAGACATCCGGTGGTGAAAATTCAACAGATATGAACAATGATTTGATGAAAGGCACATCCATTCTCAATTTAATGAAAGATTTGAGAAATCTTAAATTTGATGAAAAGATTTGGTGCATCAAAAAGTGAGTTTTTTTTAACAAATTTAAATTTAATGAATCATTTGGTAAATCATTGCAGATGGTCTAAGAATGACCATGGACTTGATGGTGCCCAAACAATCTTAATATTTTTAAAATTTGAAAATGAATAAAGTCATTCTTGAATAAGCTTGAGGGCGAACAAAAAGAGAGGTAGCAAAAATTTTCTCTCTCTAGAGAGCTTGGGTTTCCTCCCGGCGAGGATACTGGTTTTTCCCTTTGGTTCATGTTGGTTTTTGGTCGTTGTTTAAAGGGGTTCTATCCTACTTTCTCGGTAGTTTTTCTGTTTCTCATTGGTGCAGTGGTTCAGTCCCTTTCTTTGCCTTGTTTTACCACCTTTTCTCTTGTCTTAAAGTCACTCTATTGTGGTTTATGCTAAAGTCTGTTGTGTCTACGGTAGTAGGTCCCTTGGTTTATATTTTGGTTGGGATCTTTGGGTCAACCGACGTCAGTGTTCCAGCTGTAGTAGTTCGAGTGGTTCCCCAAGGGGAGTGAGGTCATCTATCGACGTGGAAGCTGATGGCTACTGTTTATCTCCGTGAGGGCGGTTGGACTGATAGTAGTGGCACAGAAGTTGGGAGTGAATATTCTGAGGAAAGGCGAAGTCTTCGGCCCAATCAGGTCTTTCATCCTCCTTCGCATCACCACTTTCGGAGCGGTCTGAGTATGGAATTGGACGATTCTACCTGGCAGTTAGAACAACATGAGCTGGGCCGTTGCTTAATTGGTTACGTTGCAGATGTTCGCCGTTTTGGGTCCTATCTCATGCAAATGCATGTCACTGATCTATGGCATCTGGAAGGCTCCGTGCATGTTTATGGTCGTAGTAAGAATCATTATGTTTTTCTGTTCGAACGAGTAGGCGACATGCATCGTATTGTCGACAATGGTCCTTATGCTATTCAAGGGGCCCTTCTTATTGTTGATTATTGGAAGCCGGATTTGGTTCTCGATAGATTGATTTTTGATAAAATGTTGGTGTGGGTACAATTGTATGGACTACCGTTAGAATGCTTTACTGAAGAGGCCGGGGTCCGACTAGGACGTGCTGTTGGCGAGGTGGTTAAAGTTGATACAGATTCTCTCATGCCTCGCAATATCCGGTTTTTGCGTTTACGAGTGTGGGTTTTTCTGGCTAAACCATTGATCAGTGGTTTTTTCCTTAAGTTTCGCAATGGTCAACAACATTGGATTAGTTGCCGTTATGAGCGGGTTTGTAAGATTTGCAGGAACTGTGGTCGTATAGGTCATACGATTAATGCTTGTGCTCTGTCCTTTGAAGAGGCTCAACGGGAACTTGATGATAATCTTCAGGACATGAGTCGACGTCTCCATTCTCCGGTGATGACTCAAGAATCGTCCCCAATGTACTCTGCTACTATTCGAGCTAACGCCCATAGGCCGGAACGTCGTACTACTCGGATTTTTCAACAGTCCACATCTTCTCATATGGAGATCCCTGAAGAAGTGATTCCACCTCCCAATGGGCAGGATTTTAATCTGGATGCGGATTTTGCCGCTATGTGGGAACAAGATTGGGATGCCGGTTTACAACAAGGGACGCCCGAGGGGAGTGAGTCACCGACGGCCGTTGTTCAGCGAGATGGAGTTCCTTCGCCTGCCTTCCCCCCGCCGCATCGTTCAGTTGAGTTCGATGTACTTTCGGGTTTGGGTCAAGTTCCGATGGATTCGGTAGGTGAGCTGGAGGTAATGTGGCATCAATGGGAGGGTCATCTCTCATCAATGGGCATCAGACCAGAGCAGTTGGTGGCTGAACGAGTCGGCGAGTTGACAGATTCGTCGCGTCAAGAACAGCACATTAACTATGGACCCATTAATGGTCCCAGTCAAGGTTCTCTACTTGCTTCAACGGAGGATGTTATTCGAGCTATTCCATTCAATGGGCCTGGCCCACGGTTGAATTTTCCTATGGGTGAGGCCCCCATTACCACTCGGGCCTTTGTTCGAGAAAGCCCAAGTAGCTGGACAATTACGGGCTTGGCCAATTTTGAAGTTAGCCAATCTAGCTCTATGATGGCTACTGGACCCCATACTCCTACTGTAGCAGCTGCACTTTCTACTTCTACTTCTTCTGTTTCTATTGTTAGTGGGCCTTCACTCAGGAAACGGCTAAGGGAAATGGAGTCCGGTTTTGATTTATTATATGATACAGAGCCCATGTTTGGTGTCGATACGGTTCAGAGCCCTCTCCAGGTTGGTTTGACTGAATTGTCTCTGCATGGTACGGGTATGGTCTCAGATTCCGTGTATCCTCCTCAGAGTTTGGGTTCTCTTGTACGTAAGCATCTCCGTCGTCGGAAGAAAGCCAGGTACTCTCCTCAGTCCGTCATGCATGGCCATGCACATGCTGTGCCGTGGTTACCAAGGGAGGCATCGGACAGATTTATGCCACAGCGTCGCCGTCGGAAGTTACAACTTCGGTCACACCATCTCATGGCTGGTACGAGTTCTTCAATGGGTTCCTCATCTCGGCGTCGTCGAGGCCAATCCTCATCTGCTTCTCGTGGCCATCGGAGGGGTGTTTCTCCTACTATGGGTCTTCTTGTGCAGGATGTTATCACCTCCGAATCGGGCTACGATACGGGGGTCAGCTCACCGGAAGGCTGTGGTCTTGGTTATGAAGTTTCGCAGACATGTGCTCCAGCCGATTTAGTGCAGGTTCATCATCAAACCAGCAGGTTTATGGCCTTGGTTTTAGATCCTAGTCTTGGGTCGTTACAACGGGTTTCGCAGGAGGTTGTCCCACAACAACCTCCTCGCTCGCCATGAAGCTTCTTAGCTGGAACTGCAGGGGTCTGGGTCATCCCCTGACAGTTCAAGCAGCTCGTAATTTGATCCGTAAGCTTAAGCCCGATATTTGCTTCTTTATGGAGACCAAACGTACTGTTCTGCAGGTTTCTCGGTTTGGGTCTTCTTTGGGTTTCAAACATCATTGTGGTGTGGATTGTAACGGTAGAGCTGGTGGCTTATAGGTTGGTTGGCATGATGATATTCTGCTTGAGGTGTGTGAACTGAATGCGAACTTCATTGTTTTACAGGTTCATGATTCTGTGCGGGGGAATTGGTTCATCATTTTCATGTATGGTTCTCCCTGCATTCTAGCTCGGGGCCAAGTATGGAGTAGTATAGAAACCAAATTTCAGAACTTTCAAAAGCCATTTATTATCATGGGGGATCTTAATCAGGTTCGGGGTTGGGCCGAAAAACTCAGTTCACATAAAAGATTCATTTCTGGAGCATCGGCTTTTAATGATTTAATCTTTCGCAATCGGTTGGTGGATCTTCCTTCTCAAGGGGTGTAGTATACTTGGTGTAATAATCGCAAGGAGACTGAAGCGGTTTATGAGCGATTGGATAGGGTCCTAGCTTCATCTAGTTGGACAGCTCTTTTCTCACAGTTTTCACTTGTAACATTGCCTATTCACCGGTCTGATCATAGTCTGTTATTCCTTGACACCAGCAGAATAGAATCTTTCGGGCCGAAATGGGGCAGATTTGAGGCAGTTTGGTTAGCAGATCCGTCCACTCAGGATATTATCCAAAAAATTTGGCAAAGACCCATTCCCGATGTTGCTTCTTGTGTTCAGCGGCAGGCCCTTGTTTACCGGCATTTGAAAAATTGGAATACTTTGTCATATAGGAGTCTCCAAGGTCAAATTGACGACATTCACGCTCGCTTACGCCAGGTCCAAGGGTCGCTACCAAATCTGGGATTACATTCTACTGAACAGGAGTTGCGGTTACATCTTGATATTTTGTTACAGAAGCAGGAGATTTATTAGGCTCAGCGCTCTAAACAACATTGGCTGTCTTTGGGGGATCGCAACACCAAATTCTTTCACCGGATGGCATCCTGGAGACAGAGTCGGAATCGCATTGCTCTCATCCAAGATCACGATGGCCATGTTCTCACTCAACCCCAGGATATCCAAATGGCTTTTGTCGCGCATTTTAAGCGACTTTTTTCATCGCCATCGGTCTCACACATTGATTCAAGTTCCTTTCCCTCTCATTTTAATTTACTTAGTGTCATTAATACTCAATTGACTCCTTATCATTTTACCTTTTTGGAACAACCATTTTCCGCTGAAGAGATACATAAGGCGGTCTTTCAATTGGGAAAGTTTAAGGCTCCGGGCCCAGATGGGTTTATAGCTGGTTTTTATCAAAAATATTGGTCAATTGTGGGATCATCCGTGACTGAGGCTGTGTTGGGATTTCTCACTACGGGCTCCTTATTTAAACTGATCAACAAAACTTTTATTTGCCTTATTCCCAAAACGAAGAGTCCATTGACGGTTCATGATTATAGGCCTATCAGTTTATGCAATGTGCTTTACAAAATAGGCGCTAAAGTTCTGGCTAATAGACTTAGTCTAGTGCTGCCGGATTTACTTGCCGATAATCAGTGTGCTTTCTTGAAGGGTCGAATTATCTCCGATAATATTTTGTTGGCCCATGAAGTTATTGAACATATTAAAAAGCGTAACAAATAAGGGGGTTTGTCCTCTTTTGGATTAAAGTTGGATATGAATAAAGCTTACGATAGAGTGAGTTGGGCTTTCCTTGAGGCGGTTATGGCTAAAATTGGTTTCTCACCTAAGTGGATTCAATTAATCTCTCGATGCGTATCTACTGTTCAATTTGTTGTTTTGGTTAATGGCACCCCGTCGGGATTTTTTGAACCTGCTGCGGGTCTGCGGCAAGGCGACCCCCTTTCGCCGTATTTATTTTTATTGGTGATGCACGTCTTTTCGGAAGGATTTGCGCATTTGGCGTCTCTCAACATATGCTGTGGTATTGCTATTAGTCGACAGTCGCCCCCCATTTCACATTTGCTCTTTGCTGATGATTGTTTTATATTCCTTAACTATAAGCCAGATGAAGTTTGGTGCTTCCATTGGTTTTTAAATGCTTTTTGTCACTATTCTGGGCTGCGTATAAATTTTCATAAATCGGAGCTTTATCTTAGTCCCAATTTTTCACATTTGGCTAGGGACTGGCTGGTTTCTCTTTTTGGAGTTAAAGTTGTCCCAAAACCCGGAATCTATTTGGGGGCTAATTTGGGTTTCTCCGGGGGTACAAAGTCGGACATATTTAATTCAATTTTGAGTAAAGTTAGTCATAAGTTACAAGGCTGGAAGTGTGATTTTTTAAATTTTGCAGGCCGGGGTATTTTGGTAAAACATGTCCTTCAATCCATTCCGGTGTACCTTATGACTGTTTTTCGCATGCTTGAATCGTTTCAGCATAAGCTCACGTCTCTTATTCGTCAATTTCTTTGGGCTTCTTCCCGGGGTAAAGGGATATCTTGGAAAAAATGGACATATCTGTGTCTACCTAAAGATTGGGGCGGATTGGGTTTTCACAATCTTACGTGTTTTAACCAAGCTTTGCTAGCTAAGCAAGCATGGCGGATTCTCTCATGTCCCAATTTACTACTTTCGCGAGTGTTGCTTCGTAAATATTGTCAACGGCGTTCTTTTCTTGACATTCGCCCATCTTCGTCCTCTTCATGGAGATGGCGGAGTATTTTATGGGGCCGTTCGTTACTTGCCTTGGGGCTTCAATGGGTAGTGGGGAACGGACAACGTATTAACCCATTTGAGGATTAATGGATTCCGATTGTTTCAAATCCTTGTAGAGGCCGAGGTTGGAGTGCTATTTGTCCTGGGTTGAGGGTTGCACATTTCATAAATCCCTTGCTTCGTTCTTGGCATATTGAGTTATTGAAATTGTTTTTTCCTGCACATGTTCTCTCATATATTTTATCCATGCACATTCCTCAAGTTGATATTGAGGACAAAATGGTGTGGGGCCCACCAAAAAGTGGTGAGTATTCAGTCAAATCGGGTTATAGGCAAGCGTTGATCCGACAATTTCCCGACTATTCTAGGTCTGATCCGGATTGGCAATTTTGGAAACGATTATGGCAGCTCAAGATCCCTCATAAATGGACCTTGTTTGTGTGGAAATGCTTACATAATATTCTTCCGGTTAAAACCGAATTAAAGAAAAGGGGGATGCCTATTGATCCCATGTGTTCCAGGTGTTTTCAGCATGCAGAATCCCTTGAACATCTATTTTTTGATTGCCCTATTTCACAACGAATTTGGCGTGGGTCAACTTTGGGTTTAGATTTTGGGGTGGGAAGACCTCTATCCTTTTTCTCATGGTTTCAAGGCTGGGTGCAACAAGTTCATGACTCGGAGATTGTAATACACTCTATTGCCTTATTATGGGCCATTTGGCTGCAACGTAACTCTATAGAATTTCATGGAGTTGACGTGTCCATCGAACGATCGATCATGTTTGCCTCCGAGTTACTAACAGTATTTCTTTCACCGCTGCACAATGTTCCCTATGAGATTTCTCACTCTAGTCTTTCTCCTCAATCCAGTTTTGTTACACAGGTTATTTTGCAGACTGCTAAGCCATGCATTGCTGCTGATCCGCGTATGCGTATTGTGGTGGATGGCTCTTGGGTTGCTGTTAGTGAGCGAACTGGTCTGGCGTGGGTCTGCTTTGATTTTGATGACCACCGAGTCTATGAGGAAGCTATTTTGGGACCTTCAATGTTATCTCCTCAACAAGTCGAAGCAGTTGCTGTTCTCCATGCTCTGCGTTGGGCAGTTCATTCCGGCATCAATCATCTGCTTCTTCAAACAGATTGCCTAGTCCTTATTCTGCTGCTCCACCATCATGATCAAGAATCCGATTGGAGTCTCCAATCCATTCTAGCTGATATTTTGTCTTTGTGTAAATCTTTTTATCATGTTGTATTACAAAAAGTGGACCGGGATGTGGTTCACGCTGCTCATCAACTTGCTACTGATGTAAGACTTTTTGCTTAGTTAATGTTATATTGCTGTGTTATCCTCAAAAAAAAAAAAAAAAAATTTAAAATTTTTAAAAAAAATATTTACCTCATAAGGTGAAGTTGAATTCAAATTTTTTGTTCATTTAATTTTTAGAATGGGGCTTGAAACGAGAAGTTTTAGCCATTTATTATTATTTTATTTTATTTAGTTATAAAACAAACTAAAAAAATAAGGGTAAATTATATTTATATTTTTGAGATTTAGGTTTAATACATATCATTTCTTAACGTTTAAAAAATTACACTAGCTCCTATTTTGGATTTAATACACATTATCTCATAACGTTTGAGAAGCTACACTAGCTCTCTATCATTGTAATTATTTAGATGAAATGAAAACATTGAACTCATGCATTTTCTTTTTTTTTATTTTGTTTTACTTCCTCTATTTTTTTTTCCCTTTATTTGTTTTTTTTTTCAATGTAATTACCTATATTTTTCTATTTATTGAGTAATGCTAGGGATTCTAAATATTTTACTGAATATTCTACTAAATGTCTCACATATAAGTGTGGGACTCACATGAAACCCACATAGTATGGGTCCCATACTTATATGAGACATTTGATAGAATATTTATTAAAACATTTGAGACCTTTAACATTACTCATTTCTATTAGAAGTTATTGTCTTTTATATAAGTAAAAACTAACCTGTCACCCGTGCTATGCACAGAATAATTATAGTTATTTATATTTGTTTTAGATTTTTTTTAATATATAAATTATGTTTTTAAGATTTTTTATAAAAATAATTTAACAATCTTATCACTAACCATAGTATATGAGAGAAGTTGAAAAAGGTACTGCAGTAATTATACACGGATTGTATCTATAATTATTTGTATGAGGGGATTTTAAATGCTGATTAGGGGATTTTGACCAAATCAATTAATGCAGGCATGTGGAAAGACATGTGGATTGAAAAAAGTTAATAAATGCTGATCAGGGGATTTTGACCAAATCAATAAATGCTGAGTTTTTTTTTTTTTTAATAAAAAATTTAGAAAATTCAGATTGAGATATTGAAGCTCCCACAGGCCTTGGGGGTTAAAAACCCTATTTTGCTTAATATATAGTAAGTATAGATAGATAGATAGATATAGATAGATAGATAGATAGATAGATAGATATAGATATTTATATTTGTTTTAAATATTTATATTTGTTAAAATAAAAAATAAAAAGTTAAAAAGGATGTGTATATAGAAGAAGTCAAAAAGACTTTGGAGAATTTAATAAATGTTGAGCTAAAATAAAAATTTTAATTAATGGAAACTACAATTTAATGGGCCAAGACATATATATATATATATATATATTTTTACATGTGGAATACACGCAGACATCATAATACCGTGCTATGCACGGGATAATTATAGATATTTATATTTGTTTTAGATTTTTTTTAATATATAAATTATGTTTTTTAAGATTTTTTATAAAAATAATTTAACAATCTTATCACTAGCCATAATGTATCGGAGAAGTTGAAAATGATACTGCAGTAACTATATACGGATTGTATCTATAATTATTGGTATGAGGGGATTTTAAATACTGATCAGGGAATTTTGACCAAATCAATAAATGCAGACATGTAGAAAGACATGGATTAAAAAAAGTTAATAAATACTGATCAGGGGATTTTTACCGAATCAATAAATGCTAAGTTTTTTTTTTTTTTTTTTTAATAAGAAATTTAGAAAATTCAGATTGGGATATTAAAGGTTCCACAGGTCTTGGGGTTAAAAACCCTCTTTTACTTAATATATAACTAGCCTATCACCCGTGCTATGTACGGAATAATTATAGATATTTATATTTGTTTTAATTTTTTTTAATATATAAAGTATGTTTTTTAAGATTTTTTATAAAAATAATTTAACAATCTTATTACTAATTATAGTATACAGGAGAAATTAAAAAAGCTACTGCAGTAACTATGCACGGGCTGTATCTATAATTATTTGTATGAGGGGATTTTAAATGCTAATTAGGGATTTTGACCAAATCAATAAATGCAGACATGTGGATTGAAAAAAGTTAATAAATGCTGATAAGGGGATTTTGACCAAATCAATAAATGCTGAGGTTTTTTTTTTTTAAATAAAAAATTTAGAAAATTAAGATTGAAATATTGAAACTCCCACAAGACTTGGGGTTTAGAAATCCCATTTTCCTTAATAAATCTACTAGCTTATCACCCGTGCTATGCATGGGATAATTATAGATATTTATATTTGTTTTAATTTTTTTTAATATATAAATTATGTGTTTTAAGATTTTTTATAAAAATAATTTAACAATCTTATCACTAACCATAGTGTACAGAAGAAATTAAAAAGCTCACTGCAGTAACTATGCACGGGCTGTATCTATAATTATTTGTATGAGGGGATTTTAAATGCTAATCAGGGATTTTAACCAAATCAATAAATGCAGGTATGTGGATTGGAAAAGGTTAATAAATACTGATCAGGGGATTTTGACCAAATCAATAAATGTTGAGGGTTTTTTTTTTTTTTTTTTTAAATAAAAAATTTAGAAAATTAAGATTGAAAAATTGGAGCTCCCACAAGGCTTGGAGTTTAGAAATCCCATTTTTCTTAATATATTTATAATTATCTATATATGTGATTTGTAATTTTAAAATGTCTTTTTTCTTCTAAATGTCTTTTTTTTTATATTATATTAAAGTTTAATATTTTGATAATAATCATATGTGTTGGACTTTTCAAGAAATTAAATGTCTTCTTTTTTTAATTATATTATATTAAAGTTTAATATTTTGATAATAATTATATGTGTTGAACTTTTCAAGAAATTTTTTTTATGCTTGTTTTTAATGCATTAAAGTGTTATTATGAGGGATAATAATCAAATGTGTTGGACTTTTCAAGGAATTCATATGTGTTGGATTTCAAAGAATTTTTTTATGCTTGTTTTTAATGCATTAAAGTGTTATTATGAATGTAAGACTTGGGAGTTGGGAGAAATTAATAAATGCTAAAGTTTTTTTTTTTTTTTTTTTTTAAATCAAAAAATCAGGAAATTTAGATTGGGAGATTGGAGCTCCATAAGGCTTGGGGTTAAAATCCCCTTTTGCTTAATATATAGTATATATATAGAATTATTTAGAACCATTGAACAAATTACAATCACATTTTTTTTTTGTGAGTGTTTATGTTTATCTAATTTCAATCATATTAAAAATAAAATTATAAACAAAAGGAGATAACTTCAATCATACAAATCACAATTTTTTTAATGCTATCTAATCATCATCAATAATTAAAAAAATCAATCACAAATTAAGTCAATTGATAATTAAAAAACACAATAATTTATTTTTCAAAAAACATAGTGAGTTAAAAAGATCAATTACAATTTTTTTTTGGTCAAAATATAATCTAATCATTATCAATAATTGGTACATTATGTGACCCTAATGAGTACAATCCATTTTGTTATTCAAAAAACACAGTGAGTTAAAAATCAAATAACAAATTAAGTAAATTGACAGTTAAAAAAACACAGTAATTTTTTTTTCAAAAAACACAGTGAGTTAAAAATCAATTACAATTTTTTTTTTCAAAAGACAATCTAATCATTATCAATAATTGGTACTTTAAAAATCAAATCAGAAAAAAAATCAAATCAAATCACAAATATTTTTATGCTATCTAACCACAATCATATTTTTTTCATAAATAATTGTAAAGAACAACCATTAAAATAGTAAATAAAAGATTAAATCACATTAAAAAAAAGAACCATTGAACAAACTACAATCACATCACATTTTTTCTATAATAAAAAAATAGATAAATGAAAAAAAGAACCATTGACTAACTACAATCACATTAAAAAAAAAGAACAATTGAACTAACTACAATCATATTTTTTTCTTTGTGAGTGTTTATATTTATCTAACTTCAATCATATTAAAAATAAAATTAAAATAGTAAATAACATTAAAAAAAAAAAACCATTAAACTAACTACAACAATCATATTTAAAAAAAAAAAAAAGAGTTATTGAACAAACTACAATCACATCACATTTTTCCCATAATAAAATAAATAAATGAAAAAAAAAAACTATTAAACTAACTACAATCACATTAAAAAAAAAGAATCATTCAGCTAATTATAATCACATTTTTCTCTTTGTGAGGATTTATATTTATCCAACTTCAATCATATTAAAAAATCAAAATAAAATTAAAATAGTAAAAAAAACCATTGAACTAATTACAACAATCTTTTTTTGGGTGAATAACTAATTACAACAATCGTATTTTAAAAAAAGAGTCATTGAACAAATTACAATCACATCACATTTTTCTCATAATAAAATAAATAAATGAAAAAAAAGAACTATTAAGCTAACTACAATCACATTAAAAAAAAAGAATCATTCAACTAATTATAATCCCATTTTTCTCGAGTTTATATTTATCTAACTTCAATCATATTAAAAAAAAAGAATTATTGAACAAACTACAATCACATCACATTTATCTCATAATAAAAAAAATAAATAAATGAAAAAAAAAAACCAATAACTAACTACAATCACATTAAAAAAAAAAAAGAACCATTGAACTAACTACAATCATATTTTTTTCTTTATGAGTGTTTATGTTTATCTAACTTCAATCATATTAAAAATAAAATTAAAATAATAAATAAAAAGATTAAATAACATTTAAAAAAAAACCACCATTGAACTAACTACACAATCATATTTAAAAAAAAAGAGCCATTGAACAAACTACAATCACATCACATTTTTCCTATAATAAAATAAATAAATGAAAAAAAAGAATTATTAAACTAACTACAATTACATTAAAAAAAAAAAAGAATCATTCAACTAATTATAATCACATTTTTATTTTTGTGAGGGTTTATATTTACTAACTTCAATCATATTAAAAAATCAAAAAAAAAATTAAAATAGTAAAAAAACTATTGAACTAACTACAACAATCATATTTAAAAAAAAGTGTCATTGAACAAACTACAATCACATCACATTTTTCCCATAATAAAATAAATAAATGAAAAAAAAAGAATTATTCAACTAATTATAATCACATTTTTATCTTTGTGAGGGTTTATATTTATCTAATTTCAATCATATTTAAAAATCAAATTATAATTTTTTATTCGCTAGAAAAATCACAAATATTTTTATGCGATATCTAACTACAATATTAAAATAGTAAACAAAAGGAAAAGTTAAGAAGGAGAAAACAAAAAGAAGACTTACTGTTTGCATACGTGGTCACTGAAGTTGAAAGTGTAGAAGTGAGAATTCAAGAAGAAGAAAACAAAAAGGAGATTCACTGTTTGCAATAGGTATGTGAAAAATTAAAAAGAGTGTGTGTATTGGAAAAGTTAAAAAGACTTCGAAGAATTTAATAGGTGCTAAGTTTTTTTTTTTTTTTTCAAAAAAAAATCAAAAAAATTAAGAAATTAAGGTTCAGATATTGGAACTCTCACAAAACTTGTGGGTTAGAGATAGATATAAATAAATAGATAGATAGATATAGATATAGATATTTATATTTGTTTTAAATTTTTTTGAATATACAAATTATTAGTTTTGGAAAAAGTACTGCAGTAATTATGAGAGAAGTCAAAAAATCTTGTAGGTTGAGAGAAGTTAATAAATATGCTGAGGTTAATTTTGTTTTTAAAAAAAAAACAAAAAATTAAAAAATTAAGATTGGCATATTAAAGCTCCCACAGACCTTGGGAGTTAAAAATTCTCTTTTTACTTAATATATAGTATAGATATAAATTTGTAAAATAAAACTATTAACACAGAAATAAAAATATAATTTTTAGAATGACAAGAATTGAAATATAATTGGGCTAACATTAGAAGTGTCCGCGTAATTTATCCAAAAAATAAACAGATAGTATATATTATTGGAATTAACAAGAACTCACTTGGCCATAGAAATCCTAACCTTACACGAACGTTAAAACCTCTCTCTCTCTCTCTCGTTCCTATATATACTTCCCGGCGATTTTCATAAAAAAAAAAAAAGGTAAAATTTATTTTCTTCTCCTTCTCTTCCTCTGAATCAAAACTCCAAACATGTAATTCAATTCATATCACACAAAATTTCTAGAGAGAGAGAGAGAGAGAGAGAGCAAGCTTTGCGTTCTCAAGCTCTGCAATTCAATGCTCTTGTCTTTCTAAATAGAGTATTTATAGAGAGAGAGACAGAGAGTAGAGGTTAATGGGTAGAGAACCAGGGAGATCGAGGCCTCTTCACAACTTCGCCTTGCCCCGCTTGAAATGGGGCAACCAGAGGTTCCTCAGATGCATGAAAATCGACAATTTGGGTTCCCAATCGGACGGCTCCAAAGCGATCAAGCCCAGATCTCCGTCGAATGTACCGCCGATTATCGACGGTGTTGCTGATAGCAACGGAATCGAGGCGGTCCGCGAGAAGCTCATGTTCGATCTCAGAGTCGCCGCCGATAAGATCAAGGACTCCATTCTCGAAGAGAAGGAGCTCGAGGATTCCAATTCGGCTGCGCGGCCTTGGAATTTGAGGACTCGGAGAGCGGCTTGCAAGGCCCCCAACGACTCCGGCGGCGGAGGAAAGGCGGCAACCGCAATGACGATGACGACGCAGCAGATGCAGATTGTTGTGGAGAAGAGAGAGAAGGAACCGAGAGCTAAGTTCTCGATTTCGCTTTCTCGAGAAGAGATTGAGAAAGATTTTCTGGCGATGGCTCGGATTAGACCGCCTCGAAGGCCCAAGAAGAGACCTAAGATAGTTCAGAGACAAATAGATGTAACACAATCTTTATTTGATCTCTTTTTTTCTTCAAATTTGAGTAAAAAATTCTTTAAAATTTTGATATCATATAAAACACTCCAATGTTTACTCTTTGTTGTTCTTTTTTTTTTTTGATCAAATCCTTTTAAACAATTCCAAATTTATCCTAAAACCTCTTTTAATCATTTTTTATATAAGAAAGTCATCTCCAATGTTGAAAATTTAGTGAATGATTTGGTTCATACTTGATTTAGTGAAAAACTTGTCATTGAGCCATTTTTTCATCAAATTTGAATTTGATAAAAAAAAATAAAAATAAATTCATGATGGATTGGAGATGCTCTAAGAGCAAATTCAATTAGTTTTCACCTTTTGCAATTCAATTAGATGTAAGATCATCTTCAATCCTTACTCTTTTTTTCATCAAATTTGAGTAAAAAATTGTTGAAATTTTGATATCATTTGAAACACTCCAATGTTTACTCGTTCTTTCTTTCTTTTTCGTTCTTTTCTTTTCTTTTTTTTTTTTTTTTTTCCCATCAAATCCTTTTAAACAATTCCAAATTTATCCTTAAAAGCCTGTTTTAATCATTTTTATTTTTATTTTTTATATATAAGAAAGTCATCTCCAATCACTATTCTTTTAAAATTTCATCACATTTGATTAAAAAAAGTGTCTGTTGAGAATTTAGTGAATGATTTGGTTCATACTTGATTTAGTGAAAAACTTGTCTCTCATCTCTCATTTGATTTGACATAGATTTGATGAAATGATTGGAGCATATTTTTAGCCATTTTGTCATCAAATTTGAATTTGATAAAAAAAGAAAATAATAATAATTTGACGATGGATTGGAAATGCTAACTCTAAGAGCAAATTCAATTCGTTTACACCTTTTGCAATTCAATTTCAGGAGCAACAATCCATCCTCTTCCTCTTTCCTTTGTGTGAATCTGATTTTTTATTTCTTTGCAGGCAATTTTTCCAGGTATGTGGTTGACAGAAGTAACACCAGATACATACAAAGTTCCTGAAGAACCCGAACCAGGGAAGGTAACATTTTCAATTCTTTTATCATTTTGTTTGATGACTTGTCCATTTTGTTGTGAATATTCAGATTATTAGCCTTGAATTTATTTATTATTATTGTTTGTGCAGGGGTAGAGATGAAGGGTTCGATGATTTATAGGAGTTTCTGATATTCGGATTGCTGACTGCTGGTGCAATGTGACCTAAATTAATGGTAATAACACACCGTCTATGTAAATTTGGAATTCAATAAGAATTAAGGTTGAAATTCCTGATGATGTGTTGTACTAGTTAGATTTATATTAGATGTTAATTTCATTAATTAATTTTGTTGGTTTATTCTTCTGGTTTTTAGAATTTATAAGTTTACTGGAGGATACATAGAATTCTAGATGGAAGATAGAAAATGTTGATGCACTTTGCGCATTTTATAATCTTATAAATGAATTTTTTTGAAAACAAATTCACTGCAAAAAGCTGAATTTATCATTTGTGTAAAGATAAAGATTTTCCTACTGAGGATTTGATGTTCCCTGTACCTAATTGTTGGTTTGCTGGTCCATTTGAGCAATATTTAAACAAGAAAGAGGAAATTCAATGACTGAATGACTTTGCTTGTCTGTTACACTAGCTGGAACTGGGTTGCAGATTTGTTAACTTATCATGAAATTATCTTTGGATTTTAATATGAATCTTGATCACCATTTAAGTTGATGTTAATACTGATTAAGAACTGGCTTTATCAATTTTAAAATATTTGCTGGTTGTGCTTTGTTGCACTAGCTGGAATGCAGTTACAGATTTGTCTTATTCTAGCAACAAGTGAGTTGCTTATTAGTTCTTTCTTAGTATTATTTAGCTTTATTTGGATTTTAATACAAAACTTGGTCACAAAGTTGGTTTTTAATACCAAGAACTGGCTTCGTAGTTGGAATGGGGTTGATTTTTGTTTTACTGGAAAGAGCTATTTTTTAGTATTATGCTTTATTTTTTTCAGATCTAATTTTTTATTGGTATGACATGCAATTATCCTGGTTTACATATATATATATATATATATATTTGTCATGAATGCTGTACAGTCAGTGTAATAGGTTTCAGCATGTTGTACTCAATTTTGTTATCATCAACGCCAACATATAGAAATTGCATTCAACAGCATACAAATGGCTGAAGAAAGATTAGAGCCAGTACAGATGACTACATGCTACTTATCAATTCCATTTGTTGCAACGTGAAGACAAGCTCTAAATCTTGCATGGGTGCTGTACCTAAATTTTCTCAGTTGTATTAGTTTCGTATATATTCCAGAATCAGAATGTTGTTAGGCACACTCAACACAGCATTTTGTAAAGATATCTCAACAAACAGTTGTGGTTCTAGGTTCTTCCGTTTTTAGATTTTTCTTTGTTTTCATGGTTTGGCCTAAAATATGGTGCAAATGCTTAGAACTTTGAGCTTAGTTTCATAACATTTCTAGTTTTTAGGCATCAAAAGAGGGATCTGCAGAATTTTCACAAATCTCTTCATTTATGCATCCCTCGAGTATGTTTTCTTGCTATGGATCGGTCCCATAAGGATTCAAGTGGTTGAAAAATATCTTTTGAGCTAAAATAGGTCCTAATTTTTCATTCTCAAAGAGGAGGACAAGGTCCTTTCCCTTTGGTTGTTTATTGCTGTCTTGTAACATGCTTATTTTCTTTTAAATGCTTACAGAGGAAATGGTGGGAGCCATATAAGTATTAAAAGAGTCGATGAACCCACAAATGGCCAATATCTGGTAATACAGATATTCAGATCTTACTTGGGTTTTATGATTTCATTTACATTATCAAAAGGCCAACCACAATATCTGTAGTTTGAATTACCGTGGTCTCAATTCCATTCTTAAATTCTTCAGTTAAAAAATGTCAGCTTGTACACTACATTTCAAAAGAGTGTGACATACTCCAATGTGCATATGGGTGAATTTTGTGATGCCTGAGTTTTGAGTCTTATCACTGCTTCATGATGCAGTTCCTCCCTCTATTTGGAAGGTGTCATAAATTAATGTGGTGTAATTATGAAAGAGAATTAATTATGATTGTTTATAATTCTTGTAATCTTTTGTGGTGAAAAAATTTATATCATTTAGTGAAGAGAATTTATGTCATTTTGTTATTAATATTATGAATTTTTGTAGTGTAATTACAAAAAAAAGACACCATATATATCATTTTAAAGATGTTTATTGCAGCATTTTCCTTTGTGATGGCCGATAAAAAAAGAATGTATAACTTACAAAGCATATTGTGTATATGTATGCAGAGGCATTTATCTTCACTGTTGCGATGGATGCATCAATATTCATGTATTTTATTTTTTATTTTATTTTTGGGTGCGAACATTTGACAAAGTGAGGCATCTTTTGTTCTCTCAGTTTCTTGGAGAAGGAGTGGCTCTGATGAATTAAGTAAAAATTCACAATCAAAGATGCATATAATATGGCCAAACCCAAACCAATGGACAAGCTTCCATCAAATATTTGATGAGTATATGCATTGGCATTGCTTTCATTCCCTTTGTCCTCTTTTATATTTGAGAGACATGATTCCCCCATCATATCTCTTTTCTTTTCTTTTCTTTCTTTATTTTATTTCCTTTTTCTGATAAATAAAAAAGCTAGCATTCTGGGGCAGTTGGTTGTATATTAATATTGAAATTGGATTATTTTTAATTTCTTCACATGCATTTTGGACCTTAATTTTACTCTTCAGTCCTCCTCCTGGACCATCAGATTTGGTGTTAACTACTTGGGCCCCTATTCCCATTTCCCCTCCTCTTGTCTCATATTTGATATATATAATTGCTAAGGTGTCAGTATCCGCGTTTCCATGAGCCATAAGGTGGGTGTGTTGTGGTGTGGTGGCCATCGTATATGCATCTCATGGTCTTAGTATGCATATGTGTCTTCAACAATAATGGTTATGTTTTGGTCGACATTAGATTGTATCAGTTGATATATAAGTCTCAAATTCTGATGCATATGAATAGCTGATATATAAAATCTTGATGCATAATAAGTTGCTTGAGCGCAGTGTGTTGATCATCATGCTGCGCACAGTGACACTGTGGATGGCTATCTTCCAACTTCCCAAGTTCATACATTTTTTGATTCCACAATCTGTTCCAACCCTTCCTTACTGGTCTGTCCAAAATAATTGCTAACAAAAAAAAATACATTAGCCAATTGTCACTGACAGGAATTTGGTTATCATGTTCACAAATCTATATATTTTCAAGAATTGATCACACAATCACCGTGTTGTCACTGAGTGAAACTGATCACTATTTTATTGTTATATAGTACACAAATAGTTTGATTAATTAACCAAACATCAACACCACAGGTTGTACAATTATTACATAATTAACTACATAAATTTTGGCATAAATAGTTATAGATTGGAAAATCGGGAGAAAAAACTGTTCATGTATAACATTATTCTCACTACAAGAAGTTGGATCTTGAATAACAAATTTTTTCTCTCCAGAGAACTAATTTCGTCACTATAGATATTTTTGGGGAAGTATTTTCCTTGCCGATTTCGTTATTAAATGATTATGACTAAAAAGCATCATGAGGAAAAATAATTTTATCACTAATGAAATTACTTTAGTGACGAAATTTTTTATCACTAATAAAACAATATTTTGTCACAAAAAATTCTCATTTTCATCACCAAATAGTTATTTAGTACCATATTTATAACTTTAGTTAACGAATAAATTTGTCACACATGTTGATTATTGATGAAAAAATAATTTCGTCACAGAAAGATATAAAGTTGACGATCCAAAAGTCATACATGGGTGACAAATATATTTCGTAGCAAAAATATATATACGTGACAATTTTTAGGCACCAAACAACAAAATCAATGAAATATTTCATATATAAGTTGCACTAAATTGTCACAAAAATATTTATTAGCGACAAATAATCACTTTGTCATAATAACAAGTACAAATGACCAAAAAAGTTCGTCACTAAACTTGTTCCATATTTTATATTTCAATTTCAATTATTATTTTACAAATATCCCTGCTTATATCCCAATAGCCTTTTAAATATACTAAGAAATCTATTAGCTATTATATACCACTCCACAAAAAAAATTCACTAAACAATTTATATTATAAGTGAAAATATATCCATCAAACAAATTTAATAATAACCCATTAAGTATAATAAAAAAACCATCATAGCAACTTCCAAATGAACTAACGTAGTCTACAAAAAAAAAAAAAAAAAAAAAAACGTTCGATCTTGATTTGCAACTAGAACTAAGTATCAGTTTAGGAAAAAAAAAAATTCAACGGTTGATCTTGATTTGCAAGTATACTTCCAAACGTCATCAAGAACCAATCTGCAAAGAAAATAAACAAGGAAAATATTAATACATTATCAATTACATCTAAATTCATATACAAATAATTTTATTTTATAAACCAATTTAGTAGAAATGCATATAACAATCCAAAACATCAAAGAGTTGAGGTGATATATCCTTGATGATAAAGCAACACGGATCACATAAGATGCCAAAAGATTGCAGGAATATCATATATCACTATCACCAATGCCAGAATATATATAATAGCTCCAAAATATAATGTAGCATTGAGGTACATTTGATTCATTCAATGGGTTGATGACTTCTTCAATAAGGTAAATTTGATCGGTGGAATTCAACACTAAGAACCTTGTAAAACTTTTGGTTGTACCATTAAAGCCCTTCAATGCCTTCTTGTTTATGAATTTGTACCCAACAATAGCTCCAAAATTTTTTATTTTTTATTTATAAACATACTTATGATTTTTTTGGCTCTTTTGGTTTTTAATTTTGGCTACTTTTGGCTAAAAATAAAAAATACTGAATTGTTTAAATTCTTGGCTTATTTTCATCTTTTTGCAATAAAATACACATTTTTACATTTTTTCAAATATTTAGAAGACGCCATGTGTCATTAGATTTGTGTAATTGAACTCAATTGTGTAACTTGCATTGCTACACAAATTAAAGGATCATTGAATTCATTCAAAATTGAAATTACAGATGTATTCATATAATCATAACACATAATAAACCACACAAACATGCTTTCCTTTTGCCATTCATCTACTTATATGTTTTAAGAGTTTCCAAAAAACTCTTTAACTATTACTGCTTTTACTATCAACTTGTCTATATGAGATTAATCCTACTCCCTTACGGAGTTTCACATGACTATGACCCGAAACTTGTAACCCTTTTTTTTTTTTTGTGTGGCTATATTATAATTGACAAGAACATATAAAGCAAAACCTGAGATATCCTTTCACCTTCTTTCAATTGTATCTTATAAGTGGAGACAATCTTTTATTCCATGCAAATAAGAACAAGACTCAAATTCTAAGCTGGAAGCAACGGTTCGACATCATATTGGGAATAGCAGAGGGGCTTGCATATCTCCATGAACGTTCTCGAGTGAAAATTATCCACAGGGACATCAAAAGCGGGGTTACAGGGACATCAAAAGCTAGCAAATAATAGCTCTATCCATGTCAATACAAATTATGTACTCAAAGACTCTAGCTTAACAATCAAAAGTTCCTTTCTACATGGCAAGGCCCTATTAATCACATCACTAACTTAGAGCAACTCCAACACTACCTAGCAAAAATACACAAAAAATAAACACATAGTTTTGTCTCTACTTTGGTTAGTGTGTATTTTAACTAGGGTCATGCTAAGTAAGAAGTCACTAATGAATCTATTTTCATTAAATACATCTTGAAACTTGTTAAATCTTAGTTAATAATTAGTCAAACTGTTGTACTTTAACTAGTATATGCTAACCAACATGAGAAAAATAAAAAGATAAAACAAGCGAGACTTACTAAAAAGGCGATGTCCGAGTTCATGGGATACCTCCTCCTCTAAATTGTCCTTTGAAACCTTGCTTCTTAAGAAACTCCATAATACTTGATGTCATCTCCAAATGCTCCACAATCGACTCATTCATCTTCCCTATCACATTATTTTGTGCTTGAATTTCCTCTTTTTGTGCTTGAATTTCATGTTTTTGTGTTGTAATTTCCTCATTTTGCTCTTGTATTTCCATCTGTAGATGCCTCAAATAGTCACTATTAGTCGAAGCACTGGTAGTCCTGACAGAGAAGGAAGGCCTCAACCCAAGTCCTTTAACATATCCCGACTTTGGCTTGAGCAACTTCACAGATAGCTCCTCTGGAGTAGTTGGAACCACACCAGGTTGGGAGCAATGTTCAGCTTGGATCTTTATCATATTATCCTGTCATTTAAAAAAAAAAAAAATAGAAAAGTGAACAAAGATACAATAAAAATTACAATCATCCTAATACAAAAGGTAAATATACATACATAATTCTTTTCGCACTCCGGAGAAATCCACTGCTTTGTGACATCATTAAAGTGTGTGGATTTGTAAACACATGGCAACTCTGGCAGTTGGCCCCCATTTGCGATTGTCTGATTTTTTTTGTTCTTCAACTAGTAAGTTAAATAAGAATGATGGTAGTAGAATCATCTTTAAAAAACAAAGAAAAAAATTAAAGAAGATGCACTGCTTTATGTACCCTAACTGGGAGAGATTTTGACCCACATCTATGCTTCGTCTTCAATTGTTTTCTATCGTCAATGTGAGCTTGTGATTGCTTCTACAAGGAGCAAGTTCCAATAGAAAAATATATATATTAGGAAGACAAGGTAATTGTTAACAATAAATAAACATAAGAGAAGTTTACCAGCCGATTGGTATCATTCCACTTCCCTTCAATCAAGTTTTTCCATTTCTCGAGATCACATTCAGGCGGTGGGTGGCTTCTAGCATACTCCTCTCCCTTAGCACTCTTAAGGTTCAGGTATTGTATTCGTAGTTTGTAGGTGTCGGTGCTCAAGCTCTGTCCACACTTTGATTCACGGGGTTCCCCATGCACGTGCCAGATAGTGTAAGTTGAAATAATCCCATGTTGCAGCAAATGAATTTGAACAATTTGAAAATTTTGTCGAACAACATTCACACACTTTCGACAAGGGCACAAAATTTTACCATCTCGATCAATAACCGCCATTGCAAAATGAAGAAATGATATTACACCATCATAATATGACTGACTTATCCTTCCATCAACTGTGCAACCTAGTGCAATCCAACTCTTGTCCATGTCTGCCTATATTGAGTTAATTAAAGTTAGGTGAATAGGAAAACTTTTATATATAAAAAAGATCAAAAATAAAAATTTTAATTAAAAAATAATTTGAAGTTCAATGATTATACCGAGCTATACAAATGACAACCACACATAAATCACACGAGGAAATAGACAAAGCAATTTAGCATAAAAAAATTGAATCAGCAGGCTAAACATTTAATTCATAATTTCGCACAAGTTCAACTAGTTATAATTGACGAGGGTTTTTGACTATCCATTGCTAGTAACGTCTGAATTTACCATAAGCCTCTATAATGATGTCACTAAGGCAAAGTCTTACTTTTTTGACAAGAATCGGTCTGTGCAATTTTTTAATTTGATTTTTTCGATTTTCAGTTCAGTATCGATTCAAACATCTTATGCACCGAACTAAACCGAAATCGACCGCTTCAATATATATTATATTTATTATATATATAGAATTATATAATCTAATAATTTAATGATATTAATAAGTATAATAAATTATTAGCCTCATCATCTCTATAATTTAATATAGTGAACTCTTATTATATATAATCTTAACTCTTGAAGGGTTGTTTGGGATAATCTAAATAAGTGTATTTTTTGACTTTTTACAAAAAAAAATATACAAAAAATAGGGAGGTGATATAATTCAAAAAAGACAAAAAGATAAATAAGTACACTTTTTTAGTGCACCCCAAACAAAGTTTCATTGTGAAGGCCTAGTATTTATTATTATTTTTTTGTTTGTATTTTTATTAATCTAAGAAACACACAGAATTTTGATTATCAATTTTCTTCAACCTTAGTGCTCCTCAGGGAGTTTTCCATTCTTCAATTGGACCTTTTTTAAACCCAATAATGAGATTGCTTATCACCTTATGTTGAGTTGGTCGGCTTTCTATAGCATTATGTTGATCACTAAAACTATCAAGTTGCTCCATAATTCTAAAAAGAATCTCCATCTCGATGGTTCTCAAGAAATATCCCTCTAAAATATATATATATATATTTTGGAATGCATAGACATGTTTAGAACTTGCTCTAAACAATGGGATCTTTTACTTTTATGCCAAACTGATGTAGCACAAGTGTAGGAATATTCTCCTACTAATAGAGAGGCCAAACTTAACTGGAAAGGGCTATTTAGAGCTGATTTTAATTGGATTCAAAAGGCTAGAAGAATGGTTAAATATGGGGATTTTAGGGTTTTAAAGGTGTAACAAAACATTAAGTGTCTGAAAACAAAAACACTAGGTTTTAGAGGTTGCCTTGGGCACTGAGTGAACAATGCCCATAAATAGTAGCCTTCTGGTTTTGTGTTCTTTTAGCTTCTTCTACTGCTTCAGATATTATGTCCCTATAGCAGGTTGAAGGATAAGAATGTTCCGCAGACTTGTGTAATAGTGTTTTATGAACTCGTTTTATTCTGTCATGCTGTGCCAATGTGGATTGTGAGATTTATGACAAACTCACACAAAACACTGTTTTCTTTCATGTTGAATTGATGACAAGACTTGATCGAGTCACCAATTGGGTGTGTGTTTGATGTGCATGCACATCTGTTCTTACACTTCCAAGTATTTTGTACTCGGCAATGTGGATATATTCTATTGAAAAGAGAGAAGTGCCAATAAAGATATTCAATAGCATGTATTACACAAGGAAAATTCAAGAGGTTGAAGCTCATGTTTTTCGGTAATTTCTAGAACCCAATGATTTTAGATTATTTATATAATGCTCATTTCTTTGTTTTTTTTTTTTTGGTAAGTTTCCAGTCTCCTATATTCTTTGGGTTTGTCTTCTTTTTTTTTTTTTTTTGGAGTTATGAAGCATGGTATTGGCCTTTTGGCCAAAGTATTATAACAGTTGCATAAAAGGAATGCTTTCTCTAAGACCTTTATTATTTACCTTCTGTTTTTTTTGGCTTAAAGCGTGGAACTAAACAGCTAAGGGATTATGTTCAAGAAATCAAAGCACATCAAACATAGATTTGGCAAGTTCAAAGAGAAATAGATAGCATTTTGATGTTACTCTTATTGAGAGCATTTCATGTTTAAATCTAACTGAAACTATTAAGAATTATAATTGTACTCTATTCTTTTACTCATTTTCATATTTTTCTTGAAGTTTGTTACTTTCTGACAAGAATTTCATATATTTGCATTGGGCAGTAGATCAGAAATCTAAGGTTTTGCTGCAGTTTCTAGAGTATGTAAATGCTCACTGTTGTGCTTATAGCCTCAATTGGATGCCCTCAGTGAGGCTTTTAGAAACATAGAAGCCAGATTCTGTATTGGAGGAGAAACTTTTGAGAACAAATTTCAGAAGCAAACATCCAAAGTGTGTTTAATGTCACGTATTCAGTTAATTTCTGGGCACAAGATTCATACACCGGTAGATGCTTGGCTTGCTTGACAGAAACTAGAGTTCTGTGTTGTAAAAGACATTTCAATATGCAAGCCCGACCCGAGGTAAGGATACCTGAGTTTCAGATACCTATCCTCCATTTTCCACTCTTTTAACTTACTGAAGAAAAAGTCATACCCAGTGCATAAGGCTCCCTGGGAACCGACTCTCTGGGAAGTCTCAAGTAGCTAAATTGATATATCAAATTGGAAATTGTGAAAAAAACTCTATTCAATGAATCATACACTCTTTAGTTGAATTTCATTGAATCATACACTCCTACACTCATATAAAGCAAATTGTGAATAAACTCTTTTCATTGAATCATACACTCATATAAAGCAAATAACATGAACGAGTCATTAACTTAACAAGTCTATATTCAAGCACTCATTTCTTCATAACCAGTCCGAAGAAATCATATATGGGACATTGCGTGTCTCAGTAGGTTTCCAAATTAGGGAAAACAACGAAATTAGTTTTGAAAATTAGGGAAAACAAAGATAGAAAAACAGAGAAATTGAGTGAGAGAGAGAGACAGAGGACACATACCTGAAAAGAGAAAAATACAGAAATAATCGAATAAGCGACGCCAGCGGCGCTGACGATTGCTCGGAGGAGAACACGGGTGACGTCGGTGACGGCGCTGAAGGAAGAGAACAAGCTGAAGGAGGAGAAGGGGAGGCTGAAGGTATTGAACCTGTGTTTTGCATGAGAGGGATGAGAGGAAAACTGAAGGACCAAACAAAAAATAAAAAGGAAGGGGGAATTAGTAGGGTTCTTTTTTTCATTACCGCCAATATCTCAAAGTTCTTCTTTCAAAATTGGTGATAAAATAATTTTTTCATCAAAAATTTTAAAGTATTAAAATTATTAGTGACGAAAATATATTCCTCATTAAATAGTTTAAAATATTTAAAATCAATGTTTTTTTAAAAAAAATATTTAAAATTATTGGTGATGAAAATATATTTTTTTTCACCAAAAATCTCAAAATTTTGGCGCCACCCAAAAAAAATAGAGGAAAAACTTTTGGTGACGAAATTTAATTTTTTCTTTCCTAAAAAAAAGTATTTATTGACGAAGATAAATTTCGTCACCTATTATTTTTATTTTTTTATTATATGTGACAAAATTTTATAATTCGTCATGAATTATTCTTATTTAGTATCGAAATTTATGTTCTTCATTACTTTTCGTCACAATAGGTTACTTAGAGAGCTAATTAACTTGTGTTTTGTTTTGAGAGAGAGGAGAGAGGAAAATTGATAAACAAAAAAAAAAGGAGGAAAAAGTTAGTAGTCTATTTTTTTCATTACCGCCCAATATGTCAAAATTTTCCTTCCAAAATTAGTGACAAAATAATTTCCTCACTAAAAAGTCTCAAAATATTAAAAATTATTAGTGACAAAAATATATTTCTCACCAAATGGTTTTCAAATATTTAAAATCAAGTTTCTCAAAAAGTATATATATAAAATTATTAGCGACGAAAATATATTCCACACTAATAATTTTATAATTGGTGACAAATTTTTTTCACACAAAAAGTCTCAAAATTTTGGCACCACCAAACAAGAATTAGCGGGAAAACCTTTGGTGACGAAACTTAATTTTTCTTCACCTAAAAAAAAGTATTTGTTGACAAAAATAAATTTCTTCACTTATTATTTTTATTTTCTTATTATACGTGACAACATTTTATAATTCGTCACGGATTATTATTCTTATTTAGTGACAAAATTTATTTTCTTCACTATTTTCGTCATCATAAGTTACTTTTGTTGTAGTGTCTCAGAGTTTTATTTGTTTGTTTGTTTGAGAAAAATTACATCAAACTAGATAATAAAAATTCAACAACAAACTAAAACAACATGCCAAGCCAAACAATCACCAGAAATAACCCAAATTTGGGAAGAAATAAACAACTATATACAACCCCATACTATGGGGAGAAATAATCAATTCTTTGTCATTGGCAACCAGTGACTCCCTGATCTACCAGATAGAATTGTACAAATCCCAATTGGTTTGACATTATTCTTAAAAGTTAGAGAGGTTTTTTTCTTACATGCGACATAATAAATCATATAGGGAAGAGAATCAAGTCCTCTAATTTTCTTGACATGCAAAAGAATAGAAGGGAAGCCTCAAGCAAAGGATCAAACTCTCTTAACCAACCTCAACATCCCCCTATTGCAGTCGACATTGCTTGCACACCCCTTCATTTGATCTGAGTTGACTGCATTATTATTCAACACAAGCTCTTGTCTTCCATTCACCTCCAAAATATCTCTGATGTGGGTGATGATCATATAATATTGCTTAAACAAATGCGGCATCACTATCAGAAACCAGCATGAAGATGGTTATTTTTTATATACTTTTTACATGACTAAACAAATTTGTATAAATTTAATAATTTTAACTTCTTCCCAAATCAGACATTTAATGGTCTCTTGTCCAAAAACATTACTATCACTATGTATATACATATTATATATTAAAGATATAGTAAGTGTGACCCTCCTGTACTCAAGGTCTTAGGCAAGCACTTAAACGGCCTACTCCTCGAGCCAACACTGACTCTGTCTTTTATTATGATTTTACTAACCTTCGAAATATCTTCAATGTGAGTTCGTGTAATATTGCTTAAAAATTGCTGCATCGCTGTCCAAACTAATTTGAAGAAGATGGTTATTTTAGTATACTTTTGAATGGATAAACAAATTTGCACAGATCTTATAATTTTAATTTGCCATCCAAACCAGACATTTAATGGTTACCAATAACGTAACAATCGTGATATGGGGTATTAGCTGCCAATGCCATCATGCGGTCCCCAGAAAATCAGAATGAGCGTTGCATAGATACTGAATTAAGATTTAAAGAATGAGAAAATGATGAATTAAATTTTAGTAAAGATGAATGTATTATGTTATGCTTATTATTTGACTACTGTATCAGAGTGTTTCTCATAATATAGGGTGATGTATATATCTGTCTAATTAGTCAAAGAAATGCTGTGTATCATTTCCATCATCAAGCTCATCAATAAACAAGTCAATTAATGATTTGAGGTTGAAATGTCACCGTAGATGTGCAACAAAGTATGAAGGCTTTGGCTTCACCTATTTATTTGACACAAAAAAGCGCCATTCTTACAATGTGCACTCTTTAGGGGTGCATATCATAGATTTTCCCTTTTGTTTATAAAGAGGTTGTGTGGCTAGCTTGGATACCAGGGGCTGGAGAACTTTGTATTTTGAGTCTTGCACATCAGACTCAATGTGGAAAGGTAGTAAACAAACCTTTGATATGTAAAATTTTAATGAGTGAATGAATTTAAATGTTTCACTGCAAAACACCACATTATTATGACTATATGAAAATTCAACTTCTTTATACTATCCATTTTTTTGACTAAAACTCACACTGCTTGGTGAGTTGTAACGTTTATGGGACTTCTGATACCAGTTTATATTTGACTCAATCCTTTATTTTATTGCAGTTAACTAATATTTATCAACTCTAGTTTTTGTGACTGAGGGTTTAACATACGAATGCAAATTGCAAGAATTGAGCTATAACACCATGTTAAATTATCACTATTCCCAAAAGCTTAAGCTGTCAGGACTAAAGCTAAACAATTGATATTAAGCCTATCCATCAGAACTGCCAGCCACTTCTCTTGTATTGTAAGTTTCTTGAGTTTCCAAAGTGGCTACAAAGTTGGATTGTTTTCTTTTTTAATCACTCAGGTTTGTTTTGGGAATGATATGAATCTTTTGAATTTCCATGATCTTCTATAATTGTTTATCCCTATCGTGATGGTCCTATTAGCACATCTCCATCCAATCCAGTCAAATCCAATGTATTTCCTCTTTTGTTTCTTGCATCTGCTTGTTTCATTCATTAAAAGTTTTTTTTGTGTGGCTTTTAATGACAAAGCTAGGTACTACCTTTGCGGGATATCTGTGCAGGCTGTGAGGAATAAATTTGAAGCAGCACCCTGAATTTCAAGTTAAGTTTCTCACTCCTTTCATCTTCTATTTGCTTCAGATTATTTGAATTGAAGAAAAATAACTATACTAAAATCAAGGAGTAATGCTTTTTTCATTAATGCTTTTTTCATTTCAATGAACTTAAGAAGCATTCTTGGCTAGAGTACTCATTCATATTCAGATGTCATTAGAATTCAGTTTCTTCTTTCTTGGTAATCTTTCAAAGCTCTACAACTTTAAGGCTGTGTTTGAATCATGAATTTGAGTGGGTTTTGTGGAGGGAAATGAAAAGTGAATGAAATATAATAAGCTAACAATATTTCTATTGTATTTTAATTTTTTTTCCCACTTTTCTCTTCTCTTTTCCTTTCTTTTATCAAATCCCTCCCTGAATCCATGATCCAAACATAGCTTAAAAGTAGGTTGTTGATTCAAATAGCCACTTTTCTTTCACAGCTGTGATTCAAGATATCCAAGGTAGTGACAGCTAACAGTTGGATAACAAGTACACAAGTCGTCAACAACATGACCAAGGAGTGGTTTCAATGAAAATATAAATACAAAAAAGACCTCAGTATCGGCACAACATTCACCACCAGGGATGGAGAGACAGAAAACCACCGAAAAATTCTGGTGGCAGTCTACAAGATTCAGACAAGATCCAAAAGAAAAAGGAGGTCACCAATATTGTTCCATTATACAAGCTGTTCTCCTTTGCAGACTTCACTGACTATGTATTAATGCTTGTGGGAACAATGGCTGCTATTGGAAATGGCATCTGCATGCCTCTTATGTCTGTGCTATTGGGAGAGTTAATTGATTCCTTCGGACAGACTGTGAACACCAAACAAGTGGTCCATCAATTTTCCAAGGCATCATGTAGCTTAAAACAAAATCCTTGCTAATTTTTTGGAACTCTAGTCAATCAAGTTTATGTGTTTGGCATGGTGCTAACATATAAACCTGTCTTCAGGTATCTCTCAAGTATGTTTACTTGGCCCTGTGGTCGGGTTTTGCTCATTTTTCCATAAGTGCTTTGGATTTTGTGCCAATTTCTAATCTAGTATATCATAATTACATAGTGTATATGGTTGTTTAAACCAAACCAAGAGAAACTGAGAAACTTATATTTGTTATGGAAAGAGGTGGCATGCTGGATGGTCACAGGGGAAAGACAATCTGCCCGTATTAGAAGTTTATACTTGAGAACTATATTGAGACAAGAAATTGGATATTTTGACAAGGAAACTACCACTGGAGAAATCATTAGTCGGATGTCAGGGGATACCTTTCTCATTCAGGATGCCATGGGTGAAAAGGTTAGCTTATGACACTGAAGACCAAAATTATTAGCATTAATCTGTTATTACAAAAATCAAAATGATACTCTTCTCCTCTCCTTACATGTATTTGCTACAGGTTGGAAAGTTTATACAGCTGGTAGCTTCATTCTTCGGAGGCTTTGTAATAGCTTTGATCAAGGGATGGCTTCTCACCCTTGTCTTGCTATCTTCAGTTCCACCTATTATCATCTCTACTGGCATCATGATTATTATTACAGCAAAGATGACATCCCGTGGACAAATAGCATATTCTTTAGCAGGAACTGTGGCTGAACAGACAATTGGCTCAATTAGAACTGTATGTAGAGTTGCTTGAGAAGAATCTAGCATCTCCCCCCCCTCTCTCTCTCTCTCTCCTATTATGGAATTATGTTCATGATGATAAACTTCCCCATTCAGGTTGCATCATTTACAGGGGAGAGGCAAGCTATAAATAAATACAAGAAGTCTCTTCTTAAAGCTTACAGATCTGGTGTGCAAGCGGGTTTGGCTCTTGGTTTGGGTTCTGGCGTATTTATGTTTCTTTTGTACTGCTGCAGTTATGCTTTTGCAGTTTGGTATGGTGCTAAAATGATAATAGACAAGGGTTATACAGGAGGGTGAGTGCTTATTGTTATTTTTGCTGTGTTGGAAAGGGTTATGATCAACCGAACAACCATCATTGTAGCCCATCACTTGGGGACAGTGAAGAATGCAGACATGATTGCTGTAATTCATCAAGGAAAAATTGTTGAAAAAGGTTTTTTTTTTACTTCCTGGTATTGTCTTAATAGTTGTAGCACTCCAAGTGCCTGGCCTTTGTAACTTTGTTACATATGCTAATGGTAATCCCTTTAAACTCATCAGGTTCGCACTCTGAGTTAATACAGGATCCAGAAGGAGCATTTTGCCAGCTTTTACGCTTGCAGGAACTTAGCAAAGACTCAGAACAAAAAAATGCAGATGATCAGGATGGACCAGAAATCATTGTGGATTCTGGAAGACATTCAAGTCAGCGAGTGTCCTTAAGATCCTTAAGTCTGTTAAAATTAATGCCATATTTACATTAGATACATTGGATACATTGCATGCATTGGATACATTGAGTTCATATTCATGTATTTTTATATTCATGTATTTTATATTTATTAAGTACATTGTCTAGATTATATTCATGTACCTAATTAATTGCAAGGTTGTTTAGGTTCATGGATCTTATTCATTGAACTTATGTATAACCTTCTCTATATAAAAGGATGTAAGCTTTTGGCAAGATATATGAATCAATAAGTGAGAAAAATTCAATACAAAATATAGTTCATTCTAAAGAGAGTTTTATCAAAAGCTAACATAAGTGGTATCAGAGCTTTGGTTGGGTCAAGAGCAAGCTGGGCGTAGAGATCGGATACGGGAAAACAAGCCCCGAAGAAGAACAAACTGACGTCCATGGCGAATCCCAACAACCAAAATGTATCCACTCCTATCTTTAATGGTGAAAATTTTGATTTTTGGTATGTGAAAATGAGAACTATTTTTGTCTATACGGAGCTTTGGGATCTTGTTGAGAATGGGTTCGAGGAACCTGAAGATGAAGGAGCTTTGACAAATCCCCAAAAGAACCAATTGAAAGAGCAAAGGAAGAAGGATTCAAAGGCTCTTTCTTTTATTCAACAAGGAGTTTCGGAAGCAATCTTTCCAAGAATTATCAATGCAATCAAACTTCAATCATTGAAAAGAGATTTTGAAAATTTAAAGATGAAGGATATGGAATTGTTGAAGGATTATTTTTCTAGGGTTATGGAACTTGTAAACCAAATGAAAATTTATGGGGATAATATTACTAATCAAAGAGTTGTTGAGAAAATTTTGATAAGTTTGCCAGAGAAATACAATCCCATTGTTGCTGTCATTGAAGAAACTAAAGATCTTGCTGATTTGAGTATTGAAGAATTGATGGGTTCAATTAAAGCATTTGAGCAAAGGTTGAGTAGGCAATCTGAAAAGTCAATTGAAAGTGCCTTTCAATCCAAGCTCAATGTTAGTCCCTCTAATTCCCAAGGAAGAGGAAGAGGAGGAGGAAGAAATGCAACCGGAAGAGCAAAAAATGCAAGAGAAAGAGGAAGAGGAAGATCTAATTTTCAAAGAAAGGAAAATGAAGAGTCCACTCAACAAAAGTGTGGAATTTGCAACCGAAGCAATCATGTTGATAAAGATTGTTGGTTTCGACGAGGAAAGCCAAAATGTTACAATTGCAACAAATTTGGGCATGTCAGAAGGATTGCCTAGTCAAGAGCACTCAACAAGCTAATTTTTCTGAGGAGCAAGAAAGTGAAGGCACATGTTCTATGCTTGTCACAAGGCATCGTATCAAACCAAGGATGTATGGTTTGTCGATAGCGGATGTAGCAATCACATGACAGGAGATGAAAGCATTTTTGTGAAAATGAATGCTTCCTCCAGTCCTCAAGTAAAAATGGGGAATGGCAGTCAATTGCCTTTCCATTCCAATATCTTCACAAAATTTCATAAACTCATTTGAGTTGTATTCTCCGCCTCTATCACTTCTCAATACTTTCATCAAACAATCACTTTGTCTTTCAACAAGATTTTGAAATTTCTTGAAGATAGAGAAAACTTCACTCTTTTGTCTCATGAAATACACCCAAGTCATTCTAGTAAAATCATCAACAAAGATAATAAAGTATTTGTTACCTCCATGAGTTGGTGTATCCATAGGTCCGCACACATCGGTATGGACAAGCTCCAATGGTGCTTTAGCTCTCCATGCTTTCTCCTTTGGAAATGACTCCCGGTGATGCTTTCCAAGTGCACAACCTTCACAAATATGTTGCACTTCATGAATGGTTGGCAACCCAAAAACCATATTCTTTTGTTGTAGATTCTTCAAGCTTTGAAAATTCAAGTGCCCAAATCTTCTATGCTAAAGCCATGAATTATCAATCACATCCATCTTTAAAGCTGCATTTTTGCTATACCGGAAAATGAGAGGAAAACTTCTATTCTTCTCCATCTTGATTTTTGCTACAACTTGGCTTTTCCCCCCTTTGTCAAAAATTTTGCAAAAATCATCTTCAAAGTGAACAAGGTATCCATGCTCCATAAGTTGTCCAACACTTAGCAAATTTTGCTCCAAGTCTGGAACTAAGAGAACATCATAAATGAATCTTGTACCCATCTTGGTTTCTATAGCAATAGTACATTTTCCTTTTGTTTGGACTAAGGCACCATTCCCCATTTTTACTTGAGGACTGGAGGAAGCATTCATTTTCACAAAAATGTTTTCATCTCCTGTCATGTGATTGCTACATCCGCTATCGACAAACCATATGTGTGCGGACCTATGGATACACCAACTCATGGAGGTAACAAATACTTTATTATCTTTGTTGATGATTTTACTAGAATGACTTGGGTGTATTTCATGAGACAAAAGAGTGAAGTTTTCTCTATCTTCAAGAAATTTCAAAATCTTGTTGAAAGACAAAGTGATTGTTTGATGAAAGTATTGAGAAGTGATAGAGGCGGAGAATACAACTCAAATGAGTTTATGAAATTTTGTGAAGATATTGGAATGGAAAGGCAATTGACTGTTGGGTACACTCCACAACAAAATGGTGTGGCGGAAAGAAAGAATAGAACCATAGAGGAGATGTTCAAGTCTATGCTACATGAGAAAGGGCTACCCAAAACTTTTTGGGGTGAGGCCGTGTATACAGCAGTTTACTTGATGAATAGATGTCCTACAAAAGCTCTTAAGGACAAAACTTCATTTGAAGCTTGGACTGGAAGGAAACCATCGGTGAATCACTTGAAGGTGTTTGGTTCCATTTGTTATGCTCATGTTCCAAAAGAAGTGAGGCACAAGCTTGATGAAAATAGTAAGAAATGCATCTTTGTGGGTTATAGCTCGAAATCCAAAGGCTATAGACTCTTCAGTTTGGATCAAAAGAAGGTGATTATTTGTAGAGATGTTCTCTTTGATGAGAAGGCGTCTTTTGATTGGAAGGAAAAGAAAGTCCAAGATCAAAGCATTGCTTTCAATGAAAAATCGGAAAGTCTACAAGTTGAAGATGTCGCAACTCTTGAATCTCCACAAAGATTGTCACCAATTGCTAGTTCACAATTTTCTCCAAGTTCAAGTTCAAGTTCAAGTTCTTCATCTCCAAGTTCAACTCCAAGAAATATAAGGAGTCTTAGTGATGTGTATGCAAGATGCAATTTATGCATTGTTGAACCTGAAAATTTTGAAGAGGCAATTAAAGATGAAGCATGGAAGAAAGCAATGGAAGATGAAATTCATGTGATTGAGAAGAACAAGACTTGGGAGCTAGTGGAGAAGCCGAAAGAAAAAGAAATAATTGGTGTGAAGTGGATTTTCAAAACAAAGTTCAATCCGGATGGCTCTATTCAAAAGAACAAGCAAGACTTGTGGCAAAAGGGTATTCACAACAACCTGGAATTGATTTCCAAGAAACTTTTGCTCCTGTGGCTCGACTTGATACAATTAGAGCTATCATTGCTTTGGCGGCTCAAAAGGGTTGGTTCTTGCACCAACTTGATGTAAAATCAGCATTTTTTAATGGAAAATTAGAAGAAGAGGTGTATGTTGATCAACCTCAAGGCTTTGTTGTCAAAGGCAAAGAAGATGAAGTGTACAAGTTGAAGAAGGCTTTATATGGCCTAAAGCAAGCACCCCGGGCATGGTATAGTGAAATTGATGCTTACTTCAATGAAAAGGGTTTTCAAAGAAGCAAAAGTGAGCCAACTTTGTAATCAAGAGGCAAGGTACAACCGGTATTCTCATTGTTTCACTTTATGTTGATGATTTGGTTTTTACCGGTAGTGATGAAAAATTGATTGAAGATTTTAAAAGGGAGATGATGAAGAAATATGAAATGAGTGATTTGGGGCTATTGCATCATTTTTTAGGCATTGAAATTTACCAAAACAATGGTGGTGTTTTATTTGCCAAAAGAAGTATGCTCAAATACTTCTTGAGAAATTTAAAATGAAGAATTGCAAAGCAGTTGCTACTCCCTTGATTGTGAATGAAAAGTTGTCAAAGGAAGATGGAAGTAAAGAAGCTGAAGCATCTTGTTATAGAAGTTTGGTTGGAAGTTTGTTGTACTTAACTGTACAAGACCGGACATCATGTATGCTACAAGTTTATTGTCTCGGTTCATGCACAGTCCAAGCCAAATTCATTTTGGGGTTGCAAAAAGAGTGTTGAGATACATTCAAGGTACATTGATTATGGAATTTTTTATGAGAAATTTCTTGATGCAAAGTTAATTGGATTTTGTGATAGTGATTGGGCTGGATGTGTTGATGATATGAGAAGCACTTCTGGGTATGCATTTTCTCTTGGATCGGGCGTAATTTCATGGTCATCCAAGAAACAAACTGTGGCACAATCATCTGCTGAAGCCGAATATATTTCAGCATCATTGGCAACTACACAAGCAATTTGGCTAAGAAGAATTTGGATGATTTTGGTGAGAAGCAAGGTGAAGCTACTCCAATTATGTGTGATAATAAGTCTGCTATTGCTATGGCAAAGAATCCCGTCTACCATTCTCGTACCAAACACATTGCTATCAAACATCATTCATTAGAGAAGCTGTGGAAGATGATGAGATTCAAATCAAGTATTGCAAGACTGAAGATCAAGTTGCGGACATTTTCACTAAAGCTCTACCAAGGGACAAATTTGAATTTTTTAGAGAAATGTTGGGTGTCACACAATATGGCATTAAGGGGGAGTGTTAAAATTAATGCCATATTTACATTAGATACATTGGATACATTACATGCATTGGATACATTGAGTTCATATTCATGTATTTTATATTCATGTATTTTATATTTATTAAGTACATTGTCTAGATTATATTCATGTACCTAATTAATTGCAAGGTTGTTTAGGTTCATGGATCTTATTCATTGAACTTATGTATAACCTTCTCTATATAAAAGGATATAAGCCTTTGGCAAGATATATGAATCAATAAGTGAGAAAAATTCAATACAAAATATAGTTCATTCTAAAGAGAGTTTTATCAAAAGCTAACAAAGTCAAGGTTCATCTGGAATTGGCAACAGTAGCCGCCACTCATTCTCCATTTTATTTAATGTACCCACTGCAATCAACTTCCTCGAGAAAACAACTGCAGAACCCACAACTCCTGCTTCAGCAACATTGCAGGCAGTGGTCCCACAAGTCCCACTTCGCCGGTTGGCCTATCTGAACAAGCCAGAAATCCCAATGTTGATTATAGGTGCAGCTGCTGCAGTGACCCATGGTTTAATAATGCCAATTTTTGGAGTGCTTCTTGCCAGCATAATCAAAATCTTTTACAAGCCACCTCATGAGCTTTGAAATGTTTCAAAATTCTGGGCATTAATATTTCTTATACTTGGTGTGGCAGCTTTATTGGTAACACCAGTAAGAACATACTTTTTTTCTATGGCAGGATGTAGGTTAATAAAACGTATTCGATTAATGTGCTTTGAGAAACTGGTTCACATGGAGACAAGCTAGTTTGACGAAGCAGAGCACTCAAGTGGTGCAATCAGTGCAAGGCTTTCTGGGGATGCTACCCTTGTGAGAAATTTGGTTGGAGACTCACTTGCTTTGATTGTTCAGAATGCTGCAACAGCAATTGTTGGCTTGGTTATTGCTTTCCAAGCAAACTGGCTACTGGCTCTTATTATTCTAGTCATGGTGCCTCTAATAGGACTTAATGGATACATTCAGGCGAAGTTCTTGAGTGGATTCAGTGCTGATGCAAAGGTTAGCTCCAAACTCTCAACAGTGTAATATTATTATCTACATGTTAAATCCAAGATCCAAACACAACATAAGACGAATTTTTTGCTTAGACGGCAGCTAGGGAGTCCATTTAACTCTGGATAACCCTTAGTTGAGGGAAGTTTTAGCAGAATAGTGTTACACGTGCAAGTAGGTGGGGAGGCTACAAACCACCTTTTTTTGGGTGTTGAGTGGGTGATGTCCCATACAATTAAGGACATGTTTGCCTCTTGGAGATATATGGATGTTCGAGAGGCATATATGTGTTTTTTCGTGTTTATGGAAGGAGAGAAATAGCAGTTATGTTTCAGAATGAGGATTATGCTTGAAGGGAAACCTTCTCTTGTCCCTTTATTTTGGCTTAGAGTTCTTTCCTTTTGGTCTTGATTGTTTTGGGGGGAATCATATGTTTCTGTAGAGATATAGTGATATAGTCTTGATGTACTTCATGCATACAGGATTAGTATCCCCATTTTGGCACCTCTTGTAATGAAGTTACTTATATCTAAAAGAATTAAGTCCCAGGCTTTTCATTTAATGTCATTTGTTACTAGTTTGTCTCTATAAGTTAAATATTTGTGTAGGGGTAATGTGAATCACTTAATTTTAAGGTGCTAATGTTTCTTCCTTCATTAAGACCAGAATAAACTCTCACAGCATAATGGAAATTCACTACAGAGAGACATTCTTGGATCTTACTGAAACTTGGAAATCACTATCTTCTTGATCCTTCTTGCATTTTTATTTCTAGACAACATTCAAATAAGATTATCTTGATAAAAACAAGAAGAAAAGGCCAAAACAGGTAAAGCATCTAATCCATACGAGACAGTGAGATTGTGTTTAAACTGGATCTCCGTAACTGCCTTCCCAAAATCTTGGTTGTCTTTGTTTCTTTCTTTTGTGTGTGTGTGTGTGTTAGGGGCAACTCCTCCACATTAACCCAAAAGTTAACAGTAAGATTTGCTCATGGATGAACCAATTAATAATGAATTTCCAAAGAAAAACAATAAGCTGCTAAAAAGTGAAGTAATAATTAGGCATCCAATACTACTCAGTTTTAAATGAAATTTCACTAAATGCCTTAAACACAGTTCAAAAACAAAAACAAAGAGAGTTAAAAAGTGAAGAAAGAAAGAAAACATACAATATACTCCCCCTATAAATTAATAAACAAACGGAAACCAAACGCTACACAAACACAAACACAAACACAAACACCACACACACAGAGTGAAGTATATAATGCCACCGACATTGCATGAAACAGAAAAAACATAGACTCAGCCCGCCCGCCCACAGTGCCAGAATTAATTACAGGAATGAAACCACACTTGATTACTACTGGCGGAGACGACGGAGGCATCCCTCTGCTCGGACTCAGATTCAAACTCAGGGAGTTAGAGCTCCTGATCTCGAGGTGGTGGTCCTACTCCTTCTCTTCCTCCTTTGCCACCATCAAGGTTAAGGCTATCCTTGAGGTCTTTAGATTTCTTCTTGGCAGTTTCGTAGTTGGAAGCTGTGGTCTCCTTGGCAGACTCCAGGGTTTCTTCCGCTTTGGTTTTTGCAGTTTCAAACCCCTCCTTTGCCTTTCGGGATGCTCTCTCTTTCGTTTCCTCTGCCTTTTGGTATGTTTCATGTGCTTTCTGGGATACTTTCTCCTTGGCCTCCTGGGCAGCCTGATGGGCCTTGTCCTTTGCCTCTTCTCCTGTGTTGTTAGATGACTTCTCCTTCTCAGCTGCCTCCTCATTCTTCACTTCTCCGGATTCGTCTGCGCTGTATTGTCCTGCCCCTGCCCCTGCCCCGTTCAATATTTTTGTATTTGAATATGAGAATAAATAAATAAATTGCACGCGGTATTTAAGATTCTCTCCTCCACTACATGATCATGGATCATAATTGGTACAGAGATGTACCGACATTTTAATACCATGAGGAGGTTAAGGGAGAGCAGCTGCCAGTAGTACACTCACTACTCTTTTTAACTCTAATGATGCTGTGTTTACATATTATTAGGTCCAATTTCGGCAGAAACATTCACACAGATTATTAGCTTTAGTTAGAAACAAAACAACATTGAATTTGATTGATAGTAATTATGGGTTAGTTAGTAGGTAATTAATTAGTAAAACAATGAAAAGGAGTAATAGATAGATAGATAGATAGATACCAGAAATCTCGTCTTTGGTGTGCATAGCAGTAGTAGTATCAGTATCAGTATCAGTATCAGTATCAGTATCATCCTTGGCTTCCTCTGCAGCTTTAAAACCAAGGCCTTTGGTGATTTTCTCCTTGGTCCATTCAGCCCATGACTCCGAAGCCTCTTTAGCTTCCCTCCCTATCTCTGCAGCCTTCTCTTCTGCCTTGTCCTTTATCACCTTCCCCTTCCCCTCCTTCACGTACTCATCCTCCACTACGTTACCACTACTTCCTACTACTACTGCTGCTGCAACCACTAATAACAGAATTACCAACTCCCTTCTTACCATTAGACCACCACACAACTCTGTTTGCTTTCCCATTCCCATTTTCATGGTGAAGAGATGATGATGATCTCTAAGTTTCAGTTTTTTTTGGGATCTCAGAAGACAACAACAGTTTCCTCTTCCTCTTCGAATAATAATATTATTAATAATTATAATAATAAAAATAGGGAGGATGGATGGAAACAAAGGACAAGTGTCATGCAACGTGGCCAACATATAAGCCCTCCGAAACTCTCAGCTAAACACGTGTCCCTTTCATCCCCACCTTTTCTGCCGACCTCCTCCTCCCAAATTTCGTACAGTTACCTCTTATTAATAATAATAATAATAATAATAATAATAGGATAAAAGTTTTTAACAAATATAAGGATTCTTTACGTGATTTGAATAATTACATAAATTTTTCTTATTTTAATTTACATTGTTAAGATTCTCTCATTTCGTCAAATTAAAACAAATGACATTACTTACATATGATAAATGACCTTATTACTCTTACTTTTAAGTCCAAAAAAATAAATAAATAATAATAATAATAATACCCTTATCCCCTCTATTTACATCATACAATGATTAAATTATGGATTATTGTAGTCAGGTATCCTCCATCCCTCAGCCTCATTAAAGGGCAGTTTGGGATCTAGCTTAAAAAATCCATTAAATTATATGTTTTCAGTTAAAAAAATTCAAATGTAACATAAAATTTTAAAAAATTTATAATAAAAAAAAAATCAAGGATTTGAGCCTTATAGCCTAATAAACTATAAGTTTTTAATTTTATTAATTTAAATTTTAATATTTGATTTGTTTTCAATCTATATAGCCTAATAAACTATAAGTTTTTAATTTTTAAATAGTAATATTTGATTTATTTTTAATCTAAACCATCTGTCTATTTTTTCTTTAGTAAAATTGCCGAAAAAATATATTTTAGTCAATAAACTCATTAGAAATGAATATTTTAGACACTGTTTGTATATCTAAATTGTGTTTAATAATTAAAATATACTTTTTTCAATAGTTAATGAAAATAGGTACATAGTTTAGATTGGAAAAAAAATCAAAAGATTAATATTTAAATTAACAAAATTTAAAACTCATAATTTATTTTATTACAAGATTCAAACTCAGATTTTTTTTTTTTTTTTTTTTTTTTTGTAATTTCTCTTAAATTTTTTCATTCACAAATAATTTTCTAAAAACATTAAATTTTTTAACTTTAAAAAATCAAAAAATTGAAAAGTCTCAATAAATAAATAAATCTCAAACACGCTATTAGCATGATAATCAAACTTCTCCAAAAACCTGTGTATCACGGTGAGTTCAAATGTATTACCTTTTATATTTTAAAATTCATGTTATTATGTGATTTGGTGGTGGGACATTCTATGTTTCTTTTGTTATTGTTTGACTTATTAATTGTTTATGCTCCTAGTGTTCACCGCACTGTAAATTAAAATTTTGATTGGAGTAATACTATAAAATAAATAAATAAAAATAAATTTTAATATAAATTACATTGACTACTTTTGAGAATTAGGGGAAAAAAACATAAATTTTATAAATTTGACATAATTACATAAATCTCCTGTTATTAGGGGAAAAAACATAAATTTTATAAATTTGACACAATTATATAAATCTTCTGTTTAATAAGATTAAATTGATAAAAAGTAATGCATATAGTGTGTAAACACTAAAATAAATGAACATTTTTTTTTCCCTCTATATATGACTAACGAATTATTGGGAAAAAAAATTAAGTGTTATCTGAATTAAAATATTATGGCAGTATAATGTAATTGTACAAAGTTTGTGAAGCTTATTGCATTCTCCAAATCTCAAGAGTAGTTAGTATAATTTACCCTAAAATTTATAAAATTTTCTTCTTCACTAATGTTACAATTATTTTATCATTCTAAAATTTTATTATTGTATAGCACAAGTAAGAAAAAATGTGTAATATTTATTAGTTTGTATAGCATTTTCTTCAAAAATATGTTAATAATTGTCCAACAACCCTGACGGCATTATTGGTATTTTGGGATTTATTGGTGATGACATTAGCAGATTCTGTTATCTATGGTAATGGAGGTTCAAGTATGAGAGAATCTTGACAATATCAGTTAAAGTATGAGAGGTTTGTGTGATTATTCAAACTACAGGAAAGATCTCTGTATTTGTCAAAAACCTCAAGGAAGATTTTGTATTACAAAACCAATTTTTTTTTATTTTCATTTTTCTTTTTGGTAGGTTATCCGTTTGGTTTAAAGAGGTAGTAGACACACACACACACACCAGTCAATCGTATCAAAAAGAGTTATATATATTTAGTCTTTTTTTTTTTTTTTAAATTTAACATCGAGAATTATTTCATGTATAATTTTAAAAATTATTAAAATAAAAATAAAATTGTATTTATAAGAAAAATTTAACAATTCTCTATATTATGTGTGTATATATATTATATATAATATTACTCAAAAAATAAATATAAACATAATTTTTACCTATAATATAACTCAACACAAATCTTTTAATTTTAACATAAAATGGAGGACTTATCATAATTCAAAAGACGAGGAGGCATTTTGTTTCAAACTCAAACTCAAACTCAAACTCTTTCTTCTCTTTGTTTATTGGGGCAGATCACCATACAAAAGAATCCATACTCTTCTTGTAACTCATCCATGCTTCCAGATTTTGATTTGATTTGAGCAAAGTTCGTTCCAATTCAGACTTTTTGATTGAGCCAAGATGAGTTCAATATATATACAAGCTCCTACAAAGTGCAAACAATTGCCCACCATAACCATGTTTGAACCAACTTTAAGACAGTTTCAGATCCTTCCTCCCCCTCCATAATATTTTTTACTTATACATGAACCTGCAAAAGACTCCAAAATAACACACATAATCAATGCTTTGATTGAGAGGAAAATACAAATACAGAAGATTAAATTCTTCATCCGCAGACCCCTCTCAACTGTCAACACCCTCCTACAACACAACCAACCAACCAACCAACCAACCAACCAACCCACATCTTCAAGCAACAACTTTCGCTAATAAAAATCAATTGAATCATTTACTTATTATTAAGTTCATTACACAACATCTAAGAATCTCGTGGTAAAATGGGTACAACCTAATCAAAAAGGGTACAACCTAAGGTTGCCAATAAAAGAACGTACATCGCAACCAAGTTTTAACCAATAATAAAAACTAACAGAATAGTCTAGTTTTTTTTATTTAAAAAAGCTTCTGTAGATCACACACAATTTAAAGAACTTGACCACTCCACTTGTTCTCTATCAAGCAGCAACTATAAAATTCAATGAGGCAAAATCTGACAAACAGTTTCCATGACATTATATTTCACAGGTAGTCACAGCTCACAACTGTTTGGAGATATGAAAAAATAATCAGAAAACAAGTCTAAGAAAGATCAGATCAAACCAAGTATCCCACCCCTCACAGCGAGGGAATTTAATACATTCAAAAGAAAAGAATATTAAATATGAAGTGCTTTCCTCAAGTGTCTTGGCTTGTCAAACCTGTTGAGGCTAAGGACGGGGATGCATCATTCTCCAGTGCTTTACTGTTCACAGAACAAAAAACGTAGCTCATCAGTATAATATATATATATATATATATATATCAATTCAATTTCAAATATAAGTCCTAGAGAACAGAGTGGAGCGGCATAAGTAAAGCAACTTCTGAGTAAAACAAACGTGAGAAAATAGCATCAAGTGTTCCAGGTACTAGTAACCAGAATGTGTGCTTATGTTGGCCCTCCATTAACCATTAGATTACTCTTGGTCTAAAAGGGGTCCTTGAAGAGATGTAGGTTGTTTAGTTGATGTTTTGCTGTTTAGTTGGGTGGTGGGATGGCACCCCATCTTTTGTAATTCTCTGGATGGTTTCCATCCTTCTACTGTGTACAGATTTTTTTTGTTTATACCATTTGCTTACTTGACCCAAAAATAATAATTTACAAAGAGAAAGTATCTTATCTTATCTTCCACGCAAGTGTTAGACGAGGGAATTCTTCAAAATTTATAGGAGGGAAAAAAAAAATCTACAATCTTTCATTTGAATTATCATATACCTAAAATATTGGATGGATATGATCTGCCATTGGGATTCGTCTGTATATTATGCATCCAAGTAATTGTTCAAGGGAATTTGATACTGTCAATTAATGTCAAAATGACTTCAACCACACACTAGTGCATTATTCCAAATTGCAGGCTACCAAAGATCATTGACCAACCTTCCCTTGGACCACCAAATAGGGAACAAGGAACAGGAAACATTTTCTTTTCTCGAAAGAAAAATAGAGTAAAATGTCTGCTAATGGCTGTCACCAGACACCATGTATTTTCTTTTCATCATGAGATCATCTTTTCAACACTCTTAAATTCCTAAACTGAACAGTCATGAGCAAATTAATTTCCTTCAAAGAAAATCCACACCATTGGATATTAGGAGTGATGCAAAAGAACTCGCACACATGTTAATGACAATGTGAACTCACCCAAAAGAGCTAGCCAAGGAGAGATCATTTGGGTTCATTGCACCTACTTATGTACCCAAGATCGCTTATCCAAACTTCCGGTGTGAGAAAGGATTGTTACTAACTAGAGCCACCCACCCACAGGCTATTCCCTAATGCCTAGAGTCATCCACACACAGGAATATTCCCTAGACTTTCAAACAAGGTCATGCACACAGGTCAGATCTGACATCATAAGTAACAACCATGGGAACTCACCCAAAAGGACTAGGAAAGGAGATGTCATTTGGATTCTTTGTTCCTGCTTATATGCCCAATATCACTCATGTAAACTTCCGCTGTGGGGCAAAGGCGTAACAAACTCTTCACCTTTATACCCTCAGAGTCTCACAAGGAGGTTGAGCACTAGAATTACCAACATGAACGCGATTCCCTAGTGGCCAACCTCACCCGCATACAGGGCAATATTCCCTGGACTTTCAGACATGGTCCCCGAGCCCACCCGGTCTCGCCAAAAAGGATTAGCCAGGGAATGTCATTTGGGTTCATTGTTCATACTAATATACCCAAGATCACCTACGTAAACTTCCGTTGCAGCGCAAGGTCGTCACATATTTTTATTTTTATTTTGATAAATGAACAACCTTTTATAAAAAAGTATCAAGACGCAAAGAATACAGAATTGAAACCCACAAAAGGCCTAAACAAAACTAACTAATCAAATCCTCCACAAAATCAACAAAAACCAAAACATTTGGATTGACTATACCCTTAACCCAACTATGCAGCACCAACAATAATCTACTTTCTAACCATGAAACGGAATGACACTCATCCTGAAACAAGCGCCTATTCCGTTCCAACCAAACCAACCAAAGCAAACAATGGGAAGAAAGCACCCAAGCCTTCCTGCGCCTCTTTCCCACCCTAGCCCCACCCCAACTTTGTAATACGCCCAACACAGAGGCCAGTTGCACCCACACCAAGCCAAACAAAGCAACAACAAAATTCCAAAGCCTAGATGCAAACGGACAATGAAGAAGCAAGTGATCCACCGTTTCTGCATCCCTACAACACATACAACACCAATTGACCAACACGTGATGTCGCCGAATCAAATTATCAATAGTAAAAATACGACCCAAAGCAGTTGTCCAGACGAAAAAAGCCACCTTCATTGGAGAACCCATTGCCCAGACACATTGCCAAGGAAACCCATCGTTACATATTAAGTTACAACAACCAATCCTAGACAATTGCAAAAAAAAAAAAAAAAATTGATCCACCAAGTAAATTCTATATACAGTTGAGCTAGGCTTGACATATGTTTAAGTTAATGTGAAAGGTTGTACACTAATGAATGTACAACATTTTAAAGTTGTCTTAGCATGTGCTCTAAGGGCACATGTTCACAAGATCTTATGTTTAAAGAGCTATCCCAAACTAAGGTACGATGGACTAACCAAGTAATTAACCATTCTATCATTCAAAAATAAATGGAGTTTGAAAAATCCTCACTAAATGTTGATTATCAAACAAATTGTAACATATATATAAAACATACATTCACATACAGAAATATGGATAAATATCTATACTATTATATAAAGCACACAACTCACTTGGTATGAACACTTTTCTCTCAACCATCCAACTCACACAAACCACCCACATTATTAAAAAAATAAAAAAATATTCTAATTAATTTTGAAACAAACATATCAAAAAAAGTTTATGAAATTAGAATTTGTAATTGTAAAATAAGTTCTCCTATATTTAACGAAAATTCTAGTAGTTATTCATAGGCTTCATCATAAAATTTAAATAAAATTATATAATGTTTTAACATCACTTGTCTAAATTAACAAATTCCTACAACTATTTAAATTTCCTTATTGCATAAAACACTTTAAGAGATAAATACATCATCACATTACATCCTATTTAGTTTGCAATGCCTTATTAGTTAACTCTAAGCAGGGACGGATCTAGGATTCTAATTTTGGGAGGCTAAAACACATGCAACTCCTACTTTGAATCGTTTAAATGCTAGGTCGTTCCTTTCAAGTGACGCGTTGCGCCTGCCTCCAAGTGTTTCGAAAAGTGAGCAAGGGGCGCTGCATCGATGCCTGGGTGCGGTGAAAAATGGGCAAAGGTTCCCGAGTTTTTCTGGACGAGCACAGGTAAAGAAGCTAGTCTGAGACTATAGGTTTAGGGTAGCCACTTGGAACATAGGAATCTTAACTGGTAAGACGATGGAATTGGTAGATATTATGATTATGAGGAGAGTTAGTGTTGAATGTAACAATTACTCTACCTACACCACTTAGTCTAGTGCTCCACTATTATAGTGCTCCATTATGGCTTATATTGTATCCCTCATTTCTCTCTATAAAAGAGAGTTCTTGTACACAAATTAGATAGATCAAACAATCAAGATATTGAATATCAATCAATAAGATCAATACATTAATTTCCTACATGGTATCAGAGCAATAGGCTAAGCTCCTAGTGTTCTTCGCCTTCTAGCGGGCGGCAACCTTTCCTTGGCCGCCCGCCGGACCTCAACCTATTCCACTTGTGTTTCTACACATACCTTCTTCCATAGCTGAGCTCTTCCCCCTCATTTCAGCCTCTGTAGATCGCAAACAGCAACAGCAACCAATGGCCCAATCCACAGAAGTTTCATTCTACAATCAATGTGCTCCAACTCCACCCAGCCAACCTGCAACACATTCTGGTTTTCAAGGTCAACCCAACCAACCTCAACCACAGACTGGTTTTTTGGGGCAAGCCGGCCAGCCAACATCACAGGCTGGTTTTATAACCGAAAGTGCCCAGCCTGCACCAATGACAGGTTTTCCGGGTCAAACTGGCCAACCTCAACTTTGTGCTGGACTCCTCAATTTTTACTTGCATCTCTGGACATGCCTTGATATCAGAATTAAGGTAGGTGTTGAGGGCATCTTTTCAAAGATCTAAATCTCTGGGTTTATCATTACAACCTTTCTCCAATCTGATTTATCATTGCAAACTTGTTGTTCTTTGAGTTTTGTCGATGGAAATCGAATCTGAAACCATTAATAATGCTGATGATTTAGGACCATTTGCTCGTGCATGGCAATGGTTCAAGGGCTTGCCTGAGATGTTGTGGACTCAGGTAGTTGACGTGGCCACCAAGGCAAAGAAACTTGGGAAAGATGATCCCAGAAGAATAGTTCATTCATTTAAAGTAGGACTTACCATAACTTTGGTGTCCTTGTTCTACTACTGTGAGCCTCTCTATGCTGGTTTTGGTGTCTCTGCAATGTGGGCTGTTCTTACTGTTGTTGTTGTCTTTGACTTCTCTGTGGGTGCGACACTTGGGAGGGGTGTAAATAGGGGTTTTTGCAACACTGCTTGCTGGTACTCTTGGCGTTGGAGCTCATCGAATTGCTAGTTTTTCTGGAGAAATATGTGAGCCACCGCCGTCCTTCTCCGTTGCTCAACTACCAGCCCAGATTTAAGATCTTCCTCTCTCCCTCTCTTATTAAAGTCCATCTTTTTATTTCTTTATTTTCTTTATCCATTATTTCCTTTTATTTTATTTTTATTCTTAAACAAAACACCACCAACAACATTTTCCAAACTTGTCATTTATTCATCTCGGGGATCAACCCCGATCACATTTTTACACCAAAAAAAAAAAAAAAAAAAAAAAAAAAAAAAAAAAACACACACCTCACCAAAACAAATCAACCACAACCTACAACAACAAAACAACCACAACCCATAACCACCACAAAAAACCGGCCTTATTTTTTCACCTCTTCAGCTGTTCTCTTCCTTTTGCCTTTGTCTTGGGCGTCCCTTGCCGGTGCTGCCTCCATGTTTCCCACGCCGCCAGGCACGTTCACTTCCCGTTGCTCCTCAACTGTCACATATGGCGGCCCTCCAAATCTGAGCATCACGGTGGCCTTCCGCTTCAGTTCCTTATTTTTTGCCTTCAGCACACATATCTCTGCTCGGGCATCCGTATACATGCGCTGGAGCAGAGCCAGTTGGGCTTTTACCTGCTGCACCTCAGTTGTTCTACTCTGAAGCCGGTGCGACAGGTTGTTGACCGCCGTCATTGTCTCAACACAAGACCTCAATGTATAATAATTGGCCTCAATATCAGATTGAGCAGCCATTATCTGCTCAACTGCCACCATCGGATAGTTCAAAGGCGCAAAACCAGGGGGGCTTGGTTGAGGTTCAAGGGCTATATTCTGGTTGTGGCCTCGTTGAGGTCGGGAAAGAGAGTAAGACCACGGAACGAAGAGGCTATGTTCTGGGTCACGGGGCGGGAAGAAGAAGCCATTTTCAGGGCAACAGAGTGTTTCAGCGATACAACTCTCAAAACACAACAGTGTTTCAGCGATACAACTCTCAGAAAACAACAGAGTGTTTCAGTGATACAACTCTCAGAAAATGAAGAGTTTTTCGGAGTTTTTTCCGCAGGTGTTTTTTGCCTCAGCCTCGCCTTTGTTTAAATAGGCAAGGCAGACACGCGCCTCACGCGCCTCTCAGCGCAAGACGACAAAGCGGCGCGCCTTTTGATGGCTCGACTTTTGATGGATGTCGGGCACACCTTTTGATGGCACGCCTTTTGATGACGCGCCTTTTGATGGCTCGACTTTTGATGGCTGTCGGGCACACCTTTTGATGGCACGCCTTTTGATACGATTGGGCACGCCTTTTGAGGGTGCAACTTTTATGGGTCCGACAAGACTCTGTAAACTGTCCCGACATTGATTCCGGTTAGCTCCTATATGGGTCCGACAAGACTCTGTAAACTGTCCCGACATTGATTCCGGTTAGCTCTTATATGGGTCCGACAAGACTCGGTAAACTGTCCCGACATTGATTCCGGTTAGCTCCTACATCGGTCCGACATGACCCAGTAAACTGTTTTCTACAACGGTCCGACATGACCCAGTAAACTGTTTTCTACAACGGTCCGACATGACCCAGTAAACTGTTTTCTACAACGGTCCGACATGACCCAGTAAACTGTTTTCTACATTGGTCCGATATGACCCCATAAACTATCTTCTACAACGGTCCGACATGACCCCATAAACTGTCTTCTACAACGGTCTGACACGACCATACAGTGTCTCCTATCTACTTTTATTTGTCAGATTATTTTTTTCTGTTTTGTTACTCTCTCCAAACTCAAGTTGGTTAGTTCCTAACCCCCTTGAGTTTGAGGGGGGCTGTTGAATGTAACAATTACTCTACCTACACCACTTAGTCTAGTGCTCCACTATTATAGTGCTCCATTATGGCTTATATTGTATCCCCCATTTCTCTCTATAAAAGAGAGCTCTTGTACACAAATTAGATAGATCAAACAATCAAGATATTGAATATCAATCAATAAGATCAATACATTAATTTCCTACAGTTAGTATAGCTTGCATACAAGAAACTAAGTGGACAGGTGAGAAAGCTAGGGAAATTGAGGATACCAGTTTTAAACTGTATTATAGTGGTAAGGATAGACACAGGAATGGGGTAGGAATCATAATTGCCAAGGATCACGTGGAAAATGTAGTGGCGGTCATTGGAAAAGGGGATAAGATTATGTTAGTTAAACTAGTTATTGGAGGGAATATAGTGAACGTTATTAGTGCATACGCCCATCAAGTAGGATTAGATGATCAGACTAAGAGGGATTTTTTGGAGATACAGGAGATACTCGTAGGAGAGAACCTGGTGATAGGTGGAGATTTTAATGACCATGTAGGCATAGATAAACTAGGCTATGAAAAGGTACATGGTGGATACGATTTTGGTGATAGAAATGAGACTGGAGAGAGTATCTTAGATTTTGCGTTAGCTTCTGACCTAGTAGTGGCCAATACTTTGTACAAGAAGAGGAAGGAGCATTTGATAACCTTTAAGAGTGGGTCAGTTAAGAGCCAAATAGATTACTTCTTAGTGAGAAAAGTGGACCGCCTAAAATGCAATGATTGTAAGGTGATTCCTGGAGAGCGCCTGGCCTCTCAACTCAACATGGGATTTTGATACTAGATTTATGTTTTAGAAAGCAATACCAAGTTAGGAAGGATGGTGGGCATCATAGGATGAGATGGTGGGACCTAGAAGGGGATAAACTAGAAATATTTAAGAATAGAATAGATAAGGAAGATACTTCGGACTTGGAAGATGATACTAACACTATGTGGAACTCGATGGCCAATTGTATGAGGAGAATCTCAAGGGAAGTGCTTGGAGAGTCGAAAGGAACGGGACCTAGCTCCAGGGAAACTTGGTGGTGGAGGGAAGAGGTTCAAGTGGTAGTTAAGGCAAAAAAAGAGTGCTTTAAAAAGTAGCAGAAGGATAGAATTGAGAAAAACCTTAAGAACTATAGATTGGCTAATAAAGAGGTTAAGAAAGTCGTGAGAGAGGCTAAGTTGAAAACTTATGATAACCTATACACTAGACTAGATAGTAAGGAGGGAGAGAAGAGAGTATACAAACTTGTTAGGATATGGGAGAGGAAAACAAGAGATTTTAATCAAGTTAAATGCATCAAAAGTGAGGATTATAAGGTATTGATGAATGATGAAGAGATTAAGGAAAGATGGAAGAATTATTTTGAGAAACTATTAAATGAGGAACATGGAGGTACGGCAATAGGGGAAGAAATAGCCAGTAATACAATAAACCAAGACTATAGGTTCTATCGCAGGATTAGGAACTTTAAAGTGGAGATTGCACTTAAGAAGATGAAATCAAATAAGACTTTAGGGCCCGATGATATCCCTATTGAAGCTTAGAAGTGTTTGGGTAAAAAATGGGTAACTTGGTTGACTAGGTTGTTTAGCAAAATTTTGTTGACTAGGAACATGCCAAATGAGTGGAGAAAGAGTATTTTAGTGCCAATCTATAAGAATAAAGGAGATGTCCAGAATTGCAACAACTATAGAGGAATCAAACTAATGTGTCATATAATGAAAGTGTTGGAGAGGGTGATGGAATGCCGATTGCGAGATATAACAGAGGTGCCAGAGAATCAATTTGGGTTTAAACTTGGCAGGTCAACAATGGAAGCGATCTATCTTTTGAGGAGAGTAATAGAAAAGTATAAAGAAAAGAAAAAAGACATTTATATGGTATTTATCGACCTTGAGAAAGCATATGATATAATGCCTCGGGATATAATATGGTGGATGTTAGAGAAGAAATGGGTGACAAAAGGTTAGATTGATGTGATTAGGGACATGTATGAAGGAGTGGTGACCACTATTAGATCGCCTGCTGGAGAGACAAATGAATTTCCCATCACTATAGAGTTACACCAAGGATCTACCTTAAGTCCTTATCTTTTTGCTTTAGTTATGGATGAGTTGACGAGAAATATTCAGGATGACATGCCATGGTGTATACTTTTTGCAGACGATATCGTGCTAGTAGATGAGACTAGAGAAGAAGTTAACACAAAGTTGGAGATTTGGAGAAAAGCTCTTGAATCTAAAGGATTCCGGATAAGCAGAACTAAGACAGAATACATGGAGTGTAAATTTAATAACAGTGACAATGAAAGCAGAGGAGAAGTGAAGATTGAGAACTAAGAACTGTCTAAGAGTGAACATTTCCATTATTAGAGTAGACTATCACAACAGTGAGAGAGATTGATGCGGATGTGGCCCATAGGATTAAGGCGGGATGGTGTAAGTGGAGAAGTGCGTCTAGGGTACTGTGCGATAAATGAATACCCACTAGACTAAAAGGTAAGTTCTATAAAACGGCTATTAGACCAGCGATGTTGCATGAGATGGAGTGTTGGGCAACCAAGAAACATGTCGATAAGATGAGTGTGGCTGAGATGAGGATGCTAAGGTGGATGTGTGGCAAGACTAGACAAGACAAGACAGAATTAGAAATGAGTGTATTCGGGAATGGGTAGGAATAGCACCGATAGAAGATAAGTTGAGAGAGAATCGATTGAGATGGTTTGGTCATATTCAACGGAGACCAACAAAGGCAGTAGTGAAGAGATGCGATGCTGTAACGGTAGATGGAAGTGTTAGGGGATGGGATAGGTCTAGATTAACGTTGGCTAGCGTTATAAATAGAGATATGGATTTACTTAATTTGACTAATGAAATGGCCTTTGATAGGGCCGCTTGGAGAAGGATTCATGTAGCCGACCTCATTTGATGAGACTTAAAGCTTGATTTGGTTTGGTTTATAAAGTTTTAAAATACAATATCAATTTCTATCAACACAAAAATGTAAATAATATTTCTATCAACTAGACATTCTTTGTCAACATAGTTGAGTATAAAAATATGATCATATAGTTGAACATATTCTTTGTCAGCAAAGCATTAACTTACAAAAAATAGTAACTATTACTATATGTCTTCATCTACTAAAATTAAGTCATTTGAAAAGATTGTGCTTAACACTCGTTTATGATATAAAAAACATTTATGATAGGCTCGAATCAAACCTCAAACAATGTTTCTCAATAAATGTAATCAAGTAACTTGCTAGAAAATCATCTTCTATATAGTTTAGCCTGACAAATTTCATAGTTGAAAATGCGCATTCATATGCAAAATTGAAACATGTAAAATTAACACAATATTAATCAATTGATGAGTAAGAGGTTAATTCGTTTCAATAAGCAATATCAAATTTCATGCTCACAATTTTGGGAATGTTAAGCACATACAAAATTCTCGTTTCCATATGATGAACAAACAAGAATGGAAGCAAAAAAACGGACATAAACAAATTAAAGTGTGATGGAAAAACATCAATGACACATGGTCATAAAATAAGAATAGTAGGAAACAAGAACAAATATATATAATGAAAAACGTAGTAGCAAACACGAGATAAATATTGGATAAAATTCGACTAATTCTATACTCTAATTTTGAGGGTGTGAAATACTCTAATTTTAGAATTATCTTGTTTTGGAATTTTGGGGCTGCGACCACCCCTTAGATCCATCCATGATTGGAGGGACATATTTTTAAGTAGGACCAAGTGGATCTAGTAGGTTGGCTTACGTGGCATGACCTCAGGTAGAGGTGCCATGTGGTGCGACATGAACCGTCGAGATAAGGGCGGAGGGTAAAGCTTGGTCAACATATGATTCCTAAATTATGTAATCATGGTGAAATAGGGAACTACCTAAGTTGGCTAAGGAAAGGATACCAGAGAGGTTAAATCCAATCCAATTAGAAGAGTGTCCCCCCCTTGCTAGGCAAGTATATTCCTAGATGGAAAAAGAATATTTGTGTGTCCCATTAGGAGAGTGTCCCATATGTGTGTGAGTTTTATAGCTTTTAGTATTCGTGCTATAGAGTATTATGGAGAGAAAGTTGTTGCAGCCTAATTAGCTTTCACTATCAACTTTTGATGCCCAATTAGGTGACCATTTAAATACACTATCAACTTTTGCAGCCTAATTAGGTGACCATTTTAAATACATTGTCAACTTTAGCAAGTATAAAATGTGAGGATGTGTCACAATATTATTCAGGTCATCGGGATATTGATGAGGTTTTATGGGTTTAAAGTTCACTTGGCCATACCTAGGCTGCCCAGTCCACCTGTCGAGCACTGCTAAGTAGCACCCTTTGTAACAGTACTAATCTTCTTATAAAAGAGTACTTGCAAAAAAATCAAAAGGAAGCTGATCAAAAGGAAATTATAAATCCCCACACCATGTAGACTCCAAGGGATACAGCTTCCAACTCCATTTCTCAAGTGTAATGGCAAAGAAGCAACAAGAAACTACTCCCTCCATCCCATATTGTTGGTCCATCTTTCTCCATTTTTTTTTTTTTGGTAAGTTAAATGTTTCTTATAAGATCCATCTTTCTCCATTTTGAAAAGTCAAAACATAAATAATGGAAATAAAAGGGGCCATATGGTAAATTACTATATTTTGATTTGATTTTACAGCAATAATTACATGTTCCACTAAAAAGTTGGAATTTCCAAAAGGGACCAACATCGTGGGACGGAGGGAGTAATATAACAGGAAATTTTAACCGCGTCTGTGTAACACAAACATGTTAGCAAAATACTCAAAACACAGTAACTGCATTAGAAGATGGTAAATGATAGATACAAAATTCCCAGTATTCATGCAGAGATGGAAAAGCCCCCCGCACAAGCCTTACACGCTAACACATACTGCACACCTTTTTACATCTAATATTCAATTCTAGACAACAAAGCCCTTGGGTTGGCTAGTTGAAATTTTTTCCAACTACTAACCCTAAGCCATTTCATTAAAAAAAAAAAAAAAGAAGGAAAAAAAAAGAAGAAATTCCGTACGTTCAATTTTAATGAAGAAAGTGATGAATGGAGCCTACCTCACACCATAGACAACATATATTAAATACAAGAAAGAAACTTCACATGCCACAAATATAGACATATTTATGCACAGACAGGGCAAAGATAAGTGATATGCATATGCACATGGATAAGGAAGAAAAATATAAAACGTCAAGGGTTAACCTAACAACAAAGGAAACTCACTTTTTGGGGAATTCCCAGACCCAGCTCTGATTAATCTGCTACCATAAACGGATCTACTTCCCCGAGATCAGCAACCAGAGGTTCCAACTCTTCTATGTTCTCATCTTCTGGGGCAAAATATGTAGGAAATGGAAGCATCGAAATATCTGGTTTTTTGTAAACAGCATCTTTTATAAACACAAAGTTTCCTTCAGCTCCTGGAACCTACGAAAGAATAGCATCTCTATAAGGATACACAAAGACTTAAAATAAATTAGCACCAAAAAAATAAAAAGTACTAGGCATTGGAAATTATCACAAGTTTTTTGGTTTCTGATATCAACTTGGCTGTATTGTTCACAATGGAATTCCTAGCATGCAAAGACTTCCATTGACTGAGTTTTCCTATGCATCTGTCTCATGATATTTTTGTCAACTATCAACTTATTTCTTAGTAGAGTACCATTGATGGTTATTCAAACATTCATCATGGGGATCCTTAAAAAAGAGGGGTATGAAGGTGAGCTCATATCTTTTGGCATTTTGTGCCGAAGACCTAAGATCAAATCTCGCCGTCATTAGCATTGGGAGTTTTATGGTCATGGGGAGGGCATCCCTCCATTGTGTAGAACATTAATATTGGATCCCAAGAAAAATAAATGATAAATAAGGGGTGAAGGAGTAGGATATCAGCAGTGTCAGGATTTTGTTGGACTGCCAGCATATCAATAGTTCACATAGGCAGAACACAACCCCTTGCCTTTTAACTCAGACTCTAAGCATTCACATCAGAAAGATTAAAAGGTTAGAAAAATCATACTTGGCCTCTCACCCACATCAAGTTCCTTGCTGGGTCTATTTTGTAAACCCAAACATTCTTAACTGTCCGTTGCTTGCCACCCATGCGCCCAGGCATCTTTCTGCCTTTGAAAACCTATTCAAACAACATATTAAGAATGTAAGCCATAATATACATCCACAGTAAAACTACTGTTCACAAAGAAAAAGTTTGGAGAAACTTTCCTCCCCCACTTTCTTCCTTCAAGAGAGATGTTTGAACACACCTTTTTCCAAATTCAAAACAAAATTTGACGTACAACTTTCTAAACAAACCCAAAGTGACACCTTAAAATAATTTCCCCATTCACCACAAAAATTTAAATAAATAAATAAATAAAATGTTTATGTTTATGATAGTAGGGTATGCTTCTGCCACGATATTTTGTATGGTCATTGTCCTTTGATGGAGTTTCTTCCTAATTTGCGTTGGATTACAGTGGATAAAAAAGTTGTGGCAGATTTTATCTGTATTTCTACTACAGGAGTTTTATGGACACCCAATTTAATAGGGCATTTAATGACTGTGACATGGAATTTGTTGGGGCCCTTCTAAGGAGATTCCAAGGATATCATGGCTTGAAGACCTTTGACGTGTTCTTGGTGAGTTCGTTCTACATTTCTTTTTGGAAGATGGGGGGTTCATATTTTCCTTGAAAAGGAACATGCCATTGTAAAGCTCCAAGCAAACCTATTTTGGAACTTAGATTTGGGGAGAGATTTGTGGAGTGAAAAGTAAATGAAATACAAGCTAATGTTTTTCACAAATCCTTTCCCTTTTTCTTTTCACTCAACAAATCCAAGATCCAAACACAACATAAGACAAATTTTTTGCTTAGACGGCAGCTAGGGAGTCCATTTAACTCTGGATAACCCTTAGTTGAGGGAAGTTTTTGCAGAGTAGTGTTACACGTGCAAGTAGGTGGGGGAGGCTACAAACCACCCTTTTTTTTGGTGTTGAGTGGGTGATGTCCCATACAATTAAGGACATGTTTGCCTCTTGGAGATATATGGATGCTTGAGAGGCATATATGTGTTTTTTCATGTTTATGGAAGGAGAGAAATAGCAGTTATGTTTCAGAATGAGGAAAGCTCTATCCTATACTTGAAGGGAAACCTTCTCGTGTCCCTTTATCTTGGCTTAGAGTTCTTTCCTTTTGGTCTTGATTGTTTCGGGGGAACCATATGTTTCTGTAGAGATATAGTGGTATAGTTTGATGTACTTCATTCATACAGGATTAGTATCCCAATTTTGGCACCTCTTCTAATAAAGTTACTTATATCTAAAAGAATTAAGTCCCAGGCTTTTCATTTAATGTCATTTGTTACTAGTTTGTCTCTATAAGTTAAATATTTGTGTAGGGGTAATGTGAATCACTTAATTTTAAGGTGTTAATGTTTCTTCCTTCATTAAGACCAAAATAAACTCTCACAGCATAATGGAAATTCACTACAGAGAGACATTCTTGGATCTTACTGAAAACTTGGAAATCACTATCTTCTTGATCCTTCTTGCATTTTTGTTACATATCCACTTTTCGTTCTATATTTCCTAAATTATGCATTCTATGTTTCCGATGGGATGGGATCTGGTCAGATAACTATGCTTCTAGACAACATTCAAATAAGATTATCTTCATAAAAATAAGAAGAAAAGGCCAAAACAATTCATCTTCTGGATACAATTAAGGTAAAGCATCTAATCCATACGAGATAGTGAGATTGTGTTTAAACTGGATCTCCGTAACTGCCTCCCCAAAATCTTGGTTGTCTTTGTTTCTTTCTGTTGTGTGTGTGTGTTAGGGGCAACTCCTCTGGTGAGCAGGCAACTCCTCCACATTAACCCAAAAGTTAACAGTAAGACAGTTTTTTACTTTACATTTCCTAATAATAGCCAAATTGCATAGATTTGCTCATGGATGAACCAATTAATAATGAATTTCCAATGAAAAACAATAAGCTGCTAAAAAGTGAAGTAAAAATTAGACATCCAATACCATTCAGTTTTAAATGAAATTTCACCAAACAAGAAGGGTGCACACACCTTTCCAGGAGCATCCCTTTGACCAGTAGAACCAATACTTCGATGTGACAATGATGCACCGTGAGATGCAGGATTTCCTTTCATTCCCCATCTTTTCATCCCACCCTGGCAATAAAACAAAAACAAGTTACTAATTTAACACAGAGTATGATCTTTCTCACTGCATGAACAAGGCTTTCAAACAACATATTTTATGGAATGATCACTCTCCTGAAGAAGCAACCTCCTATACACCTCCCAAAAGCAACCTCAAAGAATTGACATACCCATCGCATTTCGAGAGCTGAGAAGTCAACCACTCTCTGTAAACCCATACATCATTCTTCCAGACCAAAACTACTGATATTTTCCATGTGCACAATAACACTCTAGCTAATTCACTTAAAATTTGGCACCAGTTAATTAGCATCTACACTGTTTTCACTATTTTCACACAAATTGGCATGTTATGTTCTTGCCGTGGCTATGCTACATACATTGGGGGTGTTTGGGAATAGCACTAAAAGACAAAATAGACTAAAATAGCCAATAAGACAAAATGTCACATCAAATCTATAATCATTTCACTTTTTCTCTCACAAACATCACATCCAACTACAAAAAAATCTATCTTCCCAAACACAAAAATTTTAGCCTCCTAAAATAGCCAAAAACTAAAATAGCCTACTAAAATAGCAACTTTCCAAACACCCACATTATGCCCAATAATTTGTGGGTTTGATAGTTGTAACTACTGCAACTAAGACAATAAAAGTTAATCAACAATGATATATGTCCTGGTGAGAATCCATTAGTGTGTTCCTGGGTTCAGTAAATATGATCCCAGTTGATGAGTTAGTCATTTATGCAACCAATAACTGAAAGTTGAAACATGAAATGGAACACTAAAAATTTGGAGCAATGCCCTAAGGCTGTTTAATAGTGCAGCTGTTGATGATAAACATTGAAAGGGGATTAAAAGAAAAATGAAGAAGCAAACGGGAGAAGATTGGGAGGAGGAGGAGGAGGAGGATAGCAAATGAAGAGCAAGAAATTGACCTGAAAACCTTTCCCTCTTGTAATTCCAGTGACATCAACAAACTGGCCAGGAACAAAATGGCGAACACCAATGGAAAAACCAAGAGGAAGAAGTGCGTCCTCTGAGACTGGGAATTCCCTCAATTTCCTCTTCATTGGAACACCCTGAGCTCTGAAATGACCCACTTCAGGTTTCGTCAAATGTTTTTCTTTCTTATGCCCGCAACCAATCTAGCAAACGCACCAAATCTATATTGATATTTCAACAACACAAACGAACAAAACAAACCCAGTATACAAATTTCAAAACAGAACAAAAAAAAACCCCTCTTTTTTTTAAGGGGAAAAAAAAAAGAATATTATATAACATTAATTAAGTAATTGAACAAGGCATGGTTAGAATGAGTGAGAGAGTGAGTGATGGAACCTGGAGAGCAGAGATTCCTTCATTTTGGGGGGTCTTGACTTGAGATACGATGTTATCGTCCAACCAAAGAATGCTGATGGGAACCCTGGCCCCCCACTTGTCCCAAAGTGCAGTCATTCCACACTTGACAGCGATGACGCCAGTTCTCTTCGAATTGGGAGTCATAACTCCAGGTTTAGGATCGATGATTCGAGCATGGGATTGATTCATGTCACATGATTCATTCAGAGCACTAAAGCTGCTGCTGCTGCTTTTGAAGAAGAGGAGGGGGGTTGTGGTGGTGGTGGTGGTGGGTACTGTATGAGTTGAAGAATAATGTATTCTTGGACTGATAGAGAATAGACTGAGGCGATAAATGAGGCCTCTAGATGCGGTTGACATGGCAAATAATCTCGAATCGAATAAGTAATTGATCACTCTATCTCTCTCTCTCTAGCTTAGCTTTGGGAGATAGCAAAGCTCATCAAATTGAATACTCTTGATAAGGGTTTCAAGTTTCAACAAACCAGACCAAGGTATTGCTGCCGCTGTTCAGCGAGAGAGAGAGAGAGAGAAGAAGCTCCAGTATGGGCCAGTCCGGCAGCCCTATTTATGGACCAAAATAAAAATTTCCCAAGTCCTAAAAAAGTAGAGAGCTCAAAATTCAAAAATACTGTAGACAAGCAATTATAAATGCCAGAAATAAACAGTTAACAACAAGAAACACACAGCCACAATTGGTGCATTATCCTAGAATAGCCCTAAACCCTATAATTCGAAAGGTATCGATACAACATTGTTTTCATGGATGCCTCTTTTATGAGGACAAGTTTTATTTAAAAACGTAAAATCTATATCTAAATCAAGTGAAAGACAATGAGAGAGAGAGAGACAGAGAGAGACAGAGAGAAAGAAAACTGGAGATGCTAGGGCATAACGATGAAACAGAAAAATCGAAGAGAAAATTTAGATTTAGTCAATACAAATACTTAGATACATACAAATATAATGCACGAGAGAGAGAGAGAGAGAGAGAGAGAGAGAGGAGGTGTTATGATTTAGGAAGTTTTGGATTCAGTTAGCTCAGTTGGCAGCTGAAATTTAGGAATTCAGTTTGAGAGGGAGAATTAGTTTGAGAGATTGTTTAATTGTTGGGGGGTTAGTTAGTTGGTTAGGAGGTTTGTCAGTTAGTTAGTATTGGATAGGGTTATTCCAGCTGTATATAGCTACGGTTGAGGGGAAAAAGGGGTATCGGATCGTAATCAAGTTTTACGAGAAAAGGGTGAATGGACTCCAAATTTAGTTTTCCATTTTCTCTCTTCTTTTTCTTCAATTTCTGCTTTCTTTCATAGTCATATCAATTGGCATCAGAGCAAGGCTATTCTTGGCCTGCAAGAGAGATTCCACAGAAATGGCAGATGGGACTAGGCACAAGAATCAAAAAAAAATCGATGAAGCAATACGAACTCTTAAAGACAATAGTGATAGGCAAGCACGAGATATCAAAGAGATCAAAAATTCATTGAAAGATGTGAATGAAATCAAGAAATTGATTTTTGCCATGAATGTCAAGTATGATCAAATGGCAAATGGAGTTTTTGGAAATCATCCAGAAACCATGGAAGCTTCTCAGGTTCGTTCGGATTCATCTCAATTATCTACTTTCTTCAATACCAGATATGCAAGAATTGATTTTCCAAGATTTTTTGGGGAAGATGCCACTTAATGGTTATATAAATGTGAGAGATTCTTCGATTATAACTCGGTTGAAAGTGCAAATAAGGTGAAACTAGCCATTTTGCATTTAGAGGATAAGGCCCTTCAATGGTACCAATGGTTTGAGAAATGTCATTGCCAGATTAATTGGGATCTGTTCAAACAAGGAATTATTTCTAGATTTGGGCCCAATTCTTATGAAGATGCAATGGGTGATCTAACCAAATTAAGGCAAACAACCACTATGAAGGAATATCAGGAACAATTTGAGATTTTGGAAAATAAAACCAGTGATTTACCAGAAGCTTTTTTCATTAGTTGTTTCCTCAGTAGGTTAAGAGAAGACATTAATGCAGGGGTGTTAATGTTCAGGCCTACTACTATAGTTCAGGCCATTGGATTGGCTAAAATGCAGGAAAATAGCATTGAAGCCATAACAAGAAGAGCAAAACAAGGGAATAGAGTGGGAGAATCTACTTTTTCCCATCAGGCCAAACAAAGTCCATTTATGAATCCTGTGAAGAAAGAACTACCAAAGGACTTGGAAGAAAAAAAGCCAAAGGATTATGTTTCAAATGCAATGAGAAGTATACAAGGGGCCATATCTGTAAAAAGAAGCAATTATATGCTCTGGAGGTTGAACAAGAAGATCAGGAACAAGTGGAAGAGGAGGGCGAAGATGTGGCTGAAGACCAGATTCCAGAAGAGGAATTACAAATTTCTATTAATGCCCTGTCTGGCTCTATTTCCTATAGAACTATGAGGGTAAAAGGCTATGAAGCACGGATACGCGGAAATGGTCCCCGTACGCGTATCGGATACGTATCGGATACGGATACGCACCCGATACGGCTGGATACGTATCAGATACGGGAAAAAGAGTATCCTATTTTTTTTTAATTTTTTTAATTTCAGATACGTTTGGGATACGCGAGGATACGGTCGGGATACGGACGGGATACTTTCGGATACGGCGGAGCAAAAAAAAAATTTAAAAAACATAAAACAAGGGTCAAACTATAAAATAATAAAATAGGTAAAATAAAACAAAAAAAAACACAAATCAACCAAACCCTACCTGGACAGCAGCAGCAAAGAGGAGAGGAGAGGAGAGGAGTCGATCTCGTCTCTGAACAGCAACTCGTCATCGTCGTCGAACAGCAACTCGTCTCCGAACACAAATCAACCTGATCGATCGATCGTCTCCTCTCCGAACAGTAACGCCTCGTCGTCGTCGAACAGCAACTCATCTCCCTCTCGCTCGATCTCACTCTCTCTTTCTCCTTCTCCTTCTCCTTCTCCCTCTCCCTCTGCCTCTCCCTCGATCTCTCTGGTCTGGATGGACAGATCTCCCTCGATCTGCCTCTCTCTCTGTCTCTCGGTCTATCTCTCCCTCTCGCTTTTCCTTTTTCGACCTCTGTTAGACTGCCCCGTTTGATACGTGTATGTAGGTATATATTTAGAATACTCTCTCATTTCATTAATATTTTAGGCCCATTTAATATCATATATATATATATATATATATTATAGTTTTTATATTTGTAAATTTTTTGATTATTAGTTTAAAAAAATTAAAATAAGTTGAACTTTGTAAATTAATTTAAATTAATTTTTTATAAGTAAATAAATAAATAAATAAACTTATTATTAAATAAATAAATTTTGTAAAAATTTTTTTCCTTAATTTGAATTGAATTGCATTATGATTGTTGTTGTGGGTGATGCTATATTGTTGAAATTTAATTGAATTGATGAATTTTTTTTTTATGTTCATGCCAAAAGATAACTACATTAATGAATTTGAATTGAAGTTTTATTTTTATATATGTTACATTACTAAAAATTATAAAAATAATATTTTTTATGAACGTATCCCCGCCGTATCCGTATCCTAGTTTTTCAAATTTTGCCGTATCGCCGTGTCCGTATCGTATCGTGTCCGTATCCCGTATCCGTATCCGTGCTTCCTAGGTAAAAGGCAATGTCAAGAAAAGGCTAGTCATGATCCTAATAGACTCGGGAAGTACTCATAATTTCCTAAGTCCAGAAGTAATCAAGAGAGTTGGGATAATGGCCTCAGAGACAGACCCATTACCAATTTTAGTTGCTGATGGAACCAAACTAATGAGCACAACAATATGTAAAGGATTTCGGTGGGAAATGCAGGGTACCGAATTTCAAGCTGACATGAGGATTTTGCAACTCAAGGGCTGTGACATGGTTTTGGGAATTCAGTGGTTAGCAACATTGGGTCCAGTGAAATGGGATTTCAAGAATCTTAGCATGGGGTTTCAGTTGAATGACAGAAGGCATGTGCTAAGGGGAGGAAAGAAAAAAGAATTGACAGTCATTGGGGCTAATAAGATGAAAAAGAAAATTTAGAAACAAGCACATGGAGTTGTAACTCAAGAGTACTCTCTTCAAGCTAAATGTAATGAACTAGAAGATACATTACCACCAGACTTGGAAGCATTATTGGCTGATTATGAAGATATTTTCCAAGAACCTAAGACCCTTCCTCCAACCAGAGCTCATGACCATTGCATACCATTAAAACCAAGGACAGAACCTTAGTTGCACAAAGCGGGAGCAAGGGCGGCGGAGCAGGAGCGGGGGCGGGAGCAAGGAAGCGTGAGCCGATAGAAGTTTCTTAGGTTGGGAGCGCCTCGAGGAGCGATAATATATATATATATATATATTTTTTTTAATAGTTATTTTTAAAATATATTTATTATATAAAGGTGAGTTAAATAGTTATTTTTAAAATATATTTATTATTTATCTTAGGTATTATTTTTATTGATAATATTTTTAATTTATTTATATAATTATTTTTATTTTTAATTGATATATATTATAAATAAAAAATATAACAAATAAAAAATAATAAAATATGTTAAAATAAATAAAAGATAAAAATTGGATGATTTGTTTATAGATTTTATTTGATTTGATTTTATTATATTTGATTTAATTATATTTATTATTATATAACAAATTATATTATATTATATTTATTATATGTTAAAAATGGGAGGGGGGGAAATAGAACACAAATCGACGAGAGAGAGAAAGAGAGGGAGAGAGAGAGAGAGAAGAAGAAGAAGAAGGAGGAGGTGAGCAGATCAAAGGCGATGGCGAGAAGATCGAAGGCGAGAGCGAAGGTGAGCAGATCGCGAGCAGATCGAAGGCGAAGTCGACGTCGAAGGTCGATGTCGCAAGTCCAGGTAATGTCAAAGGTCGACGTCGATGTCGAAGGAGAAGGCGACAGAGAGACCAGGTTTTTCTCTCTCTCTCTCTCTCTCTCCCTCCCCCCCTTTACAATCCCATCTTGGACTGAATCGCGTTTCTCTCTCCACAGAAACGCGATTCTTACACGTTTCTTTCTAGGAAACGTGAAATCGCGATTCTTACTCAGAATCGCCACCTGGTTGCACGATTCCTGCAACTAAGGACAGAACCTATCAATATCAGGCCCTATAGGTATCCCTATTTCCAAAAGACTGACATTGAAAAACAGGTTAGCGAGATGTTAATTTTAGGAATTATTAGAACCAGTGTTAATCCTTATTCTTCACCTGTGCTATTAGTTAAGAAAAAGGAAGGGAGTTGGAGAATGTGTATTGATTATCGAGCCCTAAATAAAGCTACTGTGAAGGATAAATTTCCTATTCCTACTATAGATGAACTCCTTGATGAATTGTGTGGTGCTAAGTATTTCTCTAAGCTGGATTTGAGATCTGGTTATCACCAGATAAGGGTAACTCCTGCAGACATTTACAAAACTGCATTTAGAACCCATGATGGACATTATGAGTTCATGGTAATGCCATTTGGGTTAACAAATGCCCCATCTACTTTTCAAAGCTTGATGAATGAAGTTTTCAGGCCTCACTTAAGGAAATTCATCTTAGTATTTTTTGATGACATTTTAGCATACAGTAGTACATGGACCAATCATTTGCAAGCTACTTTGCAGTTGCTGCGAGTTCACCAACTATTTGCCAAAAGGTCCAAGTGTGTGTTTGGTAAAGAGGAGGTAGAATACTTGGGACATTTGGTTTCAGGGGAAGGGGTTTCTACTGAACCAACCAAAATTACAACTATGACTAGTTGGCCTGTACCTGCTACTTTAAAGGAACTAAGAGGATTTCTTGGCCTTACAGGATACTATAGACGGTTTGTTTAGGGTTATGGAAAAATTTGTTCTCCACTCAATCAATTACTCAAAAAGGATTCCTTCCAATGGAACTCAGAAGCTGCAGTAGCATTTGAACAGCTTAAGGCAGTAATGACCACAATACCAGTTCTGGCTTTGCCTAATTATACTAAAGAATTTGGGGTGGAATCAGATGCATCGGGAAAAGGCTTAGGGGCTGTGCTAATGCAAGAGGGACATCCGATAGCTTTTTGGAGTAAAGGCTTATCTACACGGGATCAACTTTTATCTACCTATGAAAAGGAATTAATGGCAGTGGTCTTGGCTGTACTCAAATGGAGGCATTACCTTTTGGGTAGGAAATTCCTTATTAGAACAAATCACCAAAGCTTAAAGTACCTATTGGAGCAAAGGGTGGGCACCCCATTCCAACAGAAGTGGGTCACTAAATTGTTGGGTTATGATTATGAGATCGTTTACAGATGTGGAAAGGAGAATAGGGCAGCAGATGCTTTGTCTAGGAGGGAGGATACAACAGATAACCCTGCTACTTTGCATGCTATCACTTTTGTGTCTACTAGTTGGTTAGCTGAAATTAAGCAAAGTTGGATATCTGATCCAGTGGTGCAACAGGTCACTGCTGATTTGATTCTTGATCATACTTCCCATATGGGTTATCGTTGGGAGCAAGGGATTCTGACCTATAAAGGCAAATTGGTGGTAGGGAACATGCCTCAGCTCAAGATCCAGATTATGGAGGAATTTCATTGCTTTGCAGTAGGTGGGCATTCAGGGATTGATAAAACCACTAAGAGAATTCAGAGAACTTTGTATTGGAAAGGGTTAAAGAAAGATGTTTCGAAGTTGGTTTCCGAATGTGACATTTGTCAAAGGTTTACGAGTGAAAATGTGAAATCACCTGGATTGTTACAGCCTCTTGCTATTCCAAATCGAGTTTGGTTTGATATCTCTATGGATTTTATGAGGGCCTTCCCAAATCACACGGCAGATCTGTTATATTTGTGGTCGTCGACAGGTTAACTAAGTATGGCCATTTCATGGCACTTTCACATCCATACACAGCCAAAAATGTTGCTCAAGTATTCCTGGATCAAGTTTACAAATTACATGGACTGCCCTCATCTATCCTATCCGAATCCAATAGAGATGCAGTCTTCACTAGCAATTTCTGGCATGAGCTTTTTACTTTGCAAGGTTGCAAATTGTGTTTAAGTTCCGGTTATCATCCACAAACTGATAGCCAGACAGAGATCTTAAACAAGTGCTTGGAGAACTATTTACGATGCATGACAGGTGACTGACCTAGGAACTGGGCTAAGTGGCTTTCTTTAGCTGAATGGTGGTACAACACTTCCTACCATTCAGCCATCAAAACCACTCCATATTATGCTGTTTATGGCCAAGATCCACCAGACCACACCTTCATTGCTTCCAACCCCTCTGCTGTGGCTGAGGTGGATAATGGGTTACGGAAAAGAGCTTCAATTCTTAGAATGTTAAAGGACAATCTGCATCAAGCTCAACACAGGATGAAGCATTATGCTGATACGCATAGATCCGACCGTGAATTTGAACCACATGACTGGGTTTACTTGCGGCTGCAACCTTATAGGCAGTCTACTTTGGCATTACACAGGAATATGAAGCTTGCTCCTAGATTTTATGGTCCATTTCAGGTTGTGGCAAGAATTGGAAAGGTTGCTTATCAGCTCCAGCTACTTGCTTTTGCCCACATCCATCCCGTGTTTCATGTTTCTTTGTTAAAGAAAAAGTTGGGTCAGCACATAGTTGCATAGCCTACATTGCCCCCAGTCACACCTAATGGTACTTTCCAAATGGAACCTGTGGCAGTGCTGGACAGGCGTATGGTTAAGAGGAACAACAAGGCGGTGGCTCAACTCCTCATTCAGTGGTCTCACTCATTTCCAGAGGATGCTACTTGGGTGGACTATCAGGACATTATCACCAAATACCCCATTTCCAGCTTTGAGGTCAAGGCTGTTTTTAAGGGGTGGGAAATGTTATGATTTAGGAAGTTTTGGATTCAGTTAGCTCAGTTGGCAGCTGAAATTCAGGAATTCAGTTTGAGAGGGAGAATTTGTTTGAGAGATTGCTCCTGTTTGATGTAGCTGTTAAAACAGATTATAGATTATAGTTTAACAGATTATAGATTATGACTTTAATCAAAAACTGTTAATCTATTTGGTACAGCTATTGAATTATAGATTTAAGTTGCTGAGTAGTATTTGTTAAATAAGCTGTGAAATAGTTTTTTCAATTAACTTTTATTTTTTATTATTCACTATTTGTCTACATTTCTCATAAAAAATAATATTAATATTTGGGTCTTTTTCTTTTTTTAAAAAAATAAAAAATAAAAAAATCTAAAAGTATAACCGTGAATTAACATGTCCACAGGAAAAGCTGATAATCAGAAATAAGGGATGAGCAACTCCTCAGAATCAGCTTTTTTGACTTAAAATAAGTTGTTAGAATCAAAAAACTGTTTAAAATAAGTTTAACCAAACCGTCCAAAATAACTTTCTAAAAGTCAGAGGCCATAAGTTGGCTCAAAAAAGCCCCACCAAACACCCCCATTGTTTGATTGTTGGGGGGGGGGTTGGTTGGGGTTAGTTAGTTGGTTAGGAGGTTTGTTAGTTAGTTAGTATTGGATAGGGTTATTCCAGTTGTATATAGCTACGGTTGAGGGGGAAAAGGGGTATCGGACTGTAATCAAGTTTTATGAGAAAAGGTTGAATGGACTCCAAATTTAGTTTTCTATTTTCTCTCTTCTTTTTCTTTAATTACTGCTTTCTTCTTTCATAGTCATATCAGGAGGAGACCTGGGTGGATATAAAAGAGAGTTGAGAGAGGCAGAGGAGGTACCCTAGCTAGTCAAGAATGAGGAAAACATAAATGCAAAAGATAAATAGACAAAACACAAAAGAGAGATTCACAGGAGAGAGAGAGAGAGAGAGAGAGAGAGAGAGAGAGAGAGAAATCCGAAAAGTAGGACTCACCGGAAACAAGTTGGCCGGAACCGTCGTCGAGAAAGTGAGAGGTGAAGCGGCAACACAGAGAGAGAAGCTACACACAGTGACTGAGAAACTAACCCTATTTATAGGTAAGATTTTGTTTAACTTTTTTTTTTTTTTTGGCCATAAAAGAAAAAAAATTAAAAAATTATACACTCTAATAATCTTAGAGAACAATAAAAACGGAAAAATGGAGGGGAGCACCATAAATAATAAATAAAAAGTCTTTGCAATTTCTAATTGACTTTGGATATATATTACACTACAAATTATTTACAAAAAATATATATTATAAATATTAATAATTAATATTATAAACTTTTTCACGTAATAATTTTTTAAAAACTACATTGAACAATAATTTCCCTTATAAAGTACACGAATGCATGCTTTTTTTTTTTTTTTGAAATTTGTTATTAAGATGTGAAGGATTAAAAACCTTTTAAGAAATAAAAAGTTTGTATTAGAATATAAATTAAAATTAAAAGAATCCCTTGATTAGTAAGAAGGTTAATAGAATGGGACTTTAGGCTTCGTCTGGGAACAGACTTTTTTAATAATTTTTTGATTTTTTACGAAAAAATGTGTAAAAAATAAAGAGAAAAGAGAATCTTTGACTTTTTTGTATGAATTTTTGACTTTTTGATTTTTTTTAATAACCTTTTGACTTTTTGACTAAAAAAGTCACTTGTCAAATGAGGCCTTAATTGTTGTTTAAAATTGAAAAAATAAGATGTTTATTGTGTAGTATATTGGGTTATTTGTTTTAGAGCCATGACCGGTCAGCCTTTTGGCAAGCTTTGTCGGCAAGCCTCCGGCAAACCGTCCGGGAATAACAGATGGCAAACACAGGGACTTAGGCGCACCAATGCAAATGCAATGCAAAGAACATATAAATGTAGATAAAAATTCACATCATAAAGTTCAAGTTAAGTTCTCTAAATCCCCAGCAGAGTCGCCAGAAACTGTAGCTCGGCTTTTCGCGCCCCCTTTCGGAAGAATGAATAGCCCTTACAGTTCGGACTCCACTTGTGTGTAGGTTCTGAATCTGATTTCACAAGTGCAATGTGAAACAGTGGAAACACAAAAAGAGTCCAAATCCGGCAATTGTTTTTTGGAAAATCGATGTTTGAATCAATTGCCAAAAATGGACTGCTTTGCCAGATTTCAGAGTCGCCACCTAAATATTTATGGGAAATTTAGGAAACCCGTGACTCGTGCCAAAGGCCATTAGTCCGTCGTTACCAAAGTGTCTTGGTTCGGGAACTTAGGTATGAGAGGGGAAGGTCAATAATGAGCACCCCACTCACCCGATCAAAGATCGGCCTCTACTAATTATGATGTGATTCTTATGTACAATATATGTTCTTATTCTGATTATTTAATAAATCCTAAAATTTATTATGTGAAGCATACAAGGTATAGACTAGTTTGCTCAAATTGGAACAATTCAATTTCATGTTTGTTTCTCGAAAAAGGTTTGAATTTGCCACCCTTAGGTGGGTTTCATTTGCCACCCTTAGGTGGGCTTAGTTTGCCAGGTTTGTGAATCTTAAAACATACATTCGTTGAATCATTCCAATTTAAGCAACAAGCCTTCATCCACAGGCATTCAAACAGTTTATCATTTAAGCAATTAGCCTCATGGTAGGATGCTAAACATAATAAGAAAAGTATGTACAAGCGGGATGCTAAAGCATAACAACTCACATATTTACCGACGTCCCGCGAACAAGCTACAAAACAAAGTTAGAAAATATGCATGATTCCTAACTATACAACACATGTGATATGCAATTACTAGACTCGGCTACTAATATGGCATATGAGATGATTTGATCGCATGTGGTCTAAGCATGTATTCAGAGAAGTATTGAAACGACAATGCGAATTGAATGATGAACCGAGCCTTGGTGCATGCAATACAAGTGGATGCAAACATGAGTATGCTAAATTAAACATGATGCCTCTAAACTAACCATCATAAGCTGATAAATAAAAGGGAGAAAGACGTGGGGTTGGAAGACATGCACACACATACGCACACTTATTACAAATTTGTTTGCCCTCGTGCAGGAGGGTCCGAATGAATTAATGCGCCCTCACGCAGGAGGGTCTGAATGAATTAATACGCCCTCACGCAATAGGGTCCGAATGTCCAAGTGTCCGAATAAATAATTATTACAAAACCGAATGAATAAAAAAAATGCAAGGGGCTGTCTAATTTATTACAATAATTGATATAAGGCAAGCCTTGACACATTCGGTATAACGTCCGACCGAATTCACATAATCATATTGGTTCTTTAGGTGGGTTGTAATCCAATTTTAACCAATTTTATTAGCCTTTTTTATTACCTGTCCAGTTCTTTATCTTTTCTCCTATTTGTGCAAAAGTGATATTTACATCCACTAAGTCTGAAATGCAATAAAGGAAAATCAGTGTCGACTTAACCCGAATAAACCTTATTTTCTTCAGAGGAAATCACAAAGGAAGAGTCAAGCTTATTTACAAGTTAGGGATTTCAAGTCAAACTCAAGATGTGCAACAAGGACTGGTCAAACTCCGAAGAGTGATAATGACTCAGATAAACCCATAGTGAGCGATAAGGACTTGAATCTTAATACTGAGTGATAATGTACAAGTTAGGGATTTCAAGTCAAGCTCAAGATGTGCAACAAGGACTGGTCAAACTCCGAAGAGTGATAATGACTCAGATAAACCCATAGTGAGCGATAAGGACTTGAATCTTAATACTGAGTGATAATGACACTTTCCTTGGTGATTTCCAATGGTCAATTAATCCCTTAACAGTAAACACATTGATGATAAATTCTTCGGGGGAAATTACAAAGGAAAAGTCAAACTTATTTACAAGTTAGGGATTTCAAGTCAAGCTCAAGATGTGCAACAAGGACTGGTCAAACTCCAAAGAGTGATAATGACTCAGATAAACCCATAGTGAGCGAAATGACTCGAAATCCAAACTTGATAATAAGCGATGATGACACTTTCCTTGGTGATTGCCAAGGGTCAATTAATCCCATAAAAGTAGACACACTGATGATTAAAGAGAAATGAAAAATAAAAGATTGTGCTTTAGTATAAGAACATGTATACATTTGGGGTAGTGAACCTCCAAAGAAATTAAACCATTAAGCATAGAAGAGTTCCTTTCTTATACTTGACTCACAATTTTCATTTTTTCATAACTTTTTAATAAGTAAAGAATGGAGGGAGATTGCAGAGGTGGTTATGCAAGATTGATTAATTGATTCATTGAGTAATATAACACAAACAAAATATGTAAAACAAACTTATTGAAATAAATTAAACAGCCCCCAAATAAAATACAAATTTGCTGAAAGTAAAGAGATTAAAGCTAATGTAATTATGAGGAAGGATAGCGAACCCCTCCCCACTTTTACAACTTCAAATCACATAGTTTCTATGTTTTTAAAAAAAAAACAATTCTAAAACAATCCCAAATCAAAATGAAAACACGAGAAAATGACACACGAAGATTAAAATAAGAGTAAAGAAAATTTACCTCAATATGAAGTGCAAGTTTGGCGCGAAGTGGATCACGAAGTGGCTCGAAGCTCTCGGCTAGCGGAATGACGGCGTAGCAACGGAGTAGTTGGTGGTGCTGCTGGTGGTAGCTCGACAGTGGGCTGCTGGTGGTGTATGTTAGTTGCGGAGTTGTTGGAGGTGCTGCTGGTGTGAACTGTTGGTGGGTGGCTCGGCAAGCTGCTGGTGGTGCTGCTGGTGGCTCGGCGGTGGGCTGCTGGTGGTGAGCTGCGTGAGAGAGGTGGGTTTATAGGTGGTTGATGAGGGTGGTGAGTGAAACTGAGTGCATGTGTGTGTATGGAGTGCAGGTGGGTTGCCGTGAGGGAGAGGATGGTGTGGTGGTGTGAGGGCAGTGGTGGTGTGAGTGTGTATGATGGCCACGGTGGGTTTGGTGTATGAGAGAGCAAGAGGGAGAGGGTGGTGTGGTTGCGGTGGGTGATGGGTTTGTGGTATGTGTATCAGGTTGATGAGGGTGAGAGAGAGAGGTTGGTTGGTCTTTTAGCTGGGTTGCCGTGGGTGAGAGAGAGAGATTGGTTCGGCAGTGGTGTGTGTGAGAGGATGGGTTTGTGGTATGTGTATCAGGTTGATGCCATGGGTGTTATGGTGAGGGTGAGAGTGAGAGAGAGAGCTAGGAAATATGTTTTGGGTGTGTATGGTGTATCAGCTGTGGTATATGGTGGTGTGTGATGGCAGTGGTGTGCCGTGGGTGATAGGTGTGTGGGTATGTTATGCTGCTGGGTGTGCCGTGGGAGGGAGGAGAGCTGGTGTATGTTATGCTGCTGGGTATGCCGTGGGAGTGAGAGGAGAGCTGCAGGTGGTGTGTGAGCTGGGTTGCCGTGAGAGGGAGGAGAGGTGCTGTATATATATTAGGTGTGTGAATGGTGGCTGTGTATACCGTCTGAGTGTGAGTGTATGATAGGAAAGGTTGAAGCCGAGAGTGAGGGATAGAGAGAGAGGAGTGAGCTTGGTTATATTTGGTCTTGTATGGTGCTGGGTGTGTGATGGCAGTGCTGGGTTTGTCGTGAGAGTGAGAGGAGAGCTGTAGATGGTGTGTGAGTATATGGGTGTGTTTGTGTATGCTGCAGGTGTATGGGTGGTGTCAATGCCGTGAGAGGGAGGAGAGCTGCCGAGGAGGAGAGGGTCGAGAGAGAGAGAGAGCTAGGAATTTGTGTGTGTATGGTGATGGGTGTTCCTCTGTTCTTTCTTTGTTGTTTATCATACCAAGTTTTATGAACCTCTTTTTCTTTTTGTATGTTTTGATTCTCCTCCTCTATATCCCAGAGAGAGATGGATGAATGGATCTCTTAGAGAGAGAAAAGTTGGCCTTCTCCCTCATGGTGTGTGAGCATGTGTGCCTCGTGGGTGTTGCTTCGTTTTTTATTTTATTTTATTTTTATTTATTTATTTATTTTTTATTTTTTTTTTTTTTATTTATTTTTTATTATTATTATTTTTTATCATTTTCTTTTTTTTTTGTTTTTTAACAAATCAAACATTATTTATACGAGATGAAAACATCAGAAATTATGTACAACACACAAAATTATATAAAATTATACAAAATTATCAATTCAAATAAAAACATTTTCATTTGACCAAAATGGGTGAGTTTTGGGATTAAAATTTCAATTTGATTTTTTTGGTGAGGGTGGTCAAAACAAAGTGCCCCAAGTCTTAAGGGTGGTCAAAAATGGGGTGTCTACAGTAATTATAGTCTGTTTTTTGGACTTCCAACATATACCACCACCACCCAAGGTAAAAACAAAACCCGAGGTAGAGAGAGAATCACCTGACAAAGTGTTCCAATCGGCATCACTATATCCCTCAAGTACCGCAGGATACTTGTTATAAAACAAACCATAATTTTTGGTAATAGATAAATATCTCATAATTCTTCCCATGGTTAGCCAATGATCTCGACTTGGCTTGCTAGTAAACCTGCTAAGTACTCCAACAGCATATGCAATGTCAGGTCTAGTACAGTCAGTAGCATATCTCAAATTACCAATCATGCTAGCATATTCCTTTTGATTAATCACTTCTTTTTCATTTTTTACAACAGATAAATGTATGCTTGCATGAAAAGGAGTAGCAACATGTTTACAGTCTAGAAAATTATATTTCTTTAAAATTTTCTCAACTTAATGCGACTGATCAAGAAAAATGTCATCATTAATCTTGGTAATTTTAATTCCCAAAACAAAATTGGCTTCACCAAGATCTTTCATATCAAAGTGGCTATTAAGCATATTTTTAGTCTCATTAATAATATGCAAATTAGAGCCAAAGATAAGTAGATCATCCATATATAGGCTAATAATCACATGTGCATTCTCACAAGTTTTATAATATATGCACTTATCACATTCATTAGTCTTATAGCCATTCTCAAACATACAGGAATCAAATTTCTCATGCCACTTTTTAGAAGCTTGTTTTAAACCATAAAGGGATTTAGTTAGCTTACACATCTTGCTTTCTTGGCCAAGCTCCACAAAGCCTTCGGGTTGGTCTATGTAAATCTCCTTATCTAGATCTCCATTTAAAAATGCTGTTTTCACATCCATTTGATGAATTTTTAAATCATGAATTGCAGCCACTGCTATCAACAGTCTAATGGATGTAATTCTAGTAATCGGAGAAAAAGTATCAAAGAAATCAAGATTAACTTGTTGCTTAAAACCTTTAGCGACAAGCCTTGCTTTATATTTGTCTATAGTTCCATCCGGTTTAACTTTTTTACGAAGGATCCATTTACACCCAATAGTTTTTCAACCTAGAGATAAATCCACTAACTTCCATATTTTATTTGAAAGTAGTGAATCTATCTCATCATTTACAGCCTCTTTCTAGAGAATAGTATCAGGTGATGATAAAGCTTCTTGCACCGTAAGAGGAATTTCTTCCACATTGTAAAGATAATAGTCAAGGCCAAAATCTTTTTCAATACTAGCTCGTTTACTCCTCCTTGGTTGAATTTGAGGATTTTCTTGTTCTTGAAAAACTTGAGATGGAGTAGAAGAGTTAAGCATGAATAAAATATTTTCAAAAATTATTTGACCCCCACTATTTCTAGATTTGAAAGGGAATTTATTTTTATGAAAAATAGCATCACCTGATTTCAAAAATAATATTATTTTCCATATCACAAAATCTATAGGCTGTACTATGCAAAGCATACCCAAGAAAAGCATAAGTGGTAGCTCGTTCACCCAATTTAGGTCGTTTAGGATCTGCAAGCCTCACAAAAGCTAAACAACCCCAAACCCTCAAATAACTTAGATTTGGTTTATGCCCCCGCCACAACTCATAAGGTGCAATATTAGTCGTTTTGTGTGACAACTCTGTTTATCACATGGCAAACTATCAAAATAGCCTCGCCCCAAAAATTTGAGGGAGCACCTGAATCAATAAGCATAGCATTCGTCAAGTCAATTAACGTTCTATTTTTTCTTTCAGCCAGGCCATTAGATGAAGGTGAATATGGTGAAGTAGTCTCATGAATAATTCCCAATGACTGAACAAAAGAGTTGAATCCAAGAGATTCAAACTCCCGGCCTCTATCACTTCTAATTCTCTTAATCTTTTTACCGAATTGATTTTCCACTTCAAGAAGAAATTCTTTAAATTTCTCAAAAGTATCACTTTTATTTTTTAATAAATATACGTTTGTGTATTTTGAAAAATCATCAATAAAAGTGATAAAATATTGGTTACCACCTCGAGTTAAAATTCCTTCAAACTCACACAAATCAGTATAAAATAATTATAGCAATTCGGTATTTTTTTTCAACACTTTTATGAGGCCTCTTTGTAATTTTTACTTTACTGCAAACTTCACATTTCTCAAAATTTTTTGTCACTTTAGGAATTAATCCTAAACTACTCAAGATTTCCACATATTTACTGTTAATATAACACGAGCGAGCATGCCAAAAATTAATAGAAGACAATATGTAAGCGGTGTCATAGTAATAATCATAAAATTGATCAGCAAGGCAATTTAAGAGATAAAATTGACATTTATACTCATCTGTATTATAGGAAGCCACTTTTGTTTCATGTGCCTCGTAGCCTTCATCATTCATCTCCGCAGTTGGGATTTTGTTTGGGTTCTTCTCGGTAAAAATATATGCAACTTTCAAAAGATTAAGGTAAAAAAGAACTTTTCTTTTCCACTTCTTAAAATGAACTCCCTTGAACTTGAAAGGCTTGTTGAGATCTCCAATTCCATCATTGGTTTTTTCTGGCACTTGATCCATGGTTGATCTCCTTAAAATTGTTGGTGAAAATACCAGAAGAATTATATTTTATTGATAAATAATGCAAAGAAAATGAGATACAAATAGATCAGGCTGAGGCACAGATATCTTGTTTTATTTAAGGAGATCAAGTCCACTGCAGTAGGAAGAACCCAAATATCGATGTAGCAGTCACAAAACTATGACTTGTCCCCTCCAGTATACAACAGGTTGACCACTTGTCGTATGGTTCAAGCCAACTCTGCACAAGATGGTGAACCCAAAGCTCCACCAAGAAAAACATCATTCTTTGCTAGTAATCTTTCAAGTATAGAAAAATAGTTGGTGTGTTTGTTGTAGAAAAGAGTAGAAGAGAGGAACTATTTATAGGCCACTAAGACATTACAAAATACATCAAAAAACAATAATGACCATGAATCTAGAGAAAATGGAGAGTGAACCAAAAATTAACTCACTAACAAATTCATGAATTCTAATTAAACTCCATTCATGAACATGACAAAAAGTCATCAAAGTAATGAATCTCCATTTATGAACAAGATGTGATTCATGAATAAGATAAAAGAAAATTCATGAACAAAAATATATAAATAAATAAATAAAAGATATTAAAATGGTCCAACATTTTGTGACAAAAATTATACTTTTGTGATGAGCAAGAAAGCTATATTTCTTGTGATGAAGGTCAAACTTAAATTTTTTTTCGTATTAAAAATTATATTTTTTATATAAAATGTGTCTACCATATGCAATTTTTTGGGGATTCACATGGTAAGCCTTTTCCCTCGGAATGAAGTAATTCTATACGTGAATTTTTTGACAAATTCTTTTTTTTTTTTTTTTTTTTCTTCATGATTAGACATTATAGTAGTGAAATTCACTTATCAAATACACGCAAAACTCATTGTCTTTGTGTTTGCTGGTAAGAAATTTTAGTAAAATATTTGTTTATATGTAATAAAGAAAAAATCGGACAAAACTAAACTTAAATTAAAATAACTAGCACCTTGTATATAGACCTCAATCGGTATAACTTGTGTTAGTTTTTATGGACATAATTTTTTAGAATGTTAGCTTAAAAAATTAAAAGAAATTATTATCTGTTTTGTACAACTTTTGATAATATATGTGAAAAATTGTTGAATCAGTTTAGTTAAAAAAGTTGTCATTTATTTATTTATGTTGTACAAATATATAGAATATTGGATATGGGTCACCGCTGTGCCACAGCAGTGACTGTTGTGCATCAATTTAAAGTATATTATAGATTTATTTTTATGATCCGAATCGTACATTTTGTAGGGTTTGTTGAGTAATTTATACCTACCAAAATCATATTAATTGGATATCAATAACTATATGATCGATAACTAAAAAATAAACAATAAGTTTTTCTTTTGAGAATAGCATAAAAAATATGCAATTCAATCATACAGTTATTGATATCCGATTAATATGATTTTTGGTAGACATGATATACTCAACAAACCCTACAAAATGAACGGTTCGGATCATAAAAATAAGTCCATAATACACTTATAATTGATGCACAACTGTCGCTGCTGTGCCAAAAGCACTGCAGTGACAAGTCTTTTTACACCAGTAATTAAGACAAAGGAGACAAGGTCATTGACTATATGTATTTAAAATTCAAATAAATTTTTTTTTTTTAAAACATAGGAAATATTTATATTAAAAACAATAACATACTTAACAAGACCATAAAAGGTCATACAAACCATACAACAACAACAAAAAACAGTTACGGTTCAGGAAAAATTACAAATCAAATGTGGTTCGGAATGCAAGATCTGCATCAAACCAAGTAAGATCTGCTTGAAAGTCCGTTGTCCCTGTCGCCGCTATCCAACTCCACCACCATTGCCGCCGTACTTCAGACACCGTGCCAGAAGTTAGAGTTGAGGAGGAGGTACACCCACAATGGTATAGAAGAAGGAGTAAGAGAGGAGGGAACCATTGTAGGTGTAAAAAACCTAAAAATTTATGTTGAAATTGAAGAAAAAACTCTCAAATGCTTATTTCAGACATAAAAAGTCTATATCTATACTCGAAAATTGCAAATTTAAACTCTAGGAGTATAGATCTACACTTTAGAAGTGTAAAAAGAGTCGTCGGAGAATTGCCGGAGTACCGCCAAAAATCTCCTAAAGAGAGAAGCTTTGTTCTCTCTTTGGAACTGACCATTCAATTTTTTGGTACGTTCAAATAAGTTTTAAAAAAAGCTACACAAATTGTAACTTAAGAAAAATTCACATTTTTAAGTCAACTAAGCTGAAAATGTAAAATAAGTTATAATTTAAAATTACAACCAAACACAATTAATTAACTTCTGAAAAAAATTATGGAAAGATTCCTTCAAAGAAGTTTTTATTAGTTTAAGAACACATCAAAAAAAAATTCAAAGTCAAGCCACTAAGACCAATTTGAGTTTAAGTGTTTTTACGGGACATTTGACCCATTTGAGTTTAAGTTTTTTAAGTCTCCTCTCTTTCCACTAACGCCAAATCTCCATTAGTGAAACCAGTGCCATATGTATAGGCATGCATGATTGACGTCCTAGCCAAGACAATAGCAGAGATTGAACAATGAACACCCTGGATCAACGAAGACATAGTTCCGATGAGAAATTGATGACTGCGAATGCCGAGTGGTGTTTGATTTTGGTCGTTCGATTGTGGTCGCTAACAGGTGCTTGTGAACACAATCAATGGATTACATAATGTATGAAAGTGTTAAAATATTAGTGAAATTCACATTTTGATAAGGTGGCAACATTCGGCTGGTTGTCCGTAAATTGGACAGCCATGTAGCATTCAATCCCAGGTCATGTTTGTTTCACTGATTCAGGAGGGGGATTGGATGGTGTGTGAGTTAGACCCCACATAAAACTTGTTTGGTTGGCTTGTGATGTGAACTCCCAGATTGTCATGCCAAGTGGACTATTAATCATACGCTACAGTGGGATTGCGTTTCCCTAATTGAAGAAGGGATTGAAAAATCCACAAAAATATTAGAGGTTCTAAAAGTTTTACGGAAATTTTTATCAAATATCTCACATGGGTGTGAGACTTATATAGGATCCACATGGTATGGATCCCATACTCATATAAGATGTTTGGTAGAAATTTTAATAAAACTTTTAAGATTTCTAACATAATTCAAAATCAATCCGACGGCTTAATGTTGGAAATAGAATTTTGGCCTTCAATAACAGGCAGGTTATCTTTTTTATTTATTTATATTATATTTTATAATATAATAATACTTTAAAAAATATTAATTTTATATATTAATACTATTTATACTATTACTAATCCGGTACTATACAAACAAACCCTCTTTATCCTACATCTCTAATCTAATATCAGTACACTAATAATTTTCTCACTCAATTCTACTGCACTCTTAATTCCCTCCATCTTATGAAGCCAAACAAACGTGGCCTAAGTGTATTTGAATGTAATTTGAGTACACTAACTCAGAAATTTCTTTAAAATTTTAATTTAAGTGTAATTTGAGTAATAAACTCATTATAATTTCCCTAATTTTCTAATTTAAGTATAATTTGAATAAAGTATGAAATTTCTCAAATTTTCTAATTTCTCTGGCTACTAGCGGCGATTACTAGAAAGTTGTCACTGGCTAGCATTTGGAAGCAGCGGTCAGAGACTCAGAGATGTCAACAGTGGTTAGAGGTGGTAGAGTAATGAAACTACACTAAGAATAGTTTTGTCAAGGAAAAAGTTGTTTTTCTTAAATTTATAGATATATTTTAGTTGTACTTAAACTAAAACAAAATATTTATTACAGAGCTGAATATAAAAAAGGATTGGGTTCTCTTCAGTCCAGTCAAGTTCAAAGGGCATTGTTTGGGTCCATAAGGCCTATCATGAATTTCAATTCGATGATCTGAACTGTTCATTTTGTATAGTCCTTCGTCTTTATCATTCACACAAAAAATTTAAATCAATCCGATAATCGTAACATATTCAATTTATCACTTTTATTATTAAAAAAAAATGAATAGTTTATTTTTAAAAATATATTTGTTATTCATTTTTTTTTTATACAAACACAATAAATTAAATATGCAACAATTTTCAAATTAACCCAAATTTTTTTTTTTTGTATGAATGATATATACGAAAGACCCTATAAAATGATTGGCTCAAATTATTAAAACAAAATCCATGATAAGTTCCACGGGTCCGGACAACACCCTCCAATTAATCTGGACAGAAAGGAATCCAACTCCTAAAAAGAGCACCTTTTAAAAACAAATAAATTAAAGTAAGCTTATAAATGCTATAAGACAGGACGATCTGGTATTATACAATGAAGATGTACATGTAGAATGCAAATGGAATTATCTTTCACTATATTAAGGTAATGATCATTTCATAGAAAAACTAAGGAATCGCCATTTCATTTCACTCCACTGAACAAAATAGAGCATAAGTATTATACTTTGTGAACCATTTGTTAATTTATCTTATTTTTTATTACAATTTATTATCACTAAACATAAAGACAATGCATTCCATATGTATTTATTAGTGTGGGTTTCACCATCTTTAAAACTAGAAAGAAAAAAAAAAATTAAAAATTTAGGGTTAAATTACAATGACGTTTCTTAAATGAGACACTTTACATATATTTTGTGTAATTCACCCCCCAAAAAAGTTTGGAAATGGATGAATTCAAGCTTTTATATAATATTAGAAGCGGTGGTGCAGGCAATGCATGCACATATGATCATTTTGTTTTAGAAATAAAGTTGTAAATTGTAAGATTGAATTTAAAGTGGGTGAATTACACTAAAGGTCCTTATAGTTTGGGGTTTGTGTCACTTTGGTTCTTGACTTTTCAATTATAACACATTTGACCTTAAATTTTGAATCTTGTTCAAAATAAGAACAATTGAAGGCACCATTGGATTTTTCAAGGGCAAAATTGTCAATTTCTTAAAATATAAACTAATTTGACAAAAATAAATGTCAAAAAAATATTTTTGAATTTTTAAAAATTATTTTTATCCACTGAAGATAAAATTATATAAAATTGATAAATCTTTTAGACATTTATTTTTTTTTTACCAAATTAATTTTTATTATGTTTTTGGATGATAATCATGTAAAATTAATTTACATAATTTTATCTTAATTTACATAATTTTATCTTTGGTGGATAGAAATAATTTTTAAAATTTTAAAAATATTTTTTTGACATTTATTTTTGTCAAATTAGTTTATATTTTATCAAATTGACGATTTTCCCATTGAAATTAAGTAATGGTATCTTCAATAGTCCTTATTTGGAACAAGATTAAAAATTTAGGGTCAAATGTATCACAATTGAAAAGTTAGAGACTAAAGTGATATGAGTCCCAAACTACAGGGACTGTTAGTGTAATTTGCCCATTTAAAATCTAAAAATTAAAATGAATTTAGAAAAATTAAAAATTGAGAAATTTGAAAAGAAGAAGAAGAAGAAGAAGAAAAAAAGAGTTTAATTTAGGGCATAACTACCCGAATAACTAATATAGGGATATTTTGAGAAAATTCAAAATATGATACATAAATACTATGAGAAAGTTTCACTTTTTAATAGTATAGATAAATGGAGAAATTAGACATCAGTGGTAATTCTATAAAATTATTTCATAATCGTGAAAAGCATTATGATTTTAATTATCAATATTTATAAAATTTATTACTTATTTGTAATTATTTTTAAAAATACCCACTGAACTTAAAATTTCCCTAGATAAATACACAGATAAATAGATAACTCAAACTCACCTGGTCCTCCTGGGATGTGCCCTTTTATGAGTTGATATGGAGGAGTTTGTGCATCTCCTCTTTTGGCTATGGATGGAATCATCAGTCCAAATGAAATTAATAGGGCAATACAAAGGACAATGGGGGTCTCCTTGTGAAATTTCAGTACCCTAACAAAATGTTGCTATTTTCTTCTTCCTTTTTTTTTTTTTGGGTAAAGAAAAAATTGCTGTCTTAATGAGGAGCAATTTGGCAACTGGTAAAAAGCCAGCTTTTTGGCTTTTTACCAAGTTCTCCCAAAAAAGTCACAAAAAAATATCAAAAAAGTTAGTTTTTTTGCCAAAAAAATCAAAAAAATCAATTTTTTACCAACTTCCCAAAATACCAGACTGCCATCTACCTCTGATGATCATTATATAGGAAATGTATATGCACTACAATTATACAAAAGTCTAAACCAAACAATGCCTTATAGTAAACGTCCTGAAACCCTCGCTACTATAAAAAATAAAAATAAAAAAGGCAGGGGTATGGAATGAGTTTTAGAGTCGGTTCGGGGTTAATTATTTTTTATGATTTTTAAATTTTAAATTTTTAGCATTTTTAAGAGCTAAAAAAGTTAATATGTCTGAGAAATTGTTACAAAATTATTACATTTTGAGCAAAAAATTTGATGTAATATCTATTTTAGCTGATCACAAATCATTTTTTTCTTTTCAAACTTTTTAACCTTTTTTTTTTTAATTTTTATAGTCAACAATTGACTTTTGAGGACATTACTCTCGTGAATGTAGTCTATATAACTGTTGTTCAAAGTGCTTGAGGAAATGATACTACAAAATGTGGGTCCTTAAAATTCAACTTGCAATGGAAGTGTCCCAATGGGCAGTGGGATGGATTTTGAATGTTTGTAAAAATAGAAATTTTTTTTTTAACAAACGCTATAAATTGAGCAAATTATGATTATCGGATTAATTTTTTTTATTTTGTTTTATTTTATTATAGACACGAAGAATCTAACAAAATGAATAATTTAAATTATCAAAATAAAAACCATGATGAATCTCATGAATTTGGACAACACCTTCCAATTTAGATTATAGACCAGAAGGAAGTCAGAAGCTTGACAAAATGTGAATTGTACGGGGAGCAAATATTCGATACCGCCTGTACTCCTCACGTCCAAGCTCCGCTTCATTTCGATTAACCTGTGAATACAACGGCGGTGAGCTAACCGGCGGCGTGTTGCCGAAAAATCCCTCCGACGATCAAGTTAGCACACCTTTAGAGAGAGAGAGAAGAAATAGGTTATAATGTGGTAGTTCAGTTTTTTCACCATACCTCTGTATGGAGATGCAATATTGTTTACATGGTTTCTGCGCGCACTTTCGCGCCCATTCCTCTCGAGACGCGTGGACCTGCTCCTCTCTCACATTTCTCCACGTGTCAGCGCTAAAACAACTAAATACTACCTAACAAAAGCCGCAAAACTGAATTAATGTACGATCTGCGGAACCTCCTTTCCACGATGCCGTGCAACCGCGCAACACTTCCAACCGGGCTACTATCAGCGCAGCACCACGACCTGCCGACACAACCGTTCCTCTTGACCGGTTTCCTTGATTACTTCCCACCGCGCAGTACTTCCACCGAGCTCCTTAATTCTGACAGCTCTCCTGCCCGGTCGGCCCAAACTTGGAAGTTCTGTCTCACTGAAGTGCGCTATCCCACCGGGCTAGTGGGCTAAAGTCACTCTGGCTCAACCGGACCAGGATCCTTAACCGAAGGTGCCCGCTGATCACACGGACTTAGCTCGGCCCAACAAGCTTGGCCCACTCAGCCCGGCCTAAACGAGTTCGATCCAAAGTCAAATTAAGAAGTCCCCTTCTTAATTTCCCCTTAATCCCGTCCGCGTTAACGTGACCGGGATTACCTTCTTCGGCCGAAATCACTAATCAGCTTGGTCGACGTTTCAACGTCACTTCCTGGATGCGTGCTGTATTGCCCTCTCTATTCTTTACACGTGTACACGTCAATACTGCCAAACAACATTAGCCAAACCGCTAAACGGTATTGACGCGCCTTTTGGAACCACATTACTCTCGACCAGTCAAGATCAAGATCTAGGGCATCTAGCCAACTTCTTCATTCGTGCTCTCATTCGTCCCCGTTGACCTTGCTCGGCCTTGGTATGCAACAGGTGCGTCTAGTCCTATCGGAAGAATCATCGCTTCACCTATCTCAGCAAAGGATCCATGCCGAACAACTAGCTCGGTCCAACTTCTGGACCTTGGGCTAACTCAGCCACAATCTAGAACCTCAGCCAAACCGCACTCGGCTATGCCAACTTGGTCTCATAATCCCACAACAAGGCCCAAGTCATAACTAGCTCGGCCACTTTTGTAACGCCCTCAAAATAATAACATTAAAGCCCATCAATTTAGACATGCATTGATATAAAAGATAAATATTCTTTTATTCATCAGAGTAGTTCATTACAATGAGTATTACATGTTAACAACAAAAGCAAATGCCCTACGGGCTTACAGCTTTCCAAGTTAACACTTGGTTACAAAAAGGAGAGTACTAACTCAAATACACATTAAGCCCTTGGCTTGAATTTACATGTAATACATCCAAAAGATAACAAAACGACAAAAGTCTGTCTGCCTCTTGCCTCCCAAGCTATGTCCTTGGAGGTGGCATACTACCTGTACCTGAAAATGATGTCCCATAAAGGGTAAGTCACAGCCCAGTAGAAATACACTAAACCAGCTATGAACAATGACTAAAAGATTAGCAGTTGATAGATGGTCAACACAGATACATCCACATATATCACATTCCGGTTTCATGACATTAAGTCCGTGTTACATTTCATTTCCCATTTCTTTTTCAACTTTGAGTTTGAAAACAAGGCTCAACACCTAGCCAAATAACTTGATGAGATTAAGACTCATCTTTAAAACACTTTCGAAATTCATGATGGATACACATTTTAATGTTGTATCGATAACACATAAACCATTTCCACACTTTACGAAAGATACACATTTCGGTGCTGTATCAACATAATATAGAATCACTTCTATACTTCACAATTGATAACGATACACATTTTAGTGCTATATCAAATCAATTCGAACACTTCCATAATCAACACTTGATACACATTGTAGTGCTGTATTAATGTCACACAAAATCCGGTTTAGAGGTCCATCCCTTATCTTCCCCTAAACCGTGGAGTACATCCCCTATCTCCTCCCACACAACACCTGTATATAAACATAGATCATATACAATCAATCAATACATAAAGTTAATGTATTATTCCAGTCGCTATATTCGATAGCATACTCAATCGATTAGTTTCAGTTTGCCTAATCATCATGCATTGTCTACAACAATCAAGACTATCCTCCACCGATAGCCCAAAGCAGTTATTTCTAAACAGAAAATAAATGCATCAAATGAATATATTATCAACATTCCAATTAGGTGAGCGATAAAGAAATCCATCTACACCCTTTAATCCCAAACAATTCCAATTTCAACATTCTCAATTCAATTCTTCATTTCTCTAAATTAATTATACAAATTAATTTAACTAGGTAATTAGGGCATTTTTCCCATAAGTTACATAACAACCCTAAGGTTCCATTTTCATCCATAATCCATCATTTAACTCATTTCTCTATGCCAAACATGCATATTGGTTTATTATAAATAAAACCCCATCTTTCGTAAAATTACGCAAAAGACCCAAACTCTCTCAAAATTACCCAACAACCCCCAACGTCTCAAAACGCTAAAATTCAAAGACAAAGTTCATAAAGAGGAGTAGGATATCCCTACCTCAACTTCGGAGCTCAAAGGAAGAAGATGACGAAACTCAAAGTGCTCCAAAACTCAATATGCTCGGATCAAAACGTAGCCCTCGACGATCAACACAACTTTTGTAAAGGCCAAAGGTGAGGAAACAACTCCTACTAGATCAATACCTAGAGAGAAGGGAAGGGTTTAGAGAGAGAAGCTCTCCAATGGTGTCTTTTGAAAAAGTAAGAGAGAGAAGAGATGTGAAAAAGTGATTCAAAAATGGAATCCCGAAGTTGTTATAAAAATCGCCCCGCTCGAGCGTGGAAAACCCCGCTCGAGCGTCACTCACAGACTCCCGCTCGAGCGTCAAAACTCCCGCTCGAGCGGCGGATACACACTCCCAGAACTTTTGCTGAACCAGGTCCCTGCTCGAGCGTCACACACAAACTCCCGCTCGAGCGTCCAAACGCCCGCTCGAGCGTCCAACACTACAGAGGAAATACTGGGAGATGGAAAATCACGCTCAAGCATCACAACACTCGCTCGAGCGGAGAAGCAACAACGAAGGGCCCGCTCGAGCGTGAAGGCAAAAATCTGGGCAACTACTTTTGGTTTCTAAGTTCAACCAACCTGTTTCAAACCTGCCCAACACAACCCAAGACTCAAATACAAAGAGTAAAGGATGTAAACAAGATATGCACAACAACAACTCCACGGAACCTAAGTCCGGATACAACAATTAAAGCAAAGGAAACCGGGATCGCTATAACGCTTGGCGTAAACTCCCCTCTCAATTGCCCCTTAATTTCGTCCGCATTTGCGTGACCGAAATTACATTACAGGGTCGGGCTAGACTTTTTGTTTAGTGGTTCACTTTGCTCGGTTTAGAAACTTCAAAGTTGGCAAGCAAAGTCAGCTCGGCAACTTACTTCTTGGTGAGTAAAATCAGCTCAGCAACTTCCTTTGTGAGCAAAATCAACTTGACAAGGACCTTCAAAATTAGCGAGCAAAATCAGCTCGGCAAGGAACTCCAAAGTTGGCAAGCAAGGTCAGCTCGACAACTTGCATCTTGGCGAGCCAAATCAGCTTGGCAAAACACTCTAAGGTCGGTGAGCAAGGTCCGCTCCGCGACTTGTTTCTTAGTGAGCAAGATCAGCTCGGCAAGGAACTCCAAGTTTGACGAGCAAGGCCCGCTCCGCGACTTGCTTCTTGGCGAGCAAGATCAACTCGGCAAGGAACTCCAAAGTCAGTGAGCAAGGTCAACCACTACAAGAAAATGCAGCATTGGCGACTAAAATAATTATTTTCGTCGCTAAAAGTCGTACAAATGGCGACTAAAATCAGTTTTGTCGCCAAACGTCAGCACTTTTGCCGACTAAAGCAGTTTGGTCGCCGAAAATAGGACTTTTACCGACTAAAGGTCAGTTTAGTCGCCGAATATATCACTTTTAGCGACTGAAAAACATTTAGTAGCTAAAAGGCACGGTTTTTGGCGACTAAAATCATTTAGTAGCCAAAAGTGATGGTTTTGGCGACTAAAAAACAGTTTAGTCGCCCATTACAAGTGTTTTGCCGACTAAAATGCATTTTAGTCGCCCAAAGTTGAGGTTTTGGCGACAAAAGTTCTGTTTAGTCGCCAAATGTGTAATCCTTAGGCGGGACTCATTTGTTTTAGCGATAGAAACACAAATTAGTAGCCAAAAATTGGAGAATTGGCGACTAAAATTGAGATTTAGTCGCCAAAAGTGCTACCCAATTTTTTTTGTAAATATTTTATTTTTTTACATGAAATATATTAAATAAAATAATTTATTTTTATATATACAATTTTTATATATACCAGTGAATATATTATATAAATAATAAATGTTGCATTAATAATCATGAGATGTGTGAGTGGCGTAGTGGGGACAGGTGTTGCTGAAGGTACAGGGGCGTGTTTGGCTGTGACGTCCCAGGTTCGAGCCCTGGGAGCTCCAGCAGAGGCAAATTTTTTTTTTTTTGAAAAACTAGTATTGGCGACTAATGCATTTTGGTCGCCGAAAGATAAATAAAAAAAAAAAAAAATAGTATTGGCGACTAAAGGTTTAGTCGCTAAAAGTAGAATTTCCCAAAATGGAATGGAGTATTGGCGACTAATTATTTAGTCGCCGAAGACATATGTATTGCCGACTAACAAATGTTTAGTCGCCAAAGCTTTTCGCGACAATTTTTCGGCGACCACAGCGGCGACTAAAGATTTTAGTCGGGGAAAGTGAAAAAATTAGTATTGGCGACTAAAAATGGGGCTTTTGGCGACTAAAACTTTAGTCGCCGAAAGTGTTTTTTCTTGTAGTGAACTCGGCGACTTGTTTCTTGGCGAGCAAGATCAGCTCGGCACGGAACTCCAAGGTCGGCGAGCAAGGTCCGCTCCGCGACTTATTTCTTGGAGAATAAGATCAGCTCGGCAAGGTACTCCAAGGTCGGCGAGCAAGGTCCACTCCGTGACTTGTTTCTTGGCGAGCAAGATCAGCTCGGCAAGGAACTCCAAGGTTGACGAGCAAAGTCTGCTCCGTGACTTGCTTCTTGGCAAGCAAGATCAACTCGGCAAGCAAGATCAACTCGGCAAGGAACTCCAAGGTTGACGAGCAAGGTCAGCTCGGCGACTTGCTTCTTGGTGAGCAAGATCAGCTTGGTAAGGAACTCCAAGGTCGGCGAGCAAGGTCTGCTCTGGGACTTGTTTCTTGGCGAGCAAGATCAGTTCGGCAAGGAACTCCAAGGTCGGCGAGCAAGGTCAGCTCGGCGACTTGCTTCTTGGCGAGCAAGATTAGCTCGGCAAGGAACTCCAAGGTTGGCGAGCAAGGTCAACTCGGCAACTTGCTTCTTGGCGAGCAAGATTTGCTTGGCAAGGAACTCCAAGGTCGGTGAGCAAGGTCAGCTTGGCGACTTGTTTCTTGGCGAGCAAGATCAGCTCAGCAAGGAACTCCAAGGTCAGCGAGCAAGGTCCACTACGGGACTTGTTTCTTGGCGAGCTAGATCAGCTTGGCAAGGTACTCCAAGGTCGGCGAACAAGGTCAGCTCAACGACTTGTTTCTTGCCAAGCAAGATCAGCTCGGCAAGGAACTCCAAGGTCAGCGAGCAAGGTCAACTCGGCGACTTGTTTCTTGGCGAGCAAGATCAACTCTGCAAGGAACTCCAAGGTCGGCGAGCAAGGTCTACTCTGCAACTTGTTTCTTGGTGAGCAAGATCAGCTCGGCAAGGAACTCCAAGGTCGGTGAGCAAGGTCAGCTCGGCGACTTGCTTCTTGCCAAGCAAGATCAGCTCAGCAAGGAACTCCAAGGTCGGCGAGCAAGGTCAACTCTGCGACTTGTTTCTTGGCGAGCAAGATCAGCTCGGCAAGGAACTCCAAGGTTCGCGAGCAAGGTTCGCTCCGCAACTTGTTTCTTGACGAGCAAGATCAGCTCGGCAAGGAACTCCAAGTTCGGCAAGCAAGGTCAGCTCGGCAACTTGTTTCTCAGCAAGCAAGATCAGCTTAGCAAGGAACTCCAAGGTCGGCGAGCAAGGTCATCTCGGCGACTTGTTTCTTGGCAAGCAAGATCAGCTCGGCAAGGAACTCCAAGGTTGGGAAACAAGGTCAGCTCGGCGACTTGCTTTATGGTACGCAAGATCAGCTCGGCAAGGAACTCCAAGGTTGGCGAGCAAGGTCAGCTCGGCGACTTGATTCTTGGCGAGCAAGATCAGCTCGGCAAGGAACTCTAAGGTCGGCGAGCAAGGTCCGCTCTGTGACTTCCTTCTTGGCTAGCAGGATCAGCTCGGCAAGGAGCTCCAAGGTCGGCGAGCAAGGTCAGCTCGGTGACTTTCTTCTTGGCGAGCAAGATCAGCTCGGCAAGGAATTCTAAAGTTGATTAAAATCATCAACAAACCTCTTGTCGAGTAGAATCCATCCGACAAGGAATTCCAAAGTTGATAAAATCATCAACAAACCTCTTGCCGAGCAAAATCTGTCCGGCAAGGAATTCCAAAGTTGATCAAAACTATCAACAAACCTCTTGCCAAGCAAAATCTACCCTGCAAGGAATTTTGATCTTTCTGTCTAAATGATTGTTAGTTGCTCTTTGGACTGCACTAAATCCTCTTGGCGGGGTAAAAATACAACAATTCTCAAGAAATGGTCTACTGTTTCATTGTGCGAATGGCAAAAAGGGTTACAAAAATAGAACTAAGAACAAAACTTTAGATTGGCAGATTTCGATGTTTTGGAAATGGATCGGCCATTTACATTCTGCGAGTTTTATGTCCCTTTTCCTCAACCTTCTCACAGACGTCTTCCTAAAACCGAACTCCCTATATCTCTTCCCTGGTGGTTTGCATGGCCATCATCTTATCCGACTGCGTGAACCTTTCGCACTACTCTCTTATTCTCTACTACCAGACTTGTCGTCACGGTAGCTGCGGCTGCACCATCTTCGACTCGGATGTGCTCATTAATGTGTTGCATGAGCAATTCCATGGTCGACGGTTGATTCATTGTGAGCGAGTCTCTCAGTCGATGTCCAACTGGAAGAGCGCGTTTATACTGAGTGATTGTAAGGTTGGTTGGGCAATCAAGGATCTCGTTGAAAGTCTCCTAATACTTAGCATTATACGCTTTCAAAGAGTCGCCTGGCTCCATCTTTACTCCCAAGAGATGGTCAATTTCCTTGGGCGTTTTGGCATTTGTCTTAAATCTGGTGACAAATGCCTCTGCCAACTGTTACCACCCCTCGATGCTCTCCTCCGGCAGCCTCTCGAACCATTTTAGGCCTAACTCGCCCAAACTCGATGGAAAAACAAGGCACATGAGCGCATCGTTTCGCCTGTGCCCAGCCATAACCTACCGGACGTGGCTTACGTACATATATGGATCAGTCTTTCTGTCATAGAGCGTGAACTTTGGTTGATGGAACCCAGGGGGAAGCGATGTGTTCTCGATCTCTACGGAAAATGGGATGGCACTCAGCCTTGCCAACTCTCTGTCTGGTGGTGCGCGTGCCACCAAGCGTGGTTGTGGCATGGCGACCTTTTCACTGGCTTGCCCTCTATAGACCAGCTACTGCAGTGCAGGAACCCTCTGCACCTCCTACCGGCGAGTGCGCTTCTCCAACACATCTCTTAAGTCTTTCGAACAGTCGGAGCAAGAATATCTCGACGCCGTTGTCGAGCGTGAGGGGTAGTAATTGTTATCCTATGTGTGAGATATCGTCGCCAGCGCTACGTAGTCTCCAGCTCTGAAGCTTCTCGTAACAGAGAGTGAAGGGGTGCGACGTCTATTAAGACTGCCGGAACGGCGGGAATGGGCGTGCTCACTGTGGTTTCCCACTCCAGCGATGCCCTTTCCCTTCATCTGGCGTCTCATGGCTTCCATTTCCGTCGCCATTTTCTTGATGATGGTATCTTGGTCTCTCAGCTTGTCTTCCAAGTGTTGAGTGTGTGAATCTCACCGTCGACGATGCTCTTTTGGAGTGACAGAGCGCCCAAAACTCCTTGGGCGCTTGTCTCGTGCATCCCTGGGAAGTCCTTGTGCGGAGGTTTCCAAATCAGCCATCGTCGGAATGGCAAACAAGCCATCTCTATGCCAAACAGACTCTGGTGTGATGTTGTCGATGGCGAACAACGGAATGTCATCGTGGTTCTCCATAATAGATTACTAGAGAAGCTTGGAGGACAAGGTTTTGTCTGCCAAATTCCCACAGACGGCACCAACTGTACGGGGAGCAAATATTCAATACCGCCCGTACTCCTCGCGTCCAAGCTTAGCTTCGTTCCGATTAACCTACGAATACAATGATGGTGAGCTAACCGGCGGTCTGTTGCCGGAAAATCCCTCCGACGATCAAGTTAGCACACCTTTAGAGAGAGAGACAGAAGATAGAGGTTATAATGTGGTAGTTCAGTTTTTTTACCATACCTCTGTATGGAGATGCAATCTTCTATACATGGTTTCTGCGAGCACTTTCGCGCCCATTCCTCTCGGGACGCGTGGACCTGTTCCTCTCTCACATTTCCCCTCGTGTCAGCGCTAAAACAGCTAAACACCACCTAACAAAAACCGCCAAACTGAATTAATGTACGATCTGCGGAACCTCCTTTCCGCGATGCCGTGCAACCGCACAGCACTTCCAACTGGGCTACTATCAGCGCAGCACCACGACCTGCCAACGCAACCGTTCATCTTGACCGGTTTCCTTGATTACTTCGCACCGCGCAGTACTTCCACGAGCTCCTTAATTCCGACAGCTCTCCTGCTCGGTCGGCCCAAACTTGGAAGTCCTATCTCACTGAAGTGCGCTATCCCACCGGGCTAGCGGGCTAAAGTCACTCTGGCTCAACCGGACCGAGATCCTTAACCCAAGGTGCCCGCTGATCACACGGACTTAGCTCGGCCCAACAAGCTTGGCCCACTCAGCCCGGCCTAAACAAGTTCGATCCAAAGTCAAATTAGGGAGTCCCCTTCTCATGAATCATGTTATGGGTCTAGTTGGAGTGTTGTCGTGGCTGACCAGTTGCTCAAATTTGACCAATAAAGTACATGTGTTCTTCCAATCTTAAAAATATATATATATATATATATATGAACAGTTCATGTGTTCTTCTACTCATCACTACTTCTCCATTAAAATTAGTTCTTCTCTGTTATATTTGTCTTGTGGACTTTCTTTTATTTAATTACTTGCATGTCATCTGTGCTATGTGCAGGATAAAATAATATATTATTTATGCAATTATTTTAATTTTTTATATTTTATCTCTCGTAAATAAAATTTTATATATAAGTTTAAGAGTTTTGTTTTAAATATTCCTTTACTATAATGTATAGTATAGATAAATTAAAATTGTTGTATTGACAATTAACAATTAAAATTATGCTTTGTTATAAAAAGAAAATGACATAGTTCTAATACTTCACTATTTTATAATAAAAATATATTAATTTTAAAAAATTGTTATATTAGTTTTTGAAAGGGAAATAATTAAATAAATTTTAAAAACTTAATGAGTAAGAAAGAATTATCATAACATGTAATTTAAAATATTAAAAAAATTTAAAAAATGAATAAAGACTTTAAAAAGATGTGATTACAATTAAAAGTAACGTCATATTTATTAATAAGTATAATTTTATTTGGATATCTATTTATACTTTAACATGCTTATTTTAAAAAAAAATAAAAAAAAATAAAAATATTAATAATTTTGAGTTTTAAAATATGATTTTGTAGGCTTGCTATATTAACTTTTGGAGAATATATTGGAATGTTTTTACAGAAGTTGAATATTAGTCATTGAACAAATCTTATAAGATTTAAAATGAAATTTATAATAGGAAGAAATTAATGATATTGCAACATATGCATTTTAACAATTTTAAATTTTGAAAAAAAATAGATTAGAACTTTGAATTTCAATTATCGTACAACATTTTTATTTATATAATAATATAAATAAGGATAGGTATAGATAGATTAAAATTAATTATAAATATAGCTATGTGTAAAAGGATATGGTTTTGTATAGTTATATTTTAAATTCTAAAATTTATTTTTTAACTTCCTATATAAAAAGATTCAAAATTTTAAATTACATATGATTTTTTTAAAAAAACATATGAACTCACAACGGAGTAGAAAGAGAAGTACCATAAAGGAAGAGAGGAGCTACACATATTAAAGATAAATAATTAAATAATTGACTAGTACCTTTAATAGTTTTGAAAAAATTGATTAAAATTAAAATTAAAATTTTCTTTTTATGATTTTGAAAAGCTATTATATGCCTTTGAAGTAATACTATGCACCAACTATCAATTAACACATATTATGATATCAAAAAAACATTAAAGTAAATTTTTTTTTTTAAATTAAAAAAAAAAGTAATGATATATAAACATAAAATCAATACAAAAAACTTATTAATAATGATTTTGTTTGGATTTTGATCTATTACTTTATAATGAATGACATGTTTTTATTATACAACTGACCATATCACGCCATATGAGTATAAAAAATTCTAGTAAAACAATATTAACTAACAAAAAATAATTATAAACAAAAAACAGATAATGGTTGGTAAAGAGAAGGGAGACATGACACACAAAATATAAAATACAAAAACAAAAAAATTGTCAAAGATAAAAAAAAAAAAAAGAAAAGAAAAAAGAAAAAGAAAAAGAAAAAATGGTGTACCTAAAAGATAAAAGAGTCTCTTTAAAGAATATAATAAATTAAACATAAACTAACCTCCAAATTTTCTAATAAAAAGAAAATTAAAAAATAATGAGTTTCATCATTCCATGAATGTAATATTTATAGGGTGAGAAAGACATGAATGGCTTGGGAAAAGTATAATGTGTGATGGTTAGGATTTTAGATAGAAGAAAGAATTGGTTAGAGAAAGAGTGCACAAGAATAATTTTTTTCATATTTTCTTTTCTAAATTATAAAACATGAAATCATTATAAAAAATAAAAAAATTATGAGATTTTAAAAAAAAATTATATATAGTATAGATATGCTTAAATTTATTTGGGAATAAAATTGTGTTTAATTATGGAATAGAGAGGGAATCTAGATATAAGGTTTAATTTTTATTTTATATTAGGTTTAATTTTATATTTATATAGATCAGACCAATTGTGAAAGATATTAACAGTATACATTTTATGGGTGGTGAGAGAGTTCTTTTTCATTAGATTTATTTTAGGAGAGAGAAGATTGGATGAGATTTATATTCTTTTTAAATAAAAACTTGATTTATTTTGAGGAGTGGGAGGTTGAGAATTGTGTACTTCTTTCTTTGTTTCTTTCTTTTATCAGTAATATATTTGCATTAAATAAATTTGAAGGTTAATATTTATATCATTGGGATAGCCAATAGAAGTTTTAATTTTTTTTAAAAGAAAAAATCAAAAATTCAAAAAAAATTAGATTTAAGGTTTTAAAACACTTAGGGCCTCTAAGATAAAAAGTCACTTTGGTATAATATATAACTAGTGTTTCACCCATGCTATGCACGGGTTGTGTTTATAATTATTTGTATATATATATTTATATGTATATGAATTGTTATTTTTAAATGTCTTTTTTTTTCTTTTTTTCTTTTTTTGCACACAGAAAAAGAAATATAACAAATGCAACATATTTTCAATCAATTATTTTCTGTTTGCTTTTATTTAAAATTTAAAAATAATGTACAAGCAAAATTTATAACTAAATTAAGGAAAAAGTTATTCAAAGAAGCCACTGAAAGCCGATGAGTGGCTTGAGCAGATGACGAAGATGTTTGAGATGCTTGGTATCAAAGACGGAGGCTTGAGGGTGACCTTGGCGTCCTTCCAGTTGAAGGGAGACGCGGGCCAGTGGTCGAAGTTTGTGCGAGGGCGCATAGGAGGGACTTGGGAGGCTTTCGTTGATGCCTTTCAGGAGAAGTTTTTGCCTCCCACTGTTAGGGAGAAGTTGAAAGATCAGTTCTGTCGGCTCAAGCAGCTGAATACACATGTGGCCGAGTTTGAGGCCGTATTTACCAGTTTATCGAGGTTTGCACCTGAGTTGGTGGCGTTTGAGGAACGCCGCTGTCTTGAGTTTGAGAAGAAATTGAGGACATATTAACTCCAGTTTCGAGTTGCCGAGTCCATGACTAGGGAGTATGGGCGCCTCGTGCAGGCTGCAGCCCATCTTGAGACCATTATGGAGGCGGAGGAGGAGAGGATGAGGGACTCCAAGAGGAGTCAGGAAGGTCAGGAGGATGGTAAGAGGTAGAGGGGTCCTAACCCTCAGCAGTCCCAGGGAGCATATTCTAGATCTACCTTTCCAGTACCGAGTTCAGGTTTTGGGAGAGGCAGACAGGGAGACTTCACTTGTTACAAGTGCGGTCAACTGGGCCACAAGTCTCCAGCTTGCCCGCAGAGAGGAGGAGGGTAGAGAGAAGCTTCATCTTCGGCTCGTCCTCAAAGCTAGAGTCAAGGTAGAGGCCAACCGCTCTCTTGTTACTAGTGTGGTCAGGCGGGGCACCTGAAGAGGTTTTGCCCGCAGTTGAGTGGCACATCTAGTGCATCTGGGTTGAGGCAAAGTTTTCAGCCAACTCAGTCAGTTCAGGCCCCAAGAGCCAATCAGGGAGCCTCTTCGGCTCAGTCTGTGCAGCAGTCTTTTGCTCCGAGAGGTGAACAGGTAGATCAGAGACCTACAGGGCGCATGTATGCTGTTACAGCGCCAGATCTTGTACCGGCTCCATCTGTTGTGAGAGGTACCTTTCTGTTTTACAACTTGGTTGCTAATGTGTTGATTGATACGGGTGCATTCCATTCCTTTATATCTGCTACATTTGCATCTGCTTTGGGGTTGGAGTTAGCGCAGTTAGCATCTCCTATTTGTGTTGTATTACCTGTTGGGGGTGAATTGATTTTGAAACAAGGGTGTAGAGGTTATGATATAGAGGTCGCTGATCGTCGACTTCCATTTTCGTTTGTAGTAATGGTTATGTCAGGTTTTGATGTGATTTTGGGTATGGACTGGTTATCGTCGTACCGGGCTGTGATAGACTGTTACCGTCAGAGGGTTACTATATGTACCTTGAGCGGGGATTGTTTTCATTTCTTGGGAGATCAGGTTGGTAGAGTCTTACCACTGATGTATGATCCGTGAGGGCGAAGTGAGCTTAGTTGTCTTCTCGCTAGCTGTATGAGTAGTGAGTGTGATGAGACCAGGACTGCATTGCCCAGGGTGGTTTGTGAGTACTCGGACGTCTTTCCCGAGGATCCTGTTAGTTTACCATCTCATCGAGAGATTGAGTTCTCTATTGACTTAGTGCTTGGCATGGCACCGTATCGTTTTGCCCCAGTCGAATTGAGTGAGTTGAAGATTCAACTCTAGGAGTTGCTAGATAAGGGCTTTATTCGCCCTAGTACTTCATCGTGGGGAGCACTGGCCCTCTTTGCTAAAAAGAAAGATGGGGCTTTGAGACTTTGTATTGATTACCGGAAGTTGAATCGGGCTACGGTTAAGAACAAATACCCTATGCCTCGTATAGATGATTTGTTTGACCAGTTGAAAGGGTCCCGTTGTTTCTCTAAGATAGACTTGAGATTAGGTTACCACCAGTTGAGGGTCAGGGAGGAAGATATCCTGAAGACGGCATTCCGTACGCGGTATGACCATTATGAGTTTTTGGGGATGCCTTTTGAACTCACCAATGCACCGACTGTGTTTATGGACTTGATGAACCGAATCTTCCGGGAGTTCTTAGAATGCTTTGTGGTCGTTTTCGTGGATGACATTCTGATTTATTCACCTTTGGAGGAGGAGCACGAGGAACACTTGAGAGCGGTGCTTGAGTTGCTTAGAGCCCAGAAGTTGTATGCTAAGTTTGGGAAATGTGAGTTCTGGCTAAGAGAGATTAAATTCTTAGGCCACGTGGTATCCGGGAAAGGGGTGACTATAGATTTATCCAAGATAGAGGCAGTGCAGGATTGGGCACAACGTAAGAGTGTTTTTGAGATCCACAGTTTTCTGGGATTGGCCGGTTATTACCGTCGGTTTGTGAAGGATTTCTCCAGGCTAGCTTCGCCATTGACTAGATTGACGCGGAAAGGGGTCCAATTTGTATGGAGTGAGACTTGGGAGAAGTCGTTCCAAGAGCTTAAAGTTAGACTTACCATCGCTCCAGTTTTGATTATTCCAAAGAGGGGTTTGGGTTATGCGGTATATTGTGATGCCTCACGAGAGGGTTTGGGTTGTGTGTTGATGCAGAAAGGGAAAGTAGTAGCCTATGGCTTACGTCAGTTGAAAACACGCGAGAAGAACTACCCTACACATGACCTAGAGTTAGTAGCCGTGATTTTTGCCTTGAAGATTTGGAGGCACTACTTGTATGGTGAGAGATTTGAGGTGTTCTCGGATCATAAGAGTCTGAAATATCTGTTTACACAGAAAGACTTGAATTTGAGGTAGAGGAGGTGGATGGAGTTCATTGAGGATTATGACTTTGAGTTGCACTATCATCCGGGAAAGGCCAATGTTGTGGCCAATGCCCTTAGTAGGAAATCCATCAGTGATGTAGCTTGTATAGCCATCCGAGAGTGGGAAATGTTGGGTGCACTTGGCGAGTTTGATTTGCTTCTGGGTGAGTCTGTTGAGTCTGCGGCCTTGTTTTTTGTAGTTGCGCAGCCTACACTTGTGAATTGAGTGTTAGAGGCACAGAGAAGTGACCTTGAGGTAGAATCCCTCCGGGAGAAGATCTCTAGTGGGAAGGTTGAGAAGGGCTTGCCTGTGCATCCTGACCTGAGTGTAAGGTACCAAGACCGCTTGTTTGTGCCGGAGTCTTGCCGAGAGGAAGTACTCCAAGAGTTTCACTATTCACGCCTTGCGGTGCATCCGGGAGGCACAAAGATGTATCATGATCTGAGTCACCAGTTTTGGTGGAAAGGGATGAAGAAAGATGTGGCAGTTTTTGTATCTAAGTGCCTTACTTGTCAGCAAGTGAAGGCCGAACATCAGAGGCCAGCGGGTTTGTTACAACCCTTGCCTATTACTGAGTAGAAGTAGGAGCATGTCACAATGGATTTTGTCGTGGGTCTTCCGAGGACAAAACGGGGTAGTGATGCTATTTGGGTGATCGTAGACCAGTTGACTAAGTCGGCGCACTTTATCCCTATGCGCGTAAGAGATTCGGTAGATCATCTTGCCGACTTATATATTCGGGACATAATGAGGTTGCACGGGGTCCCAGTGTCGATTGTCTCAGATAGAGATCCGTATTTTACTGCTTGGTTGTGGCAGAGTTTGCAGAGTACCTTGGGCACTAAGTTGACCTTTAGCACGGCTTACCATCCTCAGACTGACGGGCAGTCCGAGCGTACTATTCAGATCCTTGAGGATATGCTTCGAGGCTGTGTCCTCGACTTTAGTGGGTCATGGGAGAGGCACTTGCCCTTAGTAGAGTTTGCCTATAACAACAGTTTCCAATCGAGCATTGGTATGGCACCGTTTGAGGCCTTGTATGGCCGACCGTGTAGATCTCTAGTTTGTTGGGCCGAGGTGGGTGATACACGTTTGTTGGGCTTGGAGTTGGTGCGTGAAACGACAGAGAAATTTGAACTTATCCGTAGGAGACTTATTACAACCCAAAGTCGCCAAAAGAGTTATGCCGACCGTCGGAGGAGGCCTTTGGCATTTGAGGCGGGTGATCACGTCTTTCTGAAAATATCACCTAGGCGGGGTTTGATGAGATTCGGGAAGAGTGGGACGTTGTCCCCTCGGTTTATTGGCCCTTTTGAGATCCTTGAGCGGATTGGAGAGGTTGCCTACCGTTTAGCATTACCGCCGCAGTTGTCCAGGGTGCATGACGTGTTTCATGGTAGTATGCTTTGGAAGTACGAGCCAGATCCGTCGCACGTGTTGGATTGGACCGATTTAGAGATAGATGAGGATGCCTCGTATGAGGAGAGACCAGTGAGGGTCTTAGATAGGCGGGACCAAGTTTTGCGAGACAAGGCGATACCCTTAGTGAAGGTCTTGTGGAAACATCACGGAGTGGAGGAAACCACTTGAGAACGTGAATTGGAGGTCCGAGAGAAATATTCGGACTTGTTAGTGTTTAACCATGTATTGGGAACTTTATTTCTTGATAAAATCTAAAAACATGGTATATGTTTTGGCTTATGGAAATATTGAAATTGTTGAATACATTTCGGAACTATGAGTTTAATTTAACATTGTATATGTTGAATGTGGTGTAGAAATGCAAATATATCGTTAACATTGAATATGTTATTGAATTGTGGAATATATGTGTTGAAATTGGCGGATTTCAAGGGAATGCATGTTGATAATGCATGTTGAAAGTTATATTATAAGTTGCCTCTTGAAAAGAGATGGGATGACCGATAATAGGTCAAGATGATGAATGCTGAATTATAATGTGTTGAGAATTGGAAAAGATCACAATTTTTGAAACTTATGTTGGTAATTTCGGAGGCGAAATTCTTTAAGAGGGGGAGGTTATAGCGATCCCGGTTTTCCCTCCGTTGTTTAGTGTATTCCAGACTCGGTTCCGTGGATGATTGTTGTTGTCTATATTGCGTTTCCGTCCTTTAACTCTTTATATTTGAGTTTTGGGTTGTGTTTGGCAGGTTTGAAATAGGTTGGTTATGTTTAGAAACATATAGCTTTTGCCCAGATTTTGGCCTCCACGCTCGAGCGGGACCTTTTGCTTTTGCTCCTCCGCTCGAGCAGGCATTCTGACGCTCGAGCGGAATTCTTCAGCCTTCAGTATTTTTTTCGCAAGTCTGCAGAATCTAGAAGTGTGCTTTCGACGCTCGAGCGTCCATTTTCACACTCGAGCGGGAGTCTGTGTCTGACGCTCGAGCGGGTCGTTCCACGCTCGAGCGGACTGTGGGTATTTCAATCCGAGAAGAAGCTTTTTGAATCACTTTTTCGGCACTCTCTCTCGCTCTAGCATTTCAAAACCCTCATTTGAGAGCCTCTCACTCTAAAATACTCTCTCTCTCTCTCTCTACATTTTGAGCTAGATCTAGTGATCTACTCACCCTCTTCATTTTGATAAAAAGCTTGAGCTTCGCGTGGGCTCCATTTTGATCCGAAAGTTGTGGGTTTGGAACACTTTCGAGTTTCTTCATCATCTCCTTTGGGTCTCTTCATTTGAGGTAGGGATAACTACTTATATTTATGGCTTTTGACATAAACATGTAGTCATTTTGATTTAATATTGAAGTTGGGAAATGTTGGGTGTTAGGGTTTCAAAACTTGAAATGTATAAAGAGGGGTTTTGTTCCTTTTGAGCTATACATGTGTATAGGGGTCTTAAAATGAGGTTTTTGATGTTTATTGATGATATTTGGACCTTTTAGTCAATGTTGAAAAAAAAGGAGAAAATGCCTTAGTTGGGTTTAATCGGGTCATTGGTGTAATTAATGAAATTAATTATGGAAATGTGAAATTGGTTTGGAAATAATGAAATTGGAAAATTTTGAGATGGAATGGTGTAGTTGGATTGATTAATCACTCACCTATGAAAATGTTGATAATTTATCTGTTTGATGAATTTATTATCTGTTTAGAAATAATTGTTTTGGGTTATCGGTGGAGAATAGTCTTGATTGTTGTAGACACTGCATGATGATTAGGTGAATTAAAACTAATCAATTGAGTATGTCATTGAATATGACGGTTGAAATAACACATTGTATATGTGCGTTAAATGATCATTGTATATGATAAAGTATTTAAATACATTGCATATGTATCTTGTATGGGAGGAGATATTGGATGTACTCCATGGTTCGGGAGGAGATAGGGGATGTACTCCTAAACCTGTTTGGGAGGAGATAGGGGATGGACTACAGTGATAACTAAGTTGGCCGGAGTGTCCAAGGTAAAAGTCCCGAAATCCTAATTGCGTTTGCATAACGTAGATGAATTGAAGTGTTGAAGTATTAATGATATGAGTTGTAGTCTCATTTTGAATTGAGGTGTGGAAGTGTTAATGATATGAGTTGTAGTCTCATTTTAAATTAATTATGATTGAAGTATTGTTGATATGAGTTGTTGTCTCATTATAAACTGTCTGGATGAACAGAGGACCATAACTATGAATTGGTTTGGTTAATGAAACGGAAATGAATTGAAACATGTCTGTGAATATGGATTGGTTATGAAAGAGATGTATGTCTGTTTATATGAGTTAAACATTTATCAAAAGCTAATGTTTTATTTATCGTTCATATTATGTTTAGCATATCTCTACTGGGCGTTGACTCACCCTATATGGGACATCATTTTCAAGTACAGGTGTTATGCTGCCTCCAAGGTCTTAGCTTGGAAGGTTTGGGAGTTGAAGACTCTTTTGGTTGTTTTGTTATTTTTGGTGTTACATGTAAATTCAAGCCAAGGGCTTAATGTACTTAAAGTTAGAACTCTCTTTTTGTAACCAAGTGTTGGCTTGGAAAGTTGTAAGCCTGTAGGGCATTTACTTTTGTTGTCAACATGTAATACTTTTGTAATGAATACTCTGATAAATGAATATATGTTTATTTCTCTTATGCCTATGGATGTCAAGAATGATTGGTTTATATGTATTATTTTGAGGGCGTTACATGCGACCTTTCAATTGCTGAATTCTATTAATTAATATTTATTAGGCTTCAATGATCGGACTTTTAATATTTGTTAGCCATTAAAACTGAATTATTTGATTTTATCTATATTCACTTCGTAATTTGAGAGTGGTCACGTGTCAAGCCTTTATATAAATACTTGACACATTTTTTTAGCATTATTAATGAAATGCACAGTGTAATTTTTTTCTCTTTTTTTCGCAATTGCAACTTGTTAATTTTTAATAAGAATTTATATTTTTTTAGATATTTTTTTAATATACAAATTATTTTTTTTAGATTTTTTTATAAAAATAATTTAACAATCTCATTAGTAACCATAGTGTATGGAAGAAATTGAAAAGGGTGCAGCATTTAAGTATGGAGAAGTCAAAAAGGCTTGGGAAATTTAGTCAAAACCCCTCTATTGGACCCTTGTTTGGTGAAAATGATAGCCCAATTTATTTTGCTTCATAAACTCTCTAAGGAGAAAACACATAATTGAGAATAACATGTTACTGTGAAACAAAATAACATGTTACTGCGAGACACAATAATATATTACTATCAAACAAAGTAACGGGTTACTGTCAACGGTAATAAATTTTTTAAAAAAATGAATTTCATAGCCAACATGGATCTTATTTGATAGATCTTGATGAGAGAATTCTAAAAATACTAATTTTATTAACAACCGACATCTACATCAAAAGTTATATTATTTTAAAGTTTAATATTTTGATAATTATGATATGTGTTGAACTTTTCAAGAATTTTTTATTTTATTTTTTATGTTTGTCTTTAATGTATTAAAGTTTTATTATGAGGGAGTTTTGACCAAATCTCCCAAAAGACTTGTAGGTTAGGAGAAGTTAATAAATGTTGATTTTTTTTTTAAATCAAAAAATTAGAAAATTAAGATTGGGATATTGAAGCTCCCACAAGACTGTGGGTTAAAAATCGCATTTTCCTTATATAATATATACTAGCCTATCACCTGTGCTATGCACGTGATAATTACAGATATTTATATTTGTTTTAAATTTTTTAAATATATATATTATGTTTTTTAAATTTTTTTATAAAAATAATTTAACAATTTTATCACTAACCATAGTGTATATGAGAAATTAAAAAGGCTACTGCAGTAACTATGCACGGGCTGCGTCTATAATTATTTGTATGAAGGAATTTTAAATGCTGATCAGAGATTTTGACCAAATCAATAAATGCAGGCATGTGGAAAGACATGTGGATTGGAAAAAGTTAATAAATAATGATCAGGGGATTTTGACCAAATCAATAAATGCTGAGTTTTTTTTTTTTAAATAAAAAATTTAGAAAATTAAGGTTAGGAGATTAGAGCTCCCACAAGGCTTGTATTTATAATTATCTATATATGTAAATTGTGATTTAAATTTTTTTTTTAAATGTCTTCTTTTTTTCCTTTTTTATATTATATTAAAGTTTAATATTTTGATAATAATCATATGTGTTGGATTTTTCAAGAAATAAATGTCTTTTTTTATATTATATTTTTTTTAATATATAAATTATGTTTTTTAAATTTTTTTATAAAAATAATTTAACAATTTTATCACTAACCATAGTGTATATGAGAAATTAAAAAGGCTACTGTAGTAACTATGCACGGGCTGTATCTATAATTATTTGTATGAGGGGATTTTAAATGTTGATCAAGGATTTTAAATATTGATTAAGGATTTTGACCAAATCAATAAATACAGGCATGTGGAAAGATATGTGGATTGAAAAAAGTTAATAAATACTGATCAGAGATTTTGACCAAATCAATAAATGTTGAGTTTTTTTTTTTAAATAAAAAATTTAGAAAATTAAGGTTAGGAGATTAGAGCTCCCACAAGGCTTGTGTTTACAATTATCTATATATGTGAATTGTGATTTTTAAATTTTTTTTTTAAATGTCTTCTTTTTTTCCTTTTTTATATTTTATTAAAGTTTAATATTTTGATAATAATCATATGTGTTGGATTTTTCAAGAAATTAAATGTCTTTTTTTATATTATATTATATTAAAGTTTAATATTTTGATAATAATCATATGTATTAGACTTTTTAAGAAATATTTTTCATGCTTGTTCTTAATGCATTAAAGTGTTACTAACATATCACCCGTGCTATGCACGGGTCGTATTTAAAATTATCTGTATATGTGAATTGTAATTTTTAAATGTTTTCTTTTTTTTTCTTTTTATATTATATTAAAGTTTAATATTTTGATAATAATCATATGTGTTAGACTTTTCAAGGAATTCAATGTCTTCTTTTTTTATATTATATTAAAGTTTAATATTTTGATAATAATCATATGTGTTGGACTTTTCAATAAATTTTTTTTTTATGTTTGTTCTTAATGCATTAAAGTGTTATTATGATGGATAATAATGATATATGTTAGGACTTTTCAAGGAATTCATATGTGTTGAACTTTTTAAGGAATTTTTTTTATGCTTGTTCTTAATGCATTAAAGTGTTATTATGAAGGTAAGACTTGGGGGTTGAGAGAAGTTAATAAATACTAAGGTTTTTTTTTTTTTTAAAAAAAAATCAGGAAATTTAGATTGGGATATTGGAGCTTCCACAAAACTTGGGAGTTGGAAACCCTTTTTTAGTTAATATAAATACTAACCTATCACCCGTGCTATGCACGGGATAATTATAGATATTTATATTTGTTTTAGATTTTTTTTAATATATAAATTATGTTTTTTAAGATTTTTTATAAAAATAATTTAACAATCTTATCACTAACCATAGTGTATAGGAGAAGTTGAAAATGGTACTGCAGTAACTATGCACGGGTTGTATCTATAATTATCTGTATGAGGGGATTTTAAATGCTAATTAGAGAATTTTGACAAAATCAATAAATGCAGGCATGTGGAAAGACACGTGGATTGAAAAAAGGTCATAAATGCTAATCAGGGGATATATATGTCAATTGTGATTTTTAAATGTCTTTTTTTTTTCTTTTTTATATTATATTAAAGTTTAATATTTTGATAATAATTATATGTATTTGACTTTTCAATGAATTAAATGTCTTGTTTTTTATATTATATTAAAGTTTAATATTTTGATAATAATCATATGTGTTGTACTTTTCAAGAAATTTTTTTTATGTTTGTTTTTAATGCATTAAAGTGTTATTATGAGGAATAATAATTATATGTGTTGGGACTTTTCAAGGAATTCATATGTGTTGGACTTTTCAAGGAATTTTTTTTATACTTATTCTTAATGTATTAAAGTGTTATTATAAGGGTAAGGCTTGGGGGTTGTGAGAAATTAATAAATGCTAAGGTTTTTTTTTTTCTTAAATCAAAAAATTAAGAAATTTAGATTGGGATGTTGGACTCTCACAAAACTTGTGGGTTAGAGATAGATATAAATAAATAGATAGATATAGATATAGATATTTATATTTGTTTTAAATTTTTTTAATATACAAATTATTTGTTTTGGAAAAGGTACTGCAGTAATTATGAGAGAAGTCAAAAAGTCTTGTAGGTTGAGATAAGTTAATAAATGCTGAGGTTAAATTTTTTTTTTTTCAAAAACAAAAAATTAGAAAATTAGGATTGGTATATTGGAGCTCCCACAGGCCTTGGGGGTTAGAAACCCCCTTTTGCTTAATATATAGTATAGATTATGAGGGATAATAATCATATGTGTTGGGACTTTTCAAGGAATTCATATGTGTTGGATTTCAAAGAATTTTTTTTATGCTTGTTCTTAATGCATTAAAGTGTTATTATGAGGGTAAGACTTAGGAGTTGGGAGAAGTTAATAAATGCTAAGATTTTTTTTTTTTTAATTCAAAAAATCAAGAAATTTAGATTGGGAGATTGGAGCTCCCACAAGGCTTGGGGTTAAAAACCCCCTTTTGCTTAATATATAGTATAGATAGATAGATATAGATAGATGTGTTGGACTTTTCAAGAAATTTTTTTTATGCTTGTTCTTAATGCATTAAAGTGTTATTATGAAGGATAATAATCATATGTGTTGGGACTTTTCAAAGAATTCATATGTGTTGGATTTCAAAGAATTTTTTTTATACTTGTTCTTAATGCATTAAAGTGTTATTATGAGGGTAAGACTTGGGAGTTAGGAGAAGTTAATAAATGCTAAGATTTTTTTTTTTAAATCAAAAAATCAGGAAATTTAGATTGGGAGATTAGAGCTCCCACAAGGCTTGGGGTTAAAAACCCCCTTTTGCTTAATATATAGTATAGATATATATATATATATATATATATAGCATAGATAGATTATGAGATTTAGGAAAGAGATAAATATTAGGGGAGAGATTTTTGGAACTTGTAATCCAATTATTTTTTTTTTTAAATCTATAGTTACTTTGTTAGCCAATAATATTATTTTTAACATTACAAAAATTAGCAATTTTAGTTTTTTTTTTTTTTTAAATCTATAGTTACTTTGTTAGCCAATAGTACTATTTTTAAATAATTTTGAAATTATAAAAATTAGTAATTGTGGTTTTAAGTTTTATTATTTTTATTTTTTTAATCTATATTTTATTTTATTTTATTTTTCTAATTTGTGTTTTTTTTTTTTTTTTAAATGTATAGTTACTTTGTTAAGAGATGAGATTTAGGAAAGAGAGAAATATTGAGAGGAGGGATTTTAGAAACTTGTAATTCAAAATTTGAGGTTATTTTTTTTTTATTGTTTTTAATCTATAATTACTTTGTTAACCAATAGAATTATTTTTAAATATTTTTAAAATCACAAAAATTAGTAATTGTGAATGAGACTTTAGAGCTCTCACAAACCTTCACTAGAAATCTCATTTTCCTTATAAATATATATATATATATATAGATGTGGTCGATGTGGTGTGGTTCTATGCCTAATTTTGGAAATGACACTTACTTTAATGTCCTTTTTTTTAATTATTTTTTAAATTGAGTGGTATTATATGCACCAATTAGTGTACTAATTAGTATATCAACATTAGTTATGACATTATTATTGACCCCACTCATTATACAAATTACAAATACTAAAAACATCTTAAATTATATCACATCGTCAATTAGTAAACTAATTAGTGTACCAATTAGTGCATATAGCATTACTCTTTTAAATTTTCTCAACAAGCGGCCTCGTTTGGGAACAGGCTAATTTAGTAACTTTTTGGCTATTTGGCTAAAAAGTAGGTAAAAAAAACTTATATGTTTGGGATGACTTTTTGGCAATTACGAAAAGATGTGCAAAAAGTAGAGAGAAAAGAGAATCTTTGACTTTTTGGTATGAGTGGTTGGCTTTTTGGCTAATTTAGACTTTTTGGCTAATTAGCTAATTTAGTCAGTCCCCAAACGGGGCAGCTTAACTAATTCCATCATCATAGAAATTGTAAATTTTATAAATGTCATATTTTCAAAGACCAAACTGCCATTTTCTTAATTCTCTCTATTTTAATATTTTTACATACTTTAAATAATGAATTTTTTTTAAACATTTTTTATTATAAAAGTGAATGTCCTTTTATTTTTAAATAACATTTATTGGATTTAAAAAAAATTAAATGCCCTTTATTTTTTTATATTTGCAATATTTTTTAAATTCATTTTTCTTACACCATATAGTTTAATTATAATTGAAATAAAAGATATTTAAAAATTTTAAAAAAACTACAAAATATTACTTAAAAATAAAATTCCTTTGCTAATTAATATGGAATTTTTTTAAAAAAAATATTTGGTTGTAATTTTTAGATTCATTTTCCTTACACCATATAATTTAATTATGATTAAAATAATAAAAAAAAAGGACACGTATGTCATTTACAAAAATAAAGGGCATCTAGTTTTATGATGAAAGAAAAATTAAAAAAATTTCATTATGAAAAGTATATAAAAATGGATGAAATTAAATAAAAAGGTAATTTGATCTCTAACGATATAATATTTATAACCTTTTCAATCTTCTATGGGCTAATTCTACTTACACTACAAAAAGAACTCATTTTTATTTTTTTTTATCACAATTTTATTTTTTGTGTAAAATTACCAATTGATCCCTAAACCTTAAGAATTGAACCATTAATTTCTCATCCCACCCATCACCCTTAATGTCACGACCCAACCCCTACCTCAAGGGATTAAAGAAGTGATTGGCCAGTAATCGGAGATTACCAAAGGCCTGCTTAACAGTAAGATAGTAATAGGGCCGGCGGAAGCCAACAAATAATAAAATGCAACATCCAATAAGCTATGAAGCCCTACATGAACAAAAACGAGCCTTTATTTGTTTACATATACACATGAGTCGTAACATTAAGCTTATATACACGTAGTCCACGACAAGCTCAAGTACCAAAACAAAAACAAAACCTAGGGATTTAATCCCAATAACAAAAGCAGTTCAATCAACAGTCATAATTACATACAAAACTTGTCTCAGTATCACTCAAACCATTTATATGCAAAAACAAGAGGGTGAACTCTAAATTACCCAAAACCCTTGGAGTTTGACCGGATGGAACCTCGCAATAAGGTACGAGAGTTGGCTTGACAAAATAGGGATTAGGTCGATGCCACTAGTTCCGATCTTGAGCTTGGTCAGTTACATATATATATATATATATAAAATAGTGAGTTAGAGCCCAGTGAATAACAACAGTGTAAAAGGGTAATGAATGATGTATTTTCAGTAATTTTAAACTATCAATTTCATCAGTGAATCAGTATCTCATAACATATCAAATCATATTGAAATCATAGCAGTCATACGTGGTACATCTAATAGCAAAACAGTACAGTAAGTCATAGAAAACCGAACAGTTATAATTGATGGCCATCAATACAGTAAACAGTAGTTCCAAATATTGGAATTAACAGAGATCTCTGTAATAATAGAAGTAAGAGTAACAGTAACAGTAACAGATGTTGTGGATGCCACGAATAAATTTTACAAATAGGACAATCATTCATTCGGTTAGAAATCATCATTTCAGAAATACAACATATTATAAGTCAAAAAATACTTATAATTTAAACATATCTTTACAAGGTTGTTACTCACAATTGGCTCCTTGAATCACGTGGCTAGGGTGCGGCGTCTGACCCACATAAACACATTCAAGCACAACATTTCAAAACACATTCAATTCATCCAGTCAGTTCTTAAACCTATTCGGTTCATTCGCTACTTGTTCGCTCGGTTAGTTCTATTTGTTCTGTAATTTCTTTCGTGTTCATGTTATGCATATGAATGTGAAATACATTTGAAACCATGCAAATGGAAGCCCAGAAGTCCGAAAAATGGAGAGAAAATGAAACCGGAACCACCTTGAAAACCGCACGTGGGGGAGCACTGGTCGCACGGGCGGAACCACCACTGAACGTACGCCATGCACGTGCAATTAAAGCCATAGAAAAATTGGAACAGGGGAGGTTTGGCTGCATGTGTAGGGCCTCAGGCCGCACGCGCAATCTGGTTTTAAATCCAGTCTGAAAATTTGCTTCACTTTTGGAACTGAATTTTGCAACCACAAACTTCAATTTTATGCATTTCAAGACCCAAAACTCTACAAAAACATCTTGAATATAACATATCTCACTTTAACAACAATCATAACTTCAAATCAAACCTCAATCTCCATACAAAAGATCAAATTCTTTCGAAAAATTGTAGAATCACGAAATATAACTTTAAGAGCTTCAATTCAAGCTTATATGTAGAAATTCCTTTGAAATCATGAGAGGCCATGCAAGAAAACAAGTTTATGATCATGATCTTCATAAACTTATGCCATGCATGCTCAAATCTTGAACTCATTCCTACCATTCCTCTCTTTTATGTTCATATAGGTTCACAATTCTAAACTTGACTTTAAAACTGTTAAATAATCATGAATCCATTCAATTTAAGCTTCAATCTTTTGAGATGATGAGTGTATAAGCCCTATTTTCATGAAATTGAAGGAGAATTCTTACCTTAAAGGGTTAAATTGTAGAAATCTTGCTTGCTTCCTCTTTTTCCCCTTCTTCCCTTCTTCTTCTAGAGCTCTCTAGGGTTTTCTCTCTTTCTCTCTACAAGGCCCACTAAGTCTCTTTCTTCTCCTACTTCATTTGATGATAGTCTTAAGGGGTTCCTTAATCACTAATTACTTCTAAACTTAATTAATTAGAAGTTTAAATTAATAAATTACATTAACCTTAATTAATTCAAATTCACTTACTTTAAGTCAATTCTCCTTGTAGTCTAATTGAAATTAAACCAAACTTAATCATACTAATGTGAATTAGGATTTAATTCCTATCCACATATTTAATTTTAACCTTATGATTTACTGATTCAGACAGGTTCAATTCATCTCCTAACCATATATGTTCACAATATCATAATTCATTTCATACTTAGCACATAAACACATAATCAATGCAAATCATATGATTAACTTAATTAATCAAGGAGGTGGTCGTCACACTTCACACATACACTTTCCCTCTCTTCCACCTCTGGGAGCCCTCCCTCGCCATTCACCCACCTCCAACAACTCTCTTCCAACTCCCAACGCTCTTTTCCTTCCCTCTAATTGTCTAATAGTCAATAGTCTCTTTAGTTGTGAATAGTCAATACAATCCAAACCCAATTAATATTCACTTTGACTCATTTTCGATTCAGATCAGATACAAAACCTCAAGCTGGACTATACATATATATATACATATCATATAGTAGCCAGGCATATTATAGGGGTTTTACTTTTTGTTCAATTTTCTCAAGAAAGAAAATTTTTGATGGAAAATCCCATACAAATCTAACATCCCTGAAAAGGAAGGTAAGTGATATCATCGTTTTTTTAATCAGTCAATTAAAAGGGAAAGTGGAGACCGTGGACGGCGACATGAAATCGTAGTCGCGAAGCAGCTTGAAGGCAGATCTGTTATCGTCATCATCATCATCGAACAACAACAACTTCTTCTCCTTCTCTCTGAAATCCCTGAAGCTGAAGACGAAGCCATAAGCTTCCTGATCTGAGTCACCAGCTTCAGCCTTGCCTACGTCCTCGCCTTCATCCCTCATCTCTTTTGCGTCCTCCACTACAAGAGCATGATCCACGAGTTCGATCCTTACTGCAATTACTCATCTCTTGTGTCCTTCACTACGAGAGCATGATCCACAAGTTCGATCCCTACTGTAATTACAAGACCACTTTGTTTTTGATAGAGAAGAGCTTCTATGAGTTTGGGAACTAGTTCGACTCCGCAAATGGTACCCTCTTGATCGCATCATCAATTACACTCTCTACCCAGGTCTCATGGCGACTGCGAATGTTGGTTCCATGGTTCTAAATCATGGTATCGGGTAACGTAACAATATCGATCGCGGAGTATCGGTATCAGTAGTATAGGTTGGTATGTATCGGGAATCGGGTGTCGCGATGGTGAAATTTTAAAAATTATTTCACAGATTTTTTAACTTTTTCTTTCCCGTACATGTCCGAACCGGTGAGTATCAGCCCATCGCAGCTTGTGTAATGGTTATAGACCTCTACGTACCAAGACTCAGTAGATTCTCTTGTAATTTTCTATCTCAGTGCTATATTGGCTTGTATTCGTCACGGTGCTCCATTTTTCCAATACGAATCGGCCGATACGTAATGTATGGGCCGGTTTTTAGAACTATTGTTCGTTCACGACGGGTGGTGATCATGATGAGTGATGGTCGCAATGTGGGCTGAGTGGCGGTAGTGGTGCTTGAAGGTGAAGGAGAGGGTAATGGGAGGTGGTGGGATGAAATTAGGGTTTCAGATGTGAATGGGTGTAAAAAGATGATAAATTGGTATGGATGATCATAGAGAGGGTAATGAGATGAAAGATGGTGTAATAAGAAATAGAGTGTAAGAAGATAAATGTGTGGTGTAAATAGAATTACTCTTTTTTATGATAGTGGGATTAGTTAATAGTATGCTTTAATGCATCCTTAACAAGTGCCAACCAAACCCTTACTCTTTTTGTCAATAAAAAAAATTATACAAATGCTAACAAGTGCCCCTTAAGTATTGTTTAACGTTGAGCAGTGTGTAAATTTTTTTTTGAAAATATGTAAAAATATTTAAAAGTATATTGATTTTAATAAAAAAAAAATGCATTGAATTTAATATTAGATGTGTAGCTTGCTTTTCGTGCTCCTCGAAGGGGTTTATTCTCTTTGGATACGACAGCCCTACAGTTCGGACTCCCGTGGTTCTGTATCTGGTTTCACAAGTGCAATGTGAAACAGAAAAATACAAATGAGTCCAAATCCGACAAATCTTGTAAAAAATCCATTAATCATCAGAGATGCCATAAATGGACTGCATTGCTAGATTTCAGAGTCGCCACCTAAATATTTTTGGAAAATTTAGGAAATCCGTGACTCGTGTCAAAGGCCACTTATCCGTCATCAACAAAGTGTCTCGGCTCGGGAACTTAGGTATGAGACAGGAAGATCATGAATTGAGCACCCCACTCATCCAATCAAAGATCGGCGTGTACTAATCATGATGTGATTTTTATTTACATCATATACTCTTGTTCCGATTATTATGCTATCCTTACTATGTAATACACACAAATATAGACTAATTTCACAAAACTTGGAATACTTTGATTTCATGTTTGTTTTGAAAAGTGTTTTGAATATGAACTACTAAAAAAATTGATCTCCTATGTACATTAATCAAATCATCCCAACTTAAGCGAAAAAAACCTTTATCCACCGGCATTCAAACAGGTATATCAATTAAGCACTTAGTCTCATGGTAAGCATGCTTAACATATTAACAATCGCACGCATGCAATATGCTAAAGTAAAAATGCTTACCCCAAATATCCGAGGTGAGCCAAAAGAAAGAAAATAGTTAGAAAAAATTCATGATCCTAAACAATGCAACGTGACTAATGCAACGCATACAATATGCAATTAATAGACTCGGCTACTCGCATGGCATGTGAGTCAATTCAAAGCATACGATAAAGCACGTATTCAAGTAACGAATTTGAAATTGAGATTGATTAGTATGATAAGTCGAACCCTTATGCATGCAAAACAAATGGATGCGAGTCATGGAGAATGCTAAGGAAAATATGATACAACCACAATAAGCGGATAAATAAAAGGGAGAAAGAAATGGGGGTTGGAAAATATACACAAATTATTACATATTTGCCTTCGCACAAGAGGGTCCGAATTAACTACTTATTACAAATCCAAATGAACACTATCTAATTTATTACTACATAATATTACAACAATTACAACAATAATATGTAAAGAATGAACAAAGATCCCATATGCACCGACGAAGACAGCCCTCAAAAATTACTCTGTCTGCCTCTTGGGAAACTGTTCTGTTTCACTCTCAGCCACAGCTCTCTGTTTCAACAAAAGTGCTCTGTTTACCAAACTTTGGAGCCGACCGGCCCACAATGAGGCCCGGCCGGGCCCAAACAAATCCGATTGTGCCTTATTTTTTTGAATAAAACTGTTTTTGTGCTCTGAGGTGAAAACAGTGCAGACAGAGCATTCCTAAGTCATGTTTGTCATTTCTGCTTTTCTCTATCATAGAAATACTCAAGAGAGGAGCGGGTTCGGTTCTCAACTGATCAATGATCACAAGTTGATTGCATGATGGTTTTAGACACGATAGGAGAAAAATGAATGAATGAAATGAAAGACAAACCACACCTCCTTCCTATCATGAAGTTAATTTAAGAAGGGAGGTAGACACGCTTTAAGAATCATCAAACATTATGGATTAGTATGCGATGACTCTAGAATGGATTCGGTATAACGTCCAACCGAATCCAACCAATTTTATTAGTTCTTTACATCGGTTTTAAACCAATTTCATCAGCCTTTTTCATCTTACCTCTCCATTTCTTATCTTTTATTCTATTTTGTCCAAAAGCGATATTGACGTCTACTAAGTCCAAAAGCAATAAAGATGAACAAGCATCGGCTTAACCCGAGAAATAAGCCTTTCAAGCCCTTTTCTTCGTGAGAAATTACAAAGGAGGAGTCAAACTCATTTACGAGCGATAAGGGATTCGTAGTCAAACCCGAGAGAGGGCGATAATGACTCTAAATCCAAACCCGATAATAAGCTATAATGAAACCTTCCTTTGTGATTTCCAAGGGCCTAACTAGAAAGTTAGTCCCTTAGAAGTAAATACACCGGTGATAAAGAGGAATGACAAACAAGAGGTTGTGTTTAGCATAAGAGAGATGTAATGCATTGGTAATGAACCTCCGAAGAGATTAAACCATTAAGCATGGAAGGTCTCTTTCTTATGCTTGAACAAAAACCTTTTGTTAAACACAACTCTTTAATTAAAAAACAAAAAAAAAAAAAAACAAAAAAACAAAGAATGGAGGGAGATTGCAGAGATGATTATGTAAAGTTGATTATTACAAAAGTGGGACTCTTGTTATGAAAACTAGGTAAAGAAAGCTATCAACTCAAATCAATTGGTGTCTAAGGCCTAAACAACCAAATCCATGAGGACTTATAACACTACAAACATAATATTCAATGCATAAACTATTTAAATGAATTAAATAGCACCTAAAATGCAAAAAATAGTACCTAAAATCATGTTTAAAAAGAGTATAAAAGATAGCTAAAAAAAGAGGATACAAGGCTAGTAAGCAAGCTTAAGCAGGGGTGGCTAACCCCTCCACTTTTGGGACGTCTAAATCACATTTTTCAGCCTTTTAAAACTCTGAAAATCGTATATAAAGACAAGAAAATAGAGGAAAAAAGTAGACGAAGATTAAAGAAGAATGTGCAAAATTTTACCTTTTGAAAAGAGAGGTAAGCTCTTAGTTAACAAACTTGATTCCAAACACCCTCAAGTTTTTGAAATATGGTTTGAAATCTTAACAAAAAGGTTCAAGAACAACCTCTAATAGTGTATGTATAGTTGAAAAAGGTTTGAAGGTGAAGAACGATGTTGAAGATGGAGGGGGGTCTCTTTAGCTCTTCAAAGCTTTTGGAAATTTTTCTAACCCTCAATTCTGAAGGGAGAGGTCGAATTTATAGAGTTTGAGCGAAATTGGTCAAAAATATCTTCAAAAAAGGCCAGCTGGCGAATTCCCGCCAGTTGTTCTGTTTATCGTTAATGAGATCTGGCCGGGCCACAAAACACACAGTCGAGCCCAAAAATGAAAAGCCAGGTCTAAAAGGCACTTATGGACTATTTTTCATTGAAACCCGACCGGGTCTAAACAAGCCACGGCCGGATCTAAACAAACCTGGCCAAGTCCAAAAAACTGCATTCAACCCTGACTTCAAACGAGTATATTTCCCTCATCCAAACTCGGTTTTAGGTCATTCTTGAGCCTAAATTGAAACCCCAGAAGTCTACTTTCCAATGGTGGTAACCTCAAATCTAAATTATAAATGTACACAGAGATATGCCTAATTTAGTCAAGGCTGTTCATTTCTTTCTTAACAGTTTGATGCTCAACTTTTTCCTAAACTAGTTTTCTTCCATCCCCTCCTATTTCCTTCAACTTCAAACCTATAAATAAGATGTTTTTAAAGATTTTTCAAAGAGTTTACCTTCTTTCCATTTATTTTCACTTTGTCCAACTCATTTTACTGAAAAGTGTAATATTTTAATCAAAATGCGAGCCTCGAAACATCATTGAAACATTTGGAAAAATATTTTGAAAAGAGGGTGTAGCTTGCTTTTTGTGCTCCTTGGAGGGGTTTAGTCTCTTTGGATACGATAGCCCTAAAGTTCGGACTCCCGTGGTTCTGTATCTGGTTTCACAAGTGCAATGTGAAATGGAGAAACACAAAAGAGTCCAAATGCGGCAAACCCTTTTAGAAAATCAATTTTGAATCAAAGATGCCAAAAATAGACTGCATTGCCAAATTTTAGAGTCGCCTCCTAAATATTTTAGAAAATTTAGGAAACCCGTGACTCATGCCAAAAGGCCATTAATCTGTCATCACCAAAGTGTCTCAGCTCGGGAACTTAGGTATGAGATGGGAAGGTCATGAATTGAGCACCCTACTCACCCTATCAAAGATCGGCCTCTACTAATCAGAATGTGATTTTTATTTACATTATATGCTCTTGTTCCGATTATTATTCTATATTTACTAAGTGTTGTCAAACAAGGACAAACTAGTTCACAAAAGTTGGAACGCTTCGATTTCATATTTGTTTGAAAAGTGGTTGAATATGTCCAGCTTTAAAAAGTGATCATATGTACATTTATCAAGTTATCCCAACTTAAAAAAAGCCTCCATCCACAGGTATTTAAGAGATATATCAACTAAGCACTTAGCGTCATGGTAAACATGTTTGATATGGCAACAATCGCACGCATGCAATATGCTAAAGGGAAAAAATGCTTACCCTAAATAGCTGAGGTGAGCCAAAAGAAAAAAAAAAAAATAGTTAGAAAAAATGCATGATCCTAACGATGCAAAATGACTAATGCAATACATACAACATGCAATTAATAGGATCGGCTACTAGTATGGCATGTGAGTCAATTCAAGGCATGTGACAAAAGCACGTATTTAATTAAAGAAGTTGAAATTGACATTGGTTAGTATGATGAGCCGAACCCTTATGTATACAAAATGAATGGATACAAATCATGGAAGATGCTAAGGAAAATATAATGTTACCATTATAAGCAGGTAAATAAAAATTAATTAATGCAATAAAAGACACTCTTCCCCTTCATCCTATCATGAAATTAATTCAAAAAGGGAGGTAGACATGCCTCGAGAATCATCAAACATCACAAATTAGTATGAGATGACTCTAGAAGTGATGGATTCGGCATAACGTCCGACCGAATCCAACTAATTTTATTAATCTTCTTTATGTCGGTTTGAATCCAATTTTAAACCAATTTTATTAGCATTTTTTAACTTACTTTTCCACTTCTTATCTTTCAATCCATTTTCTCCAAAAGCGATATTTATGTCCACCAAGTCTAAAAGCAACAAAGATGAACAAGCATCGACTTAACCCAAGAAATAAGCCTTTCAAGCCGTTTTCTTCGGGGGAAATTACAAAGGAGGAGTCTAACTCGTTCACGAGCGATAAGGGATTCGGAGTCAAACCCGAGAGAGGGCGATAATGACTCTAAATCCAAACCCGATAATAAGCTATAATGAAACCTTCCTTTGTGATTTCCAAGGGTCTAACTAGAAAGTTAGTCCCTTAGAAGTAAATACACTGGTGATAAAGAAGAATGACGAACAAGAGGTTGTGTTTAGCATAAGAGAGATGTAATGCCTTAGTAATAAACCTCCGAAGAGATTAAACCATTAAGCATGGAAGGTCTCTTTCTTATGTTTGAACAACAGCCTTTTGTTAAACACAACTCTTTAATCAAAATAACAAAGAATGGAGGGAGGTTGCAGAGATGATTATACAAAGTTTATTATTATAAAAGTGGGACTCTTTACTTGAAAACTAAGTAAACAAGATTATCAACTCAAATGAATTGGTGTCTAAGGCCTTAACAACCAAATCTATGAGGACTTAGGACACTACAAACATGATATTCAAAGCATAAACTAATTAAATGAATTAAAAAGCCCTAAAACCAAAAAAATAGTGACAAAACTACTTCAAAAGAGGGAGATAGTGAACAAAAATAAGAGAGAACAAGCTAGACAAGCAAGCTTGAGAAGCGGAGGCTAACCCCTCCCTTTTTGTGGATTAGGAATCACATACTTCAGCCCTTGAAAGTGGCCTCCAACAGTGCACAAACTCAAGGAAAATGAAGAAGATGATTAGTAAAATAACAAATGAAAAAGATGATAAGAGTTATACCTCTTTAAAGAGTATGTATGGTTGTTGATCAAACTTGATTCCAAACATCCTCAATTTTATGAAATATGGTTTGAAACTTCAACAAAAAGCTTCAAGAACAAGCGCTAATAGTATATGTATTGTGTATGTATTGTTCAAGAAGATTTGAAGATAAAAGGAGTGAAGAATATGGTTTTAGCTCTCAATATCTTTCAAAGCCTTTAGGAAAATCTGCTAACCTTTAATTCTGAATGCAGGGGGCCTGTTTATAGAATTTGAGCCAATTTGGTCGAAAATATCTTCAAACAAAGCCTGCTATCCAATTCCTGCCAGTTGTTCTGTTTGGCGCTAATGAGACCCAGCCGGGCCACAAAACACACGGCTAAGCCCAAACATGAAAATCCGGGTCTAAAAAGGTAGTCTGGACTATTTTTCATTGAAACCCGGCCGAGTCTAAACAAGCCACGACTAGATCTAAACAAACTCGGCCGAATCCAAAAATCTGTTTTTTAGCCCAACTTCAAACGGGCATATCTCCCTCATCCAGACTCGATTTTTGGTGATTCTTGAGTCTAAATTGAAGCCCCAGAAGTCTACTTTCGGTGGCCTCACATCTAAATTCTAAGTGTAAAAAGAGATATGCCTAATGTAGTGAAGGTTGTTCATTTCTTTCTTAACGGTTTGATGCTCAACCTTTTCCTAAACTAGTTTTCTTTCATCCACTCCTATTTCCTTCAACTCCAAAATAAGATGTTTTTAAAGATTTTTCAAAGAGTTCACCTCTCTTCCATTTATTTCCACTCTGTCCTAACTCATTTTACTGAAAAGTGCAATATTTTAATTGAAATGCGAGTCTCGGAACATCATAGAAACATTTAGAGAAATATTTTGAAAAGAGGGTTTCAAGGTCTAAAATAGTTTGGCCAAAATGGGGTGTAAGGTTTGGGATTAGAGCTTGAATTGAAATTTCCTTTTGCTGAAGATCCGAATAATTTGCATACTGTAACTTTCATCATTGGGTGTTTGGAATAAAGCACCCAAGTCTTAGGGGCGGTCAAAATGGGGTGTCTACAGTTACCCCTTTTTGATAGAGCTTAAAGTCATGAAATGATGTAAGTGAATGTCAAAACCCGAAAATGACCCATTTTGACAAGGCCATAAGATTTGGGCAAACAAAACAAAATGTGGATGCAGTTGGTTGAACCCAAGAGTTGCCTACATATCCCTTCACAAAGAATCAAACCAGCGTAGTTCAAGGGCAGGATATAAATGCTACACAATGCAACGAAACAATGCAAATGATATACGATATAATGAAATAATCAAACCACGAGCAATGCCTTCTACACAAATATTATAAAGAAATGGAGATGCAAATCAAACTATGTTTTATATAAAAAAGAAGTGGGCACAGCCAAACGATGCCTAACACAAGCTAAGTGCCTACACCCTCAATACTGGCCTCAGCATAGCATAGGTGCTTACACATAACAGAACCAAGTTTTAACGTGAAAGGGGTGCAAGTACATGCAAAACTATGTCTTTCACAGAAAGAATACAAGTGATTGATGATATAAGTGAGGAATGATCTGCTCGGGAAAGATAAGGATCCTAAATGCTAAATACAACAAGACAAAGTACAATGCAATGAATACAATTGATGAAGTGAATAAGAAGCACAGGCCAAACTACGTCTTACCTAGAAAAGGCATGGACACAAAACAAGCCACGTCTAACACAGAAAAAATGCTGAAATCCTTAGATCACAATTCTTGTAGAATAAGTGTGTACACATGCAGAGCTATGTTTTAACGTGAAAAGTATGAGCACATGCCAAACTAAGCTTAACATGGAAAGGATGCAAGTAATAAAATGGTAAGATGTAATGGGTGTAATGGATAATGTAGTAGATACTTGCAATAGATGTTATATGCAATGCGATAAAGGTAATAGATAATAATTATGATGTAGTAGCTGGGAAGTAAAAGTACCTTACAGGGGCAATTGGCGATGACTCACCTCATGCTACTGGGGATCTTTGTCTTCTTTTTGGTTTTAAGATTTTCCTTCATCTTGCACTTCCAAACCACGAGTATTACTTTTTTCCCTGGCTATGTTTGTAACTTTCCCTATTCTCCAATAAGGTAACAGACTAGGTTAGTTCAATATCCATGACTGAGATGCATACAAGCTACCTCAACCTATGGGGCTACCACACAAATTTCAAGCCAAGGAAGTTTTGAAATAATCTCTACACCTATGGGTATTTAAACTAGACTTTAGTCTCAGAAATTCCAGACCTTTACATTCTAGGCCTCGACCATTCGAACTCTAGTTTTCACCATCTCAGTTAATCTCTTAGGAACTTACTACCAACATAGTCAGGTGGCTATACCAGACCGCCTGAAGTTGTTTGGTGTAGACACCCCATTTTTGACAGCCCTTAAGACTTGGGGGCCTCTGATTGTTTCCTTGGTGATGAAAGATGTGCAGTGCAAAAGATTTGATTTCTTCGGCAAGAGGAGCTTCAAATCCCAACTTCACACCCCTCTTTGGACGAAAACAATTTTGACCAAAAGATTTTAGACCTTAAAACCCTCTTTTTCAAAATAGTTTTTGAAAGAGTTCCAACGATGTTCTGACACTCGCATTTCGTTAAATGTTGCACTTTTCGATAAACCGAGCAAGGACAAAGTGCAAATGAATGAAAGAGAGGTGAACTCTTTGAAAAATCTTTCAAAATACCTTATTTAGGGGTTTGGAGTTGAAAAAAATGGGAGAGGAGAGAAGAAAACTAGTTGAGGAGAAGTTTGGCATGAATCCGGGTAGGATTGAAACTGAGCAGTCTTCACTCAAATGAGCATAACTTTTTGTACACTTGGAATTTTTATGTGAGGATGCCACCATTGGAAATAATACTTCAAGGGCTTAAATTTAGGCTCAATAATGACCTGCAAAGGAGTCCAAATGAAGGAGATATGTCCGGTTGAAGTCGGGCCCAAAGAGCAGATTTTTCTAGCCAACCAGAGGTGGAGGTTGTGGACCATAAATGGGATTTTCTGGCCATGTGCCGGCCATGAATGGCCTATGCCAGCCCCCTGCCGTCCAAGAGTGATCGTTGTCGGCCATGGATGATACAGTGCCGGCCATCAATGAAGCGGTGCCGGCCATTGATGCAAAAAGGCAGATTTTTGCAGATATTTTTATTCCAGCTGTTCCAGCTGTCCTTGCTGTCCCTCTTGGGATATTTTCGACCTGAGCTTGCATTCTTCTATATATAGAGAGCCTTCTCTATGATTTTGGAGGTTAGAACAATTTAGGAGTGATCTATTTTGGGAGCCTCTCTCTCTACAGTCCTCTCTTTCTAGATTTCTCTATCTCTTAAGTTTTTGTGCTTGGAAGCTTGCATACATCAAACTTTGGCCTATACATCCTAGACCAAAGTGGTTCATCTAGAGGAGCTCCTTATAGGCCAAACTTTGGCCTATACATCCTAGACCAAACTTTGGCCGAAGTTGCTTGAAGCTATCTTGGAGCTCCTTAAGAGGCTTTTGGCTTGAATTGGTGCCAAGAATCACTCTTCCCTTCAAGAGGTATAACTCTCTCCCTTTAAGCTTGTTTTTCATACTTGCTTTGCCATATTTTTCCACCATTTCAAGGCTGGTTTTGGCATCTAAAAAGTTCTATTTTTAAGGTCTTAAAATGTTGGTTTAAGCCTTGTGTGGTTAGGGAGTGGTTTCCTTTCTTTGCTCTTTGGCTTATAAAGCCTTTTGAGCCATCTTTCAAAGCTTTTGAAATACCCTTTTTTGGCCTTTTAACCACTAAATTCCAGGGGAATTATAGTGTTGAAAACCATGCTTTGAGGTCCAAAATAGGAGGGGGTGGCCTCCCCTCCTTGTATCTTGTTTGTATGTATAGATGGCCTAATAGTTGAGCATGCTTTTCTACCCTTTTGTAGCTTAGTTCAAGCATGTTTTTGGCTTTGTTTTGACGTGCTTCAACTCTGTTTTTGGTTGGTTGGAACACTTTTTTCTTGCTTCTTGCACTTGTAGTGCAATTATGCTTACTAGTCTAGCATGCCTAATGATCTAGCCTATTATTCTAGCTTGTGTTAGCTTGATTCCAGCACATTTTAGCTACTGTTTTGACATGCTTTAAATCTATTTTGGGTCATTTAAGTCCTTCGAGGCTTGGTTTGCATGGCTATAGTGTAATGGTCTTCACTAGTCTATTGCTTTGAGGCCTTGAGCATGAAATGTTTGAGTTATTTGCATGTTATAGCCTTATTTTACATGTGATTTCAGCATCATAACTTCTGTCATGTGCACATGTATTTCACTCTTTCATTACTTTTGAGAGGTGTGCTTTGTGCCTTGTTTATGAGCCAATATATGAGCATGATTTTCTTGTTTTTCATGCTATCATCTCAGCACATTTTAGCCTCTGTTTTGGCATGTTTGAGGTCTGACCAGAGCTGGTTTGGCCATTTGAGCTTGGTATTGCATGGTTCTAGTGTAAAGCTCTTCACTAGTTTTAATGGTTAAGTCTCTTAACATGTTGTACATGAGTTGTTTGCATATTATAGTCTTGTGTTTCATGCAATTTCAGCACTGAAATCTGCAACCTCCCTCATTTCTTCATTGTTTTCATTCATTTTGAGGGTTGGTTGGCCTTAAGGTTGTGTTTAAGCTTCATAGAGTTTGTGCTCAAATGGCTTTAACCCTCTTATGAGGGTTCCTCCTAGTCAAAGGCATGATCTCTCTCATGCCTTAAACCATTCTTTTGGTTGACCCCTCTCTTATTAGAGGACTTTCACATTGGACAAATCAATTAAAGAATGGTTTGGTAATGTAAAATGAGTAAACAAGAAATGAACCAAGTAAAACATGGCCAAGATAAGCATGTTGTTTGCATTGCATTGTGTTCAATCGGACGTTATATTGAACACAAGGTAGATTGGTCCATTTCATACTTGAAGTGATGAAAATGGGCCAATCCCCTTTGTCTCCATTGCCTTTGATCATCCATGATAAGGTAGTGGTTCTAGAATTTTGTTTGTGTGCATTTATTGAATGTATACAAGTTGGATCTTTGGCCATCATGCATTGAAAATGCTTGATTGATAGTTTTGGATCCAATAGTGCAATTCCTTTGATGTTTCGAGATGATAAGGAAGAACATAGTACAAACATACCCTTGGGAGACCTTCCATTTTTCTCTATTTGAGCTCTGTTGCAGAATGGTGATATAGTACACCAGTGGCCGGTAGTGCCTCACTGATGGCCGGCACTGCTTCATTCATGGCCAGCAGCACACATCTTTGGCCGGCAGGTGGCCGACAACAAGCTCCCATAGTCGGCAGGCCACTGGTGCATTCTTCAGCATTGGATTGGTAAGGCAGAGCAGAAAGTTCTTGGAGACACCCTGTAAACAGAGCCTCTCAAGAGCAAACAGATGGGCTTTTCAGGGCGAGAAACCGAATGCATGCATGTTTAACTTTCTGAAGCAGAGCTGAAGTAGTGTAATTTAATGCTTTACTTGTTAGTTAGCATTGGTTTTGTAATTTAATTAATTAGTTTGCTAATTAGTTAAATTTTGTAATAATTAAGTAGTTTAGCTTAGCTATTTCTTCAATTTGGTTTGTAATAATTAGTCTAATTAGTTTAATTAGATTAGTTGGTTAGCTTAGTTTAGTGTAGCTTAGCTTATTTATTCGGACCCTCCTTCAAGAGGGCGTAATGTTATAATAAACGTGCGTGTGTGTGTGCATGTCTTCCAACCCCACTTCTTTCTCCCTTTTACTTAACCGCTTTCGATGGTTAGTTTAGGGCACGTTTAAATTAGCATACCTTATGCTTGTATGCGTGCATCATTTATTTGTATTGCATGTACCGGGCTTGGCGCACCATTCAAACTGTATCATATTTCAATACTTATTTGAATATGTGTATCAATTGTTGCATTCATATGCCATCTTAGATAGCCGAGCCTATTTAGTTGCATTTTTGCATGTGTTCCATTAGGCATCTTGTATAGTTAGGATCATGCATTGTTTTCTAACTAGCTTTTGTTTTGGCTTGAAGTATACTGTGAGGATTTACGCTTTAGCATACTTGCATGAGTGTGAGTGTTGCCATGATAGCATGCTTGCCATGAGGCTATTTGCTTATATGATAAACTACATGAATGCCTGTGGGTGAAGGCTTGGTTGCCTGAATTGGAATAATTCAATGATTGTGAGTTTTAAGCCCACTTTGCAAAGTGGTAAAATCATGTTTTAAAGCCCACTTGAGGGTGGCAAATCTGCGCTTTAGCCTACTTGCGAGTAGCACTTTCAAACCATTTTCAAAAACAAACATAAGTTGATTTGTTCCAAGTCTCGCGACTTAGTCTATACTTGTATGTGTGCTCCACATAGTAAAGTTAGCTCATAATCAGAATAAGAACACATGAGGTTTATAAAACAACATATCATGGTAATAGAGGCCGATCCTTTTATCGGGCGAGCAGGGGTGCTCATTTCAGGACTTTCCCTTCTTGTACCCAAGTTCCCGAGCCGAGGCGACTTTGGTGATGACGGACACGTGGCCTTTGGCACGAGTCAGGGTTTCCTAAATTTTTCAAAAATAAAATATTTAGGTGGCAACTCTGTAATCTGGCAAAACAGTCCATGTTTGGTGCTTTTTATTCAAAATCGATTTTCCAAAACGATTTGCCGGATTTGGACTCTTTGGTGTTTATCAGTCTCACATTGCACTTTGTGAGGTTAGATTCAGAACGGGGACAAGAGTCCGAACTTTAGTAAGGCCAATTCGCGCCTCTCCGAAAGGGGGGCGCGCGAAGAAAGTCGGGTCTACATTCGGGCATGACAAACACAAAAGGACTTGCACCTTTAGAGGATTTAAGGTCTCCTAGACCCAGAGAGTGCACAAGACAGTGCAGGTGAGGTGCACAAGACAGTGATATGTGAGTTGAATGCACAAAACAGTGATGTGTAGATGCACGAGACAGTGCGGTATAGGTGAATGCACAAAACAGTGCGATGCAAGGTGCACAAAATAGTGCAATACAAGGTGAATGCACAAAACAGTGCGATACAAGGTACACAAAACAATGCGATACAAGATGAATGCACAAAACAATGCGATGCAAGGTGCACAAAATAGTGTGATACAAGATGAATGCACAAAACAGTGCGGTACAAGATGAATGAACAAAACAGTGCGATGCTAGGTGCACAAAATAGTGCGATACAAGGTGAATGCACAAAACAGTGCGATGCAAGGTGAATGTACAAAACAGTGCAATGCAAGTGTACAAGACAGTGCGATACGGGTGCACAAGACAATGCTATGTGGGTCAAATGCACAAAATAGTGCGATGCAAGTTACACAAGACAGTGCGATACAGGTGCACAAGACAATGCTATTTGGATGCACAAGACTGTGCAATGGGGGTGAATGAATGTGAATGCACAAAACAGTGCGATACAAGGTGAATGCACAAAACAGTGCGATGCAAGGTGCACAAATTAGTATGATACAAGGTGAATGCACAAAACAGTGCGATGCAAGGTGCACAAATTAGTATGATACAAGGTGAATGCACAAAACAGTGCGATACAAGGTGAATGCACAAAACAGTGCGATACAAAGTGTACAAAACAATGCGATACAAGCTAAATGCACAAAACAATACAATACACGATGCACAAAACAGTACGATACACAAAACAGTGTGATACAAGGTGCACAAAATAGTGCGATACAAGGTGCACAAAATAATGCAATACAAGGTGAATGCATAAAACAGTACGATATGGGATGAATGCGCAAAATAGTGTTGTATGGGTGCACAAGACAGTGTGATATAGGGAAAAGATGTATGATATGTAGAGGGAAATGAGCAGTACATAGAGTAGTGCATCATGTACCTTATGAAATGAGTGCAGGGCAACTTGCTACAATTTATTAAAATGTAATTGAAAAACACTACGGAAGGTAACTTGACGAAACTCTGTTATTACAAGTACATAACAAAGTTAAGAGCAAGAGCAACCAATCACGCAGTTCAAATCAACCAGAGTGTATGAGCATGCATACATAATCCAAATCACATGTACCAATCAGAGGAAAGATAGCAATCCCAAGAGAGTTTTGAAATGGTCAGAGATAACTTTCGAAAGCTGAATCATATCAGAATCATCATGGGGGTAAACTACCCTAATCCAGGGAAAAGTGCCCGACAAATGGCTCTAAGCGGATTGAGAGAAAGGTTGGGTTCATGCACCTTGTTCAATTGATGGCCCAGTCAGATATACTGAAAATTGTCCAGTCACTGGCCACTGGTTAGGTTCATGGCCCTTGTTCGATGGATAGCCTGGTCAGATGTACTGAAAGGTGCCCCTAGTGTCCAGTCACTAGCCACCTTTTTCAACATTATGCAGGCACGTGTGATGAGGATCATCAGATCCTGGAATAGTTGCTAATCAATTAAACTTAGGCTTCTCTTCTATTCCAGCATGTTGAGAACTTACTCCAGTCCCCTCCAAAGCAGTGATGGATTCCTCATATACAATTTGCAATGATCATGAATGTAATGCCCCTTGTATGGACACTCTCAGTTTGTTTATGAATTCCACACACGGACTTGTTTTTTAGTTCGGAGCAAACATTCGTATATGGAATTTTGGCCATGCCACTCTATTGAACTTAAGCGACAAACACGCTATGGTGTTTTGATGAAGAGCGCCTTTGAGCGATAGACACGCTTTGGTGACTTGATAAAGAGTGCTTTTGAGTGACAAACACACTATGATGACTAGATGAATAGTACTTTTGAACGACAGACATGTTATGGTGACTCAATAAAGAGCGCTTTTGAATGACAGACACGTTATGGTGACTCAATGAAGGGCGCAGACTGAGACAAACACTAAGCACGACACAACAGAACTCACAACTGACCCAAAAGCAAAAAAAGACTCAAGGTGACTGATTATTCATAGTGCTCCTAGTATTACTTATGCTCCCTTTAGAATTTATGAGTTTCGATTCCTTTAAGATAGAGATTCTACTGATAAGTTCAAGTATTGAAAATCGCTTCACTTGTTGATTCAAGCTAGTTCTTCCTTACCCAACGCAAGTATGTGTAGTAGGCAGTATAGCTCATGGATTTATGTGAAGCTGTCGATGTGAATTGGACAAGATGATTGAGTCAAGATGGATGAGATGGATATGATTGAGATCAAACTTCAGGATGAAGTTGCCTACGTATCCCAAGAACGGGAATCAGGTCAACGTAGTTCATGGCTGAGGTTCACTCAGGTGTTGACACTCTCCTTTTGCGTTCTAACTTTTGTCAAAGTCGCCCTTTCGGGCTTTTCAACCTTGCGAGCTCTATTTGTTTGATTTCTCATTTTTCATGCTCTAACTTTTGCCTAGGTCGCCCTTTCGGGTTTTCGGCCTAGCGAGCCTCTCAAGGACAACATTACAACACTTGTGGTGAATTTGATCAATAATCATCCTTGCCCTAATACTGAAACTGGCTTCACCTTAATTTGAGCTCGGTTCTCCATTCTCTTATGCATGTCTTCTTCCTTTCTTTTGCTCCATTTTCAAAGTTGGTTTTTCTCGCAATGTAATACCTTTTTGCATTTGCCTCCCCGAATTCAGACAAAAGTTCATTTCCTCACAATTAATTGGATTTCATTCCAATGGATACCTCTAGCTTGATGGTTGACTTATTTTCCTTTTCTTCTTTTTCTTTTCTTTTCTTTTTCCTTTTTCCTTTTTTTTTTTTTTTTTTCTTCTTCTTCTTTTTTAGTTTCTTTCTCTTTCTTTTTGGTTTCTTTTATCCTTTTCTCTTTGAAATAATGAAAACACCAGAGGAGAAATTCTATGATTTGTGAGGTCTAAAAGCCATCTTGTACTCGCCAAAATGATCGCCTAAAGATGAAGAGAATCCCTAGGACAGTGTAGAATATCATGCACAATTCTGAATCTATCTTCGCAAGTTTTGTAGAAGAAACAACTGAAGAAGCAGCTTTTGTGATCATGAAGGACTTTGCGCCGATATGTCAAAATCCACTCAAACCATTTAGAGGATCCTTCTCAACACTTGAGCTTATTAACAGAATCTCATTCAAAAAACAAATTCAAAGCTTTTTTCTATTTTTTATTTTTTAAAAGGTCACACATGCATTACTGTAGGCACAACAAAATGAGCAAAAACTTGACTCCCACTTTCTTATTTAGAAAAACGAAGACCTGAGGGTACACGAGAGCGACTCAAAGGAAGAGACTCAACTGACGCAACAACACAAGAAAAGACAAAGAAAATAAAACTCTAAAACTCGACTATTTACAGGACACAACTCAAAACAAAATCAGCATCCTTGAGACAAAAGGGGTTTTCACTCTCCAAGTCCATCTGCAGATTTCAAAAACAACTTCAAATAGCTCATGGGAGGGTCCAAACTTGCCTTCTATTAGCAATACAAACATACACACCCAGTAGGATTGGTTTCAAACTTTTAAATTGGGTCTCACAGATTGAGCCTCTCAATTCCCCTAGTAGTCCCCACACATCTCATTGACCGTGCTAGCTGGGGTCAGCGTTGGTTATTAGTAAGCCATGGATGGGATTTATGTTATGGGATGGCAATTTATTGTGGTCAGGAAGAGGGGTATTGACAAATTTAGGATTTTCAGGTGGGGTGATGACCTTATTGTCAATTAGGTCTTGAATTTCATGGCAAAGGCAAAAGTAACAGTCAGTATGATAACCGTACTATTGATGGAATATGCAATATTAAGTAGGGTCATGTCTAGGTGGGAGAGGATTAGAGAGAGGTCAAGGATTGAGCGGTTTAAGATACCCTTTCCCCATCAATACTTTCAAGGTGAGGGTTGGGCTCATATGGGGATGAACAGAAGGAGGAAGCATCAGTGTTAGAAACATTGGCAAATGGGTTGGCGAGTGTTGGCCAGGTATTCATAGGCTTGGGACTGGAATCATGATGAATGTTTTTGGTAAAGCATCTCTTTTCATTGTTTATCCCCTGATTCAAAATGCTCTCAACCTGAACGATAAAAGTGTCATCCACAGTCTTTGCAACAACTGCGAACACTTGCTGCTTGTTCAACCTTTTGACCTTCAAAGTCTCAATAGCCCACTGAAGATGTGCATAGGGCTCAATACTTGTCCCGACCTTGTTCTTGCCACTTTCTTCAGCTTGGCCAAGGGATTGGGTGGCTATATCGAAGCAAGGCCCATTTGTTGTTGATATGTCATTACCCAGACTTGAGATAGCCACAGGTTGGCCCTTTCCCACTGCAGTTTGCCCAGAGATTGAAGAGATTTTTGACGTAAACCTTTTGGCATATGATGTGGTCGATGATGGAGCCAAGACCCCAAAGGCTAAGTTTGCCATAGATCTCTGAAGATCTTTAATCATGCTTAATAACTCAGGAGTAACGGGTTTGGCCATTGGTTCCTGTAGTGCATTTGACCCAACTTGGTCTTGATGAATAGGTTGGGTTGGACTCTTTGGTGTAGGTTGCACTCGAATTGTGCTGTTGTTAAGTTTTGGGGTTTGAGATGATTGGGATTCAAGTGCATCCATCATGCACAAGTCTGCGCTTTCTGGAATGAACACCTCAGGCTTGGGTAAATAGGCCGGGGTAATGTATATGCTGGGGTTGAAGGTAGGAAGCAATATATGGATGAGGTTAAGGTGGGGAGAAGGTACTTGGTCATAGATGGGAAGTGGGTTGGTCGTAACATTGGGTTCTTGAGGTGGAGCTATCATCTTGTTGTCAATGAGATTCTGAACCTCATGACGGAGGTGGTAGCAACGATCGATACCATGACCATGCTGCTGATGGTACACACAATATTTGGTGGGGTTATGTCTAGCAGGCAGTGGGTCAAGAAGAGGTTGGGGATAAAGGGGTTTGAGATACCCTCTTTCCATCAAGACTTTTAGTGCACTAGTTAGGCTCATATGGAGGGGTGAAAGTTCTGCCTTGAGTTTAGGTTGGGCCGGCTATTTGTGGGTTGGATTTGGCAAAGGGGTCGACAGTTTTAGGATTGATGGTGACGGTATTGATTTCAGTGGGTTTGGGAATAGTGCTACTGTTAGCATTGGTACTCCCGGAAAACACCCTCCTTGTCGGTTCGCTTGTTCTGGGAATAATCCCTTTGTTAAATGCACTCTCAATCTGAATCACTAATTCATGCAAATTTTTTAAAGTGAATAGTGGAGCGACTATTAACTTTTATAGCATATCAAGCTCAAGGTTCTACATCACTATCAGCACTTGGTCCTTCTTAGAAGGTCGATTTGTCATTTGTGTTGCCTTTGCTCTCCATCTTGCAACAAATTTCACAAACGGTTCTTTAGGATTCTGGTGGGTTGCTTCAAGCTCTTAGGTGGTCATTTTAATTTGGGTATTATAAGAATACTAATTGACAAACGCTTCAGCCAAATATTTCCAATTCTGCTTCACTTTATCCTCTAACTTGGCATACTAAGTGGCTGCTATACCCTTCAGGGTTCTTCTATACAAAGAGAATTTCTGAGGCTTAGTCAGACCCATCGGTTTCAGGACATCCAAGAAAAGTTGGATATGTACCATAGGATCTCCAGATCAATCGAAATGGTCAATGAGTGGCATTTTGAATCTGTTTGGGAGCCTTGTGGCAGCCTCGGTGTACCTATCCTCAATATCGGGAATGGAGTTAATTCTCTGTGCCTTTTTGAATTGCTTCTCAATGTCGGGTCGAGATCATTAATATAAAGGGGAAAAAGCCCCCTCATTAGGCTGTGCTAGGGGTCTGAAAACTGGAGCTTGAGCTAACTCCTCTCGAGGATCTAGACCCTGCAAATCTTCAGCTGGTGGAGGTGGGTCAAAGTTCGGCTGGGGGCCTAGGACTAGATGTGTGGTAGATGCCCTAGATGGGCGTTGCATTTCAGCAATGGTCTCATTCAGCAATGGCAGTTCCTTGATTTAGGGCTGTTATCATGGCCACAACTTCTTCTGGACTCTGTGTCATCACAGGTCTGCTGAGTTGGGGAAATGAAGGGGTGTAACCTAAGAGCTGACTAACAAGGATTTCGACCCGGTTATACTTGATGCATCTGAACTGGATTAGTCTAGACAGTTTGACTAGATTGGGCTTTTTAGAATTGGTCTTTTGGCATTGGATGGATCTTTTCTAAGTTGGTCTTTAGGGATCAAATAGACTGGACCTTTGCTGAGTGGCTTTTTTTCTAGGATTGGATGGACTAGGCTTTTGCTGAGTTGGGTACGGCTTATTCCTTGGCTCACACAAACCTTGCATTAAAAACAAATACTCCATCAGATCAGGATACTGGGTATGCTTGTCAGAACAAAGCAAGATACAATTTTTTACCATAGTTCTGGTTTTGCTTAAAATTCATCCATATCAAACATAAACCCCTGGATTTTGACCCAAATTCTGATTCTGATATGACCCTTAAGTTTGAAAAGAATCACCTCAAGATTAAGACTCTCTCAGGATTGCATCACATTTTGCACAAAAGCATTCAAAACACCCCTATGAGAGGTTAAGGTTTCCCTGTCCTAGCTTTGGAGTGATCTGCAGCTTTACTATTCAAACAAACGGTATCATAACAGCCTAGTAAATATGAGGACATCCTGTCTTATGTTTGAAAAGTCACTAAGGCTGACTATATGCGTTTAGGCAGATTGGTCAAAAGGGGTACCTCCAGCAAGCCGTCCAAGAATAGCAGTTGGAAAACACAGTGACTTAAAGTAACAACGCAAATGCAATGCAAAAAATATATATATATATATATATAGATAAAGTTTCACATCATGAATTTAAAGTCAAATTCTCTAAATCCCCAATAGAGTCTCCAGAAACTGTAGCATGCTTTTCGTGCTTCGAGGAGACTAAACCTCAGAGGGGTTTAGTCTCCTCGGATACAATAGCCCTATAATTCGAACTCTCGTGGTTCTGAATCTAGTTTCACTAGTGCAATATGAAATGGCTAAATACAAAAGAGTCCAAATGTGGCAAACCTTTTTAGAAAATCAATTTTAAATAAAAAAATGCTAAAAATGGACTGCATTGCTAGATTTTAGAGTCGCCACCTAAATATTTTGAGAAATTTAGGAAACCCGTGACTCGTGCCTAAAGGCCATTAGTCCATCATCACCAAAGTGTCTCGGCTTGGGAACTTAGGTATGAGAGGAGAAGGTCATGAATTGAGTACCCCACTCAGCCAATCAAAGATCGGCCTCTACTAATCATGATGTGATTTTTATTTACATTATATGCTCTTGTTCCAATTATTATACTATTTTTACTATGTGTTGTCAAACAAGGACAGACTAGTTCACAAAAGTTGGAACGCTTCGATATCATGTTTGTTTGAAAAGTGTTTGAATATGTCCCACTTTAAGAAGTGATTGTATGTACATTTATTAGGCTATCCCAACTTAAGTGAAAAGTCTCCATCCACAGGCATTCAAGAAATATATCAACTAAGCACTTAGCCTCATGGTAAACAAGTTTGATATGGAAACAATCGCACGCATGCAATATGCTAAAGCGAAAAAATGCTTACCCCAAATAACTGAGGCGAGCTACAAGAAAGAAAATAGTTAGAAAAAATGCATGATCCTAACGATGCAAAATGACCAATGCAACACATACAACATGCGATTAATAGGCTCGACTACTAGTATGGCATGTGAGTCAATTTAAGGCATGCGATAAAAGCACGTATTCGATTAAAGAAGTTGAAATTGACATTGGTTAGTATGATGAGCCGAACCCTTATGTACGCAAAATGAATGGATGCAAATCATGGAAGATGCTAAGGAAAATATGATGCTACCATTATAAGCAGGTAAGTAAAAAGGAGAAAGAAATAGGGGTTGGAAGATATACACAAATTATTACATATTTGCCCTCCCACAAGAGTGTCTGAATGCCCAAGTGTCCGAATTAAACTAACTATTTCAAATCTGAATGAATAATAAATAACTATCTAATTTATTACAACAATAATATTACAATAATCTAAGAAATAAACCAATGATTGCGCACAATGTTCCTCAGAAACTGCTTTGTCTGTCTTGATGGGAAACTACCATGTGTTCACCCTCAGCCAGTGCTTTGTATTTCTCAAAACTGCTCTGTGTACCACACATTAAAGCCCACCCGGCCCCCAATGAGACCCGGCTGGGCCCGAACAAATCCGGTCGTGCCGTATTTTGTTGCAAAAAAATATTTTTGTACTCTGAGGTGAAAACAGTGTAGACAATGCATTTCTAAGCCATGTTTATTCCTTCTGCTCTACTCTATCATGGAGAAACTCAATGGAAGGGCGGATTCGGTTCCGAAACCATCAATGGTCGCAAGTTGATTGCGTGATGGTTTTGGACACGATGGGACAAAAAATTAATTAATACAATAAAAGACACACTACATCTCCCTCCTATCATGAAATTAATTCAAGAAGGGAGGTAGACACGTCTCGAGAATCATCAAACATCACAAATTAGTATGTGATGACTCTTGAAGCGATGGATTCGGCATAACGTCCGACCAAATCCAACCAATTTTATTAATCTTCTTTATGTCGGTTTGAAACCAATTTTAAACCAATTTTATTAGCATTTTTTAACTTACCTTTCCACTTCTTATCTTTTAATCCATTTTGTCCAAAAGCGATATTTACGTTCACTAAGTCCAAAAGTAATAAAGATGAACAAGCATCGACTTAACCCGACAAATGAGCCTTTCAAGCCCTTTTCTTCGGGAGAAATTACAAAGGAGGAGTCAAACTCGTTCACGAGCGATAAGAGACTCGGAGTCAAACATGAGAGAGAGCAATAATGACTCTAAATTCAAACCCGATAATAAGCTATAATGATTCCTTCCTTTGTGATTTCCAAGGGTCTAACTAGAAAGTTAGTCCCTTAGAAGTAAATATACCGATTGTAAAGAAGAATGACAAACAAGAGGTTGTGTTTAGCATAAGAGAGATGTAATTCCTTGGTAATGAACCTCTGAAGAAATTAAACCATTAAGCATGGAAGGTCTCTTTCTTATGCTTGAACAACAACCTTTTGTTAAACACAACTCTTTAATCAAAATAACAAAGAATGGAGGGAGATTGCAGAGATGATTATGCAAAGTTGATTATTATACAAGTGGGACTCTTTACTTGAAAACTAAGTAAACAAGACTATCGACTCAAATGGATTGGTGTCTAAGGCCAAAACAACCAAATCCATGAGGACTTACGACACTATAAATATGATATTCAAAACATAAACTAATTAAATGAATCAAACAGCCCCTAAAATCGAAAAAACAGTGACAAAACTACTTCAACAAGGGGGGAAAAAGTGAACAAAAAGAGGAAAGGACAAAGTAGACAAGCAAGCTTGCACGACAAACATGATATTCAAAGCATAAACTAATTAAATGAATTAAACAGCCCCTAAAATCAAAAAAAGAGTGACAAAACTACTTCAAAAAGGAAAAGAAAGTGAACAAAAATAAGAGAGAACATGGTGTATGTATTATGTATGTATTGTTCAAGAAGATTTGAAGATCAAAGCAATAAAGAAGATGGTTTTAGCTTTCAATATCCTTCAAAGCCTTTAGGAAAATCTTCTAACCTTTAATTCTGAATGTAGGGGGTCTATTTATAGATTTGAGCCAATTTGGTTGAAAATATCTTCAATCAAAGCCAGCTGTCCAATTCCCGCCAACTGCTCTGTTTAGCGCAAATGAGACTCGGTCGGGCCACAAAACACATGGCTGGGCCCAAACATGAAAAGCCGGGTCTAAAAAGGTAGTCTGGATTATTTTTCATTGAAACCTGGCCGGGTCTAAACAAGCTACGGCCGGATCTAAACAAACCCGATCGGATCCAACAATCTATTTTCAAGCCTGACTTCAAATGGGCATATCTCCCTCATCTAGACTTGGTTTTAGGTGATTCTTGAGTCTAAACTGAAGCCCCAAAAGTCTACTTTACCATGGTGGTAGCCTCACATTTAAACTCTAAGTGTACAAATAGATATGCCTAATTTAGTGAAGGTTGTCATTTCTTTTTTAACAGTTTGATGCTCAACCTTTTCCTAATCTAGTTTTCTTCCATCCCCTCCTATTTCCTTCAACTCCAAAATAAGATGTTTTTAAAGATGTTTCAAAGAGTTCACATCTCTTCCATTTATTTCCACTTTGTCTTTACTCATTTTACTGAAAAGTGCAATATTTTAATTGAAATGTGAGCCTCAGAACATCGTAGAAACATTTAGAGAAATATTTCTAAAAGAGGGTTTCAAGGTCTAAAATAGTTTGGCCAAAATGGGGTGTAAGGTTTGGGATTAGAGCTTGAATCCAAATTTCTTTTTGCTGAAGTTCCGAACGATTTGCATAATGTAACTTTCATCATCGGGTGTCGTAAGTCCTCACGGATTTGGTTGTTTAGGCCTTAGACACCAATCCATTTGAGTTGATAGTCTTGTTTACTTAGTTTTTAAGTAAAGAGTCTCACTTTTATAATAATCAACTTTGCATAATCATCTCTGCAACCTCCCTTCATTCTTTGTTATTTTGATTAAAGAGTTGTGTTTAACAAAAGGTTGTTGTTCAAGCATAAGGAAGAGACCTTCCATGCTTAATGGTTTAATCTCTTCGGAGGTTCATTACCAAGGCATTGCATCTCTCTTATGCTAAACACAACCTCTTGTTTGTCATTCCTCTTTATCACCGGTGTATTTACTTCTAAGGGACTAACTTTCTAGTTAGACCCTTAGAAATCAGCTTATTATCGGGTTTGGATTTAGAGTCATTACCGCCCTCACTCGAGTTTGACTCCAAATCCTTTATCGCTTGTGAACGAGTTTTACTCCTCCTTTGTAATTTCTCTCAAAGAAAAGGGCTTGAAAGGCTTATTTCTCGAGTTAAGTCAATGCTTGTTCATCTTTATTGCTTTTGGACTTAGTGGACGTAAATATCGCTTTTGGATAAAATGGATTAAAAGATAAGAAGTGGAAAGGTAAGTTAAAAAAGGCTAATAAAATTGGTTTAAAGCGCCCAAGTCTTAGGGGCGGTCAAAATGGGGTGTTTACAGAGGGTTTCAAGGTCTAAAATAGTTTGGCCAAAATAGGATGTAAGGTTTGGGATTAGAGCTCGAAACCAAATTCTTTTGTTGAAAATCCGAAAGATTTACATAATGTAACTTTCATCATCGAGTGCTTAGAATGAAGCGCCTAAGTCTAAAGGGCGGTCAAAAATGGGATGTCTACATATGTGTTTTACAATTTTTTTGTCTTTTACTTATACCCCAGAGGCACTTGGTATGCAGGCCCATAAATAAATAGCTAAATAAAAACTTGGCATACGAAAAAAAAAAAAAAAAAAAGTTTAATGAATAAATAATTTTTGGATATTATAAAAATCATTTCTGACCTTTAGGTTTGGATAATATATATATATATATATATATGGGTCCAGCTTGTTTCTAGTTGGAGATCAAGATTAGACTGTCCAGTCTGCTCCGTGAGCTCACTTTTGGGCCTAGCTTCAATAATCCAAACCATTCACATTTTAGGGTTCGTCGAGTACATTTATCTTTATAAATAAATCAAGTCGATCGGATAACGGCAACTACGTGTTCGAATCAGTTTTGTATAATAAAAAAATGGACAATGAAAAAATAAACAGCTCATAGAAAACTGATTCGAACACCTAGTTGCCGCTATCCGATCAACTTTATTTTTTATAGGGGATAATGTACTCGACAAATCCTAAAGTGTGAACAGTTCAGATCATCGAAGTGGAGCCCAAAAATGAACCCACAGAGTGAATTAGACGGTCCAATCTCGATCTCTAACTGGAGAAAAACTAGACTCTATATATATATCCCTGCAACTCGAAAGGGTATTAAAGAACAAACATTTCCATCTTTAAAATTGGAAATTTTTTTCAAAAAATATTTAGAAGACTACATGTTGTCATGTAAGTCAATCACTAATAATCGTCCCAAAAAGTTTTAAAAAATAAAATCTTTAGGGACAAAATTTTTAAACTATCACTAATAATAACATTTTTATTGACAAAATAATTCGTGAAAAACAGTATAGGCATTTAGAAAATTTTGAACCTAAAAAAAAAAATAATTCAACACTTTTGTCAATAATGACATTTTTGACAATTAGGATACTTTGTTCCTATAAAAATAAAAATAAAAAATAAAAAAGGTGCTTATAAATTCTTGCCTTTAAAAATCTTAATTTGTTCTAGTGTATATAGTAATCAATTAATAATGAATAACTATGGAAAATTTGTCCATAAATTTCACATTGAGGAATGGTAATTCATTTAATCCTAAGGAATTTCTTATAGACCAATTAGTCTTATTAATTGAGGAATTTTTTATTTTATTTTTTTTCACCTTGGTTTTTTATGTTTAATCTTAAGAAATAAAGTTGAATGGTTCAATGCCTAGCCAAAGACGCTCCCCAAAGGAAATCTATATGGCTGAGAGGATATTTGCAAAGCATTTTCTCTATTGCTTTCCCTTTTCATTTTCTTTTTTTTTTTTTTTCCTTTTAATCAACAAAAGTTAGTTGTCATAGTTAGATTAGTATTTATGGGAGTCAACATTCTCAACCTTACAAAGTACTAACTGTTCGCCTCCTTATTTAACTCTCTTAAGAAAAGTTAAACTCATAACCTCTCTCTTGAGATTAGTCCCTTAAGAGAGTCATGGAGGTCAATTAGACTAGGCCTAGTTGATTTTTCTCAATTGCTCTTTGTTGGCAGCTTTAATCCAACAGAGAAAGAACCAAAGAGAAGAGGGATTGAGATAAACTTTACTGTGGAGCCAATCTTTTGCTTTTGTGGCAATTTCTGGTTGGCTTTACGAGATGCGTTCGGATCTAGAATAAAGGGCCTGGAGTGATCATGAAGTGAAATGATTTGGGTGAGACAAGTGTCTCACTTAAGGTAGAGGGCTGAGATTTTCCTCCACCAAAACAACGTCGTTTTAATAAAGGAAAAAAAATCGAATCGGTTCAAAGTTATACGACTCAGAGCAAGAGAGAATGAGCATCAAAGAAGAAAAAAAGCGCTACCAACAGAGGATCCTTCGCCACCGACAGGACAGCCGTGTTTAATGCTACCTCTCAATTAACTAAATTGGATTGATAAAATATCGATGAAATGTCATTTTGTCTTTCAAGTTTTACGCGTTTTTCAATTTGACGCACAAATTTCGTATAATATCAATTTGTCCTTTTAACTTTCAAAAATTTGATTAATTTGGTCACTGTCGTCACATTCTGTCTACAATCAAACGGAACATGCTGACGTGATACAAAACTTTATTTGGAACTTCATTTTACCCCCAAACTATACCTTAAAAATCAATTAGCCCCCCAAATATTAAAATAAAATAAAAATTTAATTTAAATATTTAATGACTAATTTTTTTTCTCAATAATGAAAATTTTAAATTTTAAATACTATATATTTTGCACGAAAAAAAAATCCTCATTTAGAATTATCTTGAGACTATAAAGTATGGGTACTTCGACAATACGTATTGGGTATACAAAACACATACTCAAATTTTTTCTTCTTAATTGTTGGCATACCCAGACATATCTAGTATATATACCAGCCATGTCATACCTCAGTCGAAATAATATTTCCATCTACTACAGAAATAAAATTCTTTTAATTAGACTTCTTTTTCATTTTTAATTTTATGCTTAGCATGATTTTAAAATGAAGTTATGATTTGTAAGTTATTTAATATATTGACATTTAATTTTGGTTTATCTTATACCTGTACTTTTGGCATTATATGTCAATTGTATGTTGGATCTTAACAAATTAAACCATTTAATCAATTTTCGTATTATTCCATATTAAAAATAAATATTTTTTTACAAAGGTGTCAAACTATACTCGTACCTTATTTTTTTTTAAGATTTTACTGTATCGATATACCTATATCGTACCAGCACCTGTACTCATACCCATACGTGTGTTTCATAGGTCTCAAATTATCTCGAGTCAATCTTGGAGAAACTTATTGAGTCAAAAATTTCTTGGTTACTCTATGTTGTTGTCTAAAATTGTGTAATTAAACGAGATAAATGGATTCATGATTTATTAAATTAAATAATAGAACATCAAATAAATCAATATTTGATCAATTACATTCGAGAGTATGAAATATGATTAATAGAAATACATATTTAATCAAAATATTGAAAACAAGGAATCAAACCAAATTTTATGTGATACTACAGTATCCTTAAAACAGATTAGCTATCTTACCGTGGGTGCTGGAGGAACGTCGACTTCTGTCTCCCAGGATAAGATGGTTTAGACCGGCTAACGCAAAAGCTCCTTCAATTAGCTTTGGCGAACCGACAATGGCAGCACTCTCTCACACATGAAAAAAATTATAGACACAAGCAGACTGACTGTATAATTCTGGAAGGCAAAAATCTATACCAAAACCAAGGGAGATGGGTCTCCTTTTATACACAATAGGGGAGAGATAGGAAGCCTCCAGCCATGAAGGCTAGCAACCAATGCCCATGAAGGCTGGCAACCAACGCTCATTACTTCTACAAAACTACTGAAGTAATGGATCAAAACTTATGGGACAATAATATATATGAGATATATATTCTGTACACACAAGGGTATATATCTGCAGCAGACTTGGCCTAAAAAGATTAGGTTGGTAGACCACCAATCCGGTCCAGCCCAAACCTAACCCATTCCAGCAAGCCTCAAGCCTCAAGCCCAAGCCCAAGCCCAAGTCCCAAGATCCAAGATCCACGGACCCAGCCCAGTCCAAGCGGGCAGGTGGCACGAGCGCGTGTGTGGCAATTTTGCAATAACCAACTTGGAGCATAGTCTTGGCCTAAGCCCATCCTTGAAGCATCCATAACTTCCTTCCTTCGTAAAATTTGGATGCTCCAAAGGGCTCATGCCCTTCTCATAATCTTGAGGTTAAATACCCATCAAAATTTTCCTCTACAATCAATGTGGGATTGGTACACAATCCCAATACCTCATTTATGAGACCAACTTTATGATACAATTTCTCATTCAATTCTTAATAGTTTTTTGTCATTCTTTTTGTGGTGTAAAGACCTTATTACAAAGGATCTAAACCATTTAATCCCACATCAACCAATGGTTGGGACCTATTTTAATTTCATATTAAAGTCATCAAAAAATCATTTTTTCCAACAATCCCCCATATGAATAAAAATTGACTGAATAAAGAAAACGGACAACATTTACAAAAAAGACTCAGAGAGAGAGCACACAGGCTAACCTTGCATTAGAAAAGGTAGGTATTGGCCTTGAACCTTTCGTAGTAAAAGCCTATCAAATTTACTGGTTGATCAGTGAACGTGATATCTTGAACTGTTCTGCTGTTTGTGTAAACCGAGACAATAAACTTCACACGGGAGTTAGTCTAACCATTGTTCTTGTTCTCATTGGTGTGTCCGATATGGCCCTGGAACACTAGCCTGGTTCAGTGAGTGGCCTTAAAGAATTCGGTCTTCCCAATTCTTAAAGAAGCAGCCCCACATCGCACTCACATAGGTGACCTATATAAGGTATCTCATTATACCATGGTTGATTATTCAAATCACTTAGGTCATTAAAAGCATTAGCTTAACCTTCCATCCCTACAGGGTATCACTGTACAAAGGAATGGGCAAGAGGATTTACCTCTTCAGTGACTCACTCGTTACACGAAATTAGGTTGTTCTTTTGAACCTAGATCTTGGGATCTCCAGTCAACTAGGTTAGGTTTTCCATTCCAGTAATATTACTAAAGGCCTTAACCCCATTCCTCATGACGAAGTTTCTTCTAACTCTCAAGTTAACCCTTTGGTTAGCAGATCCGCAAATGTTGTCCTTAGACTTTACATAGTCTAGAAAGACAACTCCATTAGAGAGTAGTTTTCGTATGAAATTATGTTTACGACAGATATGTCTAAACTTTCCATTATACATATGACTATGTGTCCGTCCAATCGCCAATTGACTGTCACAATGAATACAGATGGCTGGCACAAGTCTAGACCAACGTGGAATATTCTCAACAAACTGACGAAGCCATTCAGCTTCCTCAATTGCTTTATCCAAAGCAATAAACTCAGAATCCATCGTTGATCTCGATATACACGTTTGCTTGGAAGATTTCCAAGATACGGCTGCCCCTCCGAGGGTAAACACATAACCACTAGTAGATTTGGAGTCTTTTATATCATATATCCAATTATCGTCACTATACCCTTCTAGTACCATTGGGTATCTGGTATAATACAGCCCATACCCCGGGTGTAGCGTAGATAACCAAACACCCTCATAATGCCTCTCCAATGAGTAGCATTAGGATTACTTGTGTATCTACTAAGCCTGCTAACCGAGTAGGCTATATTTGGCCTTGTACAACTCATCAAATACATTAAACTTCCAATGACCCGAGAATATTCTATCTAAGAGACACTCTCACCATTATTCTTAGTCAAATGTAGACTCACGTCTACTGGTGTCCGAGACACACTTGTATTTGATTTTCTAAATTTCTCAAGTATTTTCTCAACATAATGAGACTAAGAAAGTACGATACCACTAGATATTCTGGTAATCTTAATACCTAGAATGACATCTGCAAGGCCCATATCTTTCATGTCAAACTTAGAATTTAACAATCTCTTGATAGTTCGAATCATTTCATCATTACTACCAACAATGAGCATGTCATCTACGTATAGATACAAAATGACATAACCTTTGTCAGTGTCTTTAACATATATGCACTTGTCACACTCATTGATTCTAAATCCATTTGACAATATAGTGCTGTCAAACTTCTCATGCCACTGCTTAGGAGCTTGCTTCAAACCATATAATGACTTGACAAGTTTATAAACTTTCTTATTTTTCCCTAGAGCTGAAAACCCCTCGGGTTGTTCCATGTAAATTTCTTCATCTAAATCTCCATTTAAGAAAGTTGTCTTTACATCCATTTGATGTATCTCCAGACCATGTAAAGCGGCTATTGCAATCACCATGCGAATGAATGTAATCCTTGTCACAGGTGAATAAGTATTAAAGTAATCCAGGCCTTCTCTCTGCTTGTATCCTTTGATAACTAACCAAGCTTTATACTTATCAATTAACCCATTCGCTTTCATCTTTCTTCTAAAGATCCACTTACTACCCATGGCTTTACCACCTGGGGATAGATCAACCAACTCCCCAGTATGGTTCTGTAAGATGGAGTCAATTTCACTCTTAATTGCTTCTTTCCATAAGGGACTTTCAGGTGAAGTCACGGCTTCATGAAAAGTTCGAGGTTCTCCCTCTAACATATAAGTCAAGAAATCCAGGCCAAAAGACTTGGCTGTCCTAGCCCTCTTACTCCTTCTTAGCTCTTCTACTTCCTCATCTTTATCATCATCTCGATTATCTTCATGTTCCTTCTCAGAACTTTGATCATCTCCTCGGGTTCGACAAGGAAATATGTCTTCAAAGAAAGGCGCATTCCTTGACTCCATTATGGTATTTTTGTGGATATCTGAAATATCAGACTTATGCACAAGAAACCTATATGCACTACTATTTTGTGCATAACCAATGAATATACAATCCACAGTTTTCGGACCTATCCTAACCTGCTTGGGTGTAAGTACCGCCACTTTTACAAGACATCCCCACATTCGTAGGAAATTATAAGAAGGCTTGCGGCCTTTCCATAATTCATATGGAGTCTTGTCTATTTTCTTCCAACATATTCTATTTAGAATGTAATTTACGGAGAGAATTGCTTCCCCCCACAAGTTCTGTGGCAATCCAGAGCTTATCAACATTGCATTCATCATCTCCTTTATCGTCTTATTCTTCCGCTCAGTAATCCCATTTGACTGAGGAGAATAAGGCGCCGTAGTTTGGTGGATAATCCTGGATTGAGCACAAATCTCAATAAACGGTGATTCATACTCACCACCACGACCACTTCTTAAATCCTTAATCTTGCGGCCTAATTGATTCTCAACTTCATTCTTATAAAGAACAAACTTGTCAATAGCCTCATTTTTGCTTTTGAGCAAATACACATAACAATACTTAGTGCAATCATCAACAAAAGTGATGAAGTATTTATTGCCACCACGTGATTATATAAACTTTAAGTCACACACATCACTATGCACTAAGTCCAATGGCTCTAAACTTCTTTCAATAGAATGAAACGAAGATCTTGTCAACTTCAATTCAATACAAGTTTCACACTTGTGTTTCGGATTAATCGTAAAAGATGATGTGTGATCTAACTTGATTAATCTATGTAAAGATTCAAAGTTCACATGTCCTAGTCTACCATGCCATAAATTGGAAGACTCAAGTATGTACAAGAAGAAAATGCATCTTTATTCATCTTTAGGGTAAGAGTCATTACATTGAGTTTGAACATACCTCCCAACATATATCCCTTACCCACATACACTCCGCTCTTGGTCAGAACGACCTTGTCGGACTCAAAGACCATGCGAAAACCATGTTTGCTAAGAAGAGACCCCAAGACAAGATTCTTATGAATGTCCGGAACATACATGACTTTGTTCAAGGTCAACTCCTTTCCTGAGGTCAATTTCAGGACCACCTTTCATTTCCCCTCAACAATTAAGGTAGCAGAATTCTCCATAAATAACTTCTCACCGTTTGTAACCAGCTCAAAAGTTGTAAACAGCTTCTTCTCGGAGCAGATGTGGCGTGTAACCCCAGTATCAATCCACTATTCTTTTGGGTTTAAACCTACCATATTCACCTTAGAGACAACAGCAGACAAGTGCATATCATCCTCAGCCCCAGCTTAGCCCCAGCTTTGAACCCTTGTTCACAGGGGGCTTGCGGCAGCCACTATCCTGATGCCCCTCGCTACCATAGTTGTAGCACTTCCCTAAGAATCGATTACTAGGTTCCTACGGCTTGTATGCCGGCTTCTTTGCAACACCACCCCTTAGCCCCAGCTTTGAACCCTTGTTCACAGGGGGCTTCTTCCTCACTCCAGAAGATTTGCCATGCTCAATGACATTGGCCTTCATAGAGGAGGTACTCCCTCATTTTTTTCTATTATCCTCCTCAATTCGAAGTCAGACGATCAGGTCTTCAACTGACATTTCCTTACGCTTGTTCTTCAAGTAGTTCTTGAAGTCCTTCTAACCATTGGAAAGTTTCTCAATGATCACAGCAACTTGGAATGACTCGTTCAAATGCATCCCCTCAGCATGAATTTCATGCAAGATCACTTGGAACTCTTGGACTTGGCTTATCACAGTTTTTGAATATATCATTTTAAAGTCTAGGACCAGCCAACGATAAATTTCTTTGCCCCGCCATCCTCAATTCCATATTTCTTGTCCAGAGATTCCCATAACTCCTTTGCAGAGCTCTTGGCACAAAATACATTGTAGAGCAAGTTTGCCAAGCTGTTGAACACATAGTTTCGACAAAGATAGTCTATTTGCTTCCATGTGACAAGTGTCATGACCTTCTGCTTGTCTGGCTCATTCTCTACCATGGCTGGAGGATCCTCGCTCAAAACCTTTGCAAGGTTCAACGTGGTCAAGTAGAACAACATCTTTTGCTGCCATCTTTTGAAATTCATCCCAGCAAATTTCTTTTGCTGCCATTTTTTAGCACCAAGGTTGACCACAGTGGTCATAGTTGGGGTTGGCAAGCCAGTTGCCCCAGTGTTCAGATCCCCACCAACATTAGCAGTAGCAGCAGCATCAATGATAGTTGTCATTTCTAAAAAATACAACAGACTTTCACTTTCTGTGTTTCCATAATTAAACATAACACTAGAAAATCCCACAGTTGAAAATTTAATTCAAAACTAGTCTCACCACTCAACCTAGAATAGAACATAGTCAAGAATGTTCCCAAGAAGATTGGAGGGGTCACATTGGTCCCATTTAAAACCCAGTTAACCTTTTGACAAAACTTTCAAGAGCATGTTGACTCCTAATCTGTGAGAAACAATTTTAGAATTAAGTTTTTCCATGAGATGAACTAGGTTAAAACAAACCAAGGTCCAAACTTACAAGCAATTTAAAAATTGCTAACAAATTACAAGTAATGTAAAACAACTGCTACAACAATTAGAAGCAAATAAAACTTGCTTTTACAACTTGGTAAACAAACCAAATAAATCTCAAGCAAAAATTGCTTCAAATATAAACAAACGTAAACCAATCCAAATAGGATTATTATTTGTTTAAAACTCCTTTCCTCGCTTCGGTATTTCTATTCAATCAAAAAAGTTAGAAATCCAAATTTTTATTGTAATCCCAAATTTTATTCATTTGGATTTGTATTGTTTCCATTCCCTTTAGCATAGGTATGCCTACAAAGAAGGTTAGTAGCAAACCACAACATAATACAAATCAACAAATTGAAAAAAAAAAACTTGTATTTAACCCTCTTAACAATATATAATGAATAGCAACATTAAGTAAAATTAAAATGCTATATAAATTACACAAATTAAACTAAAAACTCCAAAATAAATTTACAAATTAATTTACACAATAAATATGTACATAAATAGACAAGTTACAAAACTTTTTATAACTCCAAATACTTAAATTCAAAATTTAAAAGGCAAGAATTATATCAAAAAAAAATAATTTTCCTTTTTTTTTCCAATGCAATGAACATGTAATAAACTTGTAAATTATTCTAGTAATTAACATGCAAATAATTCTATAGTAATTAACTTCTAAATAATTCTAGAATAAGAAGCATGTAAATTGACTTAAATCTAGAAAATTAAAGAAACATGTGAATTAATCTAATGTGTAAACATATTGAACATGTTGATTATACTATAAACCAATTAACATGTCAAATAAAATTTAAACACTTATGAACATGCAAATTATATTATAAAATTATAAAATAAAATGACATGCAAAGCATGGTAATAAATTATAGAATCATGCTCATAAAATAACACTATCTTAGAACCAAATAAGCATACAACTTTGTAAGAGGAGCTAATTTGAGCCCATTAAATTAATTAGGCCCAATAGTCCAAGGTTGATGGGCCCAAATTTATCGCAAGTCCAAGATTGGTGGGCCCAGATTTATCGCCATCAAATGGGCCGAATCGCTCTAAGCCTCGAAAGGGTTCGGATCCACGAACTTAGAGACTTACTCAGGCCCGGACTCGAAAGGGTATTGAGCAAGCCTAGAGATCCGAGGCACTCGGACTCGAAAGGATTCGGATCTACGAATCTAGAGATCCGAAGCACTTGGCTTCGAATGGATTCAAATGCAATCTAGAAGTCGCTCCGTTAATGAGTCCCAAAACACTTGCGGGCTTGGAGCTTTCCGGGATCTACGTACTAGAACCATGGGCGTAATGGAGTCCGAACAAAGGACCCGATCCCGAGAACGGTGAGTGGAGATAAATTCACTCTTCGGTTAAACTAGCCTATACCCGGGTCGAGGTGGCACGATCTAGGGGGTCCCTGAGACTCAGCAATGTTTGCGGCAGGCGTTCTCTTGAACTACCCTTGACTCTTATGTGGCAGGACGTCGTCTGGGACTACCCCTGACCCTTTGGGATGATTGGGGATCATTGGTTAGGTGTTGCTAAGAAGAAGGGTTCGCCAAGAGGTTGATCTCCTCTTCGGGGTTTTCCTCATCCTCGGAGAGGTCTCATCCTCGAAGAAGTCACCTCCTCGGACAAGGTGGTTAGAGAGAATATTCCCCATGTGCCTTGCACATAGGCTCCATCCTACATCATGTGGTGTCTATAAATAGCACCCACCCATAGCTTTACAAGGGATGGATTTTGAAGAGATGACTCCTGGGAAAGAACTAAATTCCCATCTCCATTATCAACCTTGAGAGTGAAAGTGGGAGATCCATGGGAGAGCCTTGCCATTATTCTCTCTCTAGCTACTTTGCCTTCTTCTTCACCTAATCTCTTATCTCCATCATCTCTTTTCTTTTGTGTTCTTAGTTGAGACTATTGAAGAATCTAAGCCTCTCATCATTTTCTAGAGAATTCGAATTTTCCTTCAAAGATCTTCGAAGATCTTCGAATTTTCTAACGACGTTCTTGAACCCTCTCATACATTTGGCGACTCCACTGGGGAGGCGGATTGGTTAATGGTTTCCACGAGATCTGGAACTCATACAACACCGGCAAAAATGGCAGATAATGAGACTCATCAACAAGGCTCTTCTAATGGTGGTGATGAAAGGACTCAAGTTCAAGACTCACCTCTCATCCTTGAAGCCATTCAAGAACTCCAACACACTCAACAAGAGATTCTCACAACCCTTCAAAATCTCACCCACACCATGTTGGTGATGGGTTCGAATTTCGCACCACCAGCAACAAATGGAGGTCAAGTCGGCACTGACAAGCATCAACAACTTCATAGTAATGTTGGGAATGGTCAAAACCATCAAGATTCACTCCAAATTCTCCCTGAAGTTGTACAAAATGGTGTGCAAAATCAAGTGCTAGGAGGAACAAGTCATGGCCAACCTGCGACCCATGGAGCGCAAAATCACACACCTAGAGGATCAAGCCATGGTCCAGTGGTGGTTGGAGGAGTTTCTGGCGCGACAAATGGTGTTCCAGTGGCTGTGGAAGTTCAAGGAAGGCCTACAGAAATTCCTCTACAAAATGGTGCTCCATCCATGCCTAATTTTATTCCACCGATTGTAAATTCTACTCATGTACCGAGTGGGTCTCCTTTGGCTCCGATGCCGAGTTTGCAAGCCCAACCTGGTATAGCCGTGGCGTATAATGGACTTTATGGGACCCAATGCAACGTCCCATCACCAAATGGCGTGTCCATAGGTGCCGATGGCCAATATCATCATGTGCCTTCATCGATGGTGAATTCTCAGCACCCAAATGGCCAAGTTGCTCCAAGCCCGATCTTCGGGTCTACAAGTCAGGTTCCGGGAATACCACCATTAAGTTCTCTCCCTCAACAATTTCTCACTCTCGCCGATGTGCAAGCCATGTTCGATCTCGAACGGGGCAAAAAGAATTTACCCTCTTTGCCTGATCCGGATGTCAAGCCACCATACCCTATCGAGATGTTGAGTTATCCATACCCGGAGGGGTACACAGTGTCGAAGTTCATCAAATTCGATGGCAAACAAGGAAATGCTTGAGAACATGTTGTGCGGTTCATCGAGACTCTGGGTATTCATGGTTCAAACCACGTCCTCCGACTGAGAGAATTCTCCAAGTCCCTCACCGACCAAGCATATAGCTGGTACGTTAACTTGACTCCAAACTCTGTTCGAAGTTGGGAGGAGATGGTCAACAAATTCCATGCCAAATTCTTTCAAGCAGCTGAGAAGGTAACCACACTTACCCTATGTAAGGAAAAAGCAACGAAAGGTGAAGACATTCTCGAATATGTGAAGAGGTTCCAAGACAAAGCCGTGGACTGTCATGAGGTTGTGGAGGAAAGCTACTTGGTCCAAATTTGTGTTGAAGGGGCATTGAATGGGTACAAGATGCTTCTTGTTAATCATAAGTTACCCACCTTCTCGGCACTAATTGAAGCATCTCAGAACATCAACATAACTCAGTCTCAGGAGATCGGGTTCGAAACTAGTTATAAAACCAGCTTCAAGTCATCCCGAGAACCTTATGTCACTGCGAGTTCCGCGTCTTCTACCCGAAAGTCACAGGGGGAGGAATTCAGAGGTCAGAAGAGGAAATGCTGCGAAGATGACACTCCTTTTCCGTGTAGTGTTGAGGAGGTGAAGGCCTTAGTTAAAGAATGGGTGGCAGATGGGGAACTGAAGTTGCCTCGTATCGAAGAGCTTTTGCCGAAGAAGGACCGTGAGGCCCTAATTATTGTGTTTTCCACCGATCACTAGGCATCCTACAGAAAAGTGCCGGACACTTAAGAAGATCTTTAGAAAGAAAGTCGAAGCAGATGAGCTAGAGTTCAAAGAACAAGGGCCCCAGGATATCTTAGAAGACATGGCTATGATGGTGTATGATGACCACAGCCCGAGTAGCTGGTGAAAGCTTTCCAAATGACCTTGCAGCTCTAGGGGCAAATGTCAACATTCCGCAGAAGAAGTCTATCTATGACATTTACAATTTGTATTTACTGCATTGTCCGAGAATTTTCTATCTTTCTTTCTTATGTTATGAAGAAAGTTATTTCCTCAATATTGTGTATCTCTATTAGAAGTTATTTTCTCTACATTGTATGTCTTTATTGTGTTATGTTGCTTGAAACAGTTTTTAATTTTTTGTTGGCCCTCAAAGAAGAACGAGGAATAGTAAACTCGGTTACCAACCTGAAGAGACCTTTCTTGACGCAGTAGAAGTATATACTCCTACTCGGACTTTCGAAGAGCAGCCCTTACTTCCATCAGTGCAAGCTTCGAGGGATTTTTCTTGCCAAAAAAAAGTGTGCTTCCACCCGGACTTCTGAGGGATAGCCCTGGCTTCCATTTGGACTTCCAAGAACGGACCTCACTTTCATTAGTGCAAGCTTCGAGGATTTCTCTTGTTGAAGTAGAGTGTGTGCTCCACCTCAGACTTTCGAAGATCAAATCTCGTTTCCATCAGTGCGAGCTGCGAGGATCTCTCTCGTTGAAGTAGAGTGTGTGCTCTCACTTAGACTTTCGAAGATCAAATCTCGTTTCCATCAGTGCGAGCTGCGAGGATCTCTCTCATTGAAGTAGAGTGTGTGCTCCCACTCAGACTTTCGAAGAACATACCTCGTTTCCATCAGTGTGAGCTTCGAGGATCTTTCTTGTTGAAGTAGAGTGGACTCCTACTCGAACTCCCGAAGGATAGCCTTTGTTTCCTTTAGCTACCAAAGTAGAAGTGCACATCCACTCGGACTTCCGAGGGACAGCCTTGTTTCCGCTCGGACTTTTGAGGGAGAGCTTTGTTTCCGCTCGAACTTCTGAAGGACAGCCTTGCTTCTGCTTGGACTTCCAAGAGACAATCTTTACTTCTGTTGGTGCAAGCTTGGTAGACTCGGTTACCTTCCAGGGGAATCTTTCTTGCCAAAGTAGGGCGTGTGCTACTTTCGGACTCCCAAGGGACAGTCTTGCTTCCGTTCGGACTTCCGAGGAACAGCCCTTGCTCTCATTAGTGCGGGTTCTAAGGGCCCTGAGGTCGTGGATTTCGATCAAGAATTCATTTGCTTGAAATAGCAAAACCAACAAATGAGATGAGCAATATCAATTTCATATCCTGATTCAGGCATTATCGAAATGGGGCAACATCAACAAATAATATTGATCTATTTAAGCTACAACAATTTTATTCCTTTTGAGCGAGTTCATGAAAAATGCAACAATCAAGGTGTTGTCTTCCCAGGCCGGTTCCTCTCTAGCCGACGTAAAGCAACAATGTTCAAACAAAATCTCAGCATCGGGCATCAACTATTTATCTTCCGAGCATCTACAAGTTCAACAAACAACAATATATCATTTTTTGTTCTTTGACAAGCTATGTCATCATATCAACAAATTCTATTGGGAATTCTACATCAAGAGTTTTCGAGGATGACATCCACTATTCTTGAAGCTAAAAACAACAATCATTCCTATAACATCTATGCCCTCGACATCAATAGTTCAATGCAAGAATCAAATATTCTATTAATATCAGATTTATCAACACAAAGTCAAGTTTCAAAACATAAATTTCAAGACTATATTTATCATGCAAATCAAGGTTCAACAAGGGCTTTATTTCCCTCAATGACCAAGCACTAACTATTCAGAAGTCAAGAGCACAAATCCCCAATTTTTTCTTTGCAAGCCCTGGTTCATGAGCAACAATATATAATATATATATATATATTTTTTTTATGTATCAAAAAAATCAAAAAAATCAAGAATGGGGTTTCGGTGAACACTTGCTCACAAATTCGAAACAGTAGAAAGAGATGAATGATAATGCAAACTGAAGCTGAACGATGCTAGAGGACCACACACGGCGTTTGATGGGCAAACGTGTGTGGTCGGCATTGGACGAGCGAGGCCGGTGTTGAAGATTGGCTAAAGATTCTTGCCAACACAACTTGCCAACCTACAAAGGTGATTTTCCATGTAAAGCTTGCCAACCTACAAAGGTGATTCTCCATGTGAAGCCAACACATTGCCAACGAACATGGACGGCCACCGAAAGGAGAAGAAGTGAGCTGGCCATGTGCAAGGCCAGCCTCTCCACCTCTCTTATGTAATGTGTATAAATGGAGAGGGTGAGAACAGAGGGAAATTGTGAGTGAACAACTATCTGAGTGTATTGTTTGTAATTCTTCCATTTCTCAATATAGTGAATCCGCTACCCATGGACGTAGGCGACTTGCCGAACCACGTTAAATCTCGTGTGTTGTTGCTTGTGTGTGTTCCCTAGTGTGCCCTCGATCCACAACAATTGGTATCAGAGGTCGGGTGGTGAAAAATCGAATTTTTTCCGAAAGTGCCCAGATTTCGAAGTGCTCGAAATCAACTTTTCAGCATACCAAGAGCAAGATCTCCTAGAGAGGAGTTCAGAACAGCAAAGACCATCCCCAGAAGAGCCTTCACGCGCCGTCACGCTCTTCTAGAAGTTTGCGAGTGAATCCCACGCACATTACGCGCCCTACGCACCGTCGAGCTGAAGAAGACGAGTGGAGCGCACGTGTGTATGACGTCAACCTGACATCACCCAGAGCCGAGCCGGAGTCGACGTGGTGTTGACCAAGCCGTTGACTAGCTAGCCAAGCCGCGCCGCGCCAGAAGCTGAGCCGTTGACCCAAGCCGTTGACCAGAGAGCCAAGCCGCGCCACTCAGCTACGCCGCGCCAGAGAGCCACGCCGTTGACCGTGCCACTTGCGCCGTTGACTGCACCGTTGACCGAGCCGTTGACTGGAGAAATTATTCGGTGCATCTCAGACGCACCAGATTCTGCAGATCTGAACCGTTCAAACTATTTTGGCCATTTCTGAGTCATTCAAAGTCCTTTTTGACGATCCAATAGTGTTTCCAACTATTTGGAGTATTCCGGACACATCTGTACGGTCAATTTTTTGAATTGAAGTTTCTAAAAAAAAATGACAGAATCTACAGAGACCAGATCAACCGAGTCCGTAAGTAATCCAGCGAGTACAAGCAACTCTAGGCATTGGACCCCGGTGTCCCATGCTAAGTTCGAGGTAGAAAAGTTTGATGGAAGCAGCAACTTCGGCATGTGGAGATGCGAAGTTAAAGATATGCTTGTCCAGATGAACCTGCACTTCACTCTGGGAGACAAACCAGATGACCTGGACGGGATAGAATGGGAGAAGGTGAATCTCCTGGCCTGCAGTTCCATCCGACTTTGCCTTGCAAAAGAGGAGAAGTACGCCTTCACAGAATATGATATTGCGAAGAAGCTTTGGAAGGCGTTGGAAGATAAGTTCATGACAAAGAGCATTGAGAACCGGCTCTACTTGAAGAAGAGGTTGTTTCGTTTCGACTACAAGAAAGGTATTTCGATGAACGAACACCTAAACAACTTCAACAAAATTCTTACGGATTTGAAGAATTTGGATGATCACATTGGTGATGAAGATAAAGCACTGTTATTGTTGAATTCCTTGCCTGACTCGTATGATCATCTCACTACTACTTTACTGTACGGTAAAGAGAAGATCAAGTATGTTGATGTTGCAAACGCCTTGGTGAACAATGAGTTCAGAAGGAAAGATAAGTTTGCAAACAGGGACTCAGCATCCGAGGCATTGACAGTCAGAGGCGAGACAAATAACAGAAGATATGCAGGGCGAGGAAAGTCTCGCTCAAAATCCAGAGGAAATCTTCAGACAGAAGACGTCTTGCAAAAGACGAGTGTGCTGCTTGTCGCCAGAAGGGGCATTGGGCAAAAGATTGTCCCAATAAAGACAAGACAGAAGAAAAGGTGAACGTTGCACGAGATGGAGATAATGGTGAAGGAGCAGCCTTCACAGTTTCATTATATGGCCAGTCTGATGAATAGATTCCGGATGTTCCTACCACATGTGTCCGAACAAGCAGTGGTTCTCGAGCTTACGAGAGTTCGATGGAGGAGTTGTGCTGATGGGCAACGACCAAGCTTGCCAGACAAGGGGATTGGGACAATTCGACTGAAGATACATGATGGAACAATCAGAATTCTTGAAGATGTTCGGTATGTACCGGATCTGACAAAGAATCTCATCTCAGTGGGAGTTTTAGACTCCAAAGGTTACAGAGTAACCATGGAAGGTGGAGTCCTCAAAGTTGTTCGAGGAGCATTTGTTGCAATGAAGGGTACTCGACAGGGAAATTTATATTTCCTAGACGGCTCTACAGTCACTGGGAGAGTGGCTGTCTCCACCAGCTCAGAAGATGATGCATCAGACACTTCCAGACTTTGGCACATGCGCCTAGGGCATGTCGGTGAGAAGGCTTTACAAGGGTTGGTAAAGCAAGGCCTGTTGAAAGGCGCCAAGACAGGGAAGCTTGAGTTCTGCGAGCATTGTGTACTGGGCAAGCAAACAAGAATCAAGTTTGGTACTGCTATTCATCGTACCAAAGGGATTCTAGACTATGTTCACACGCGACGTATGGGGTCCTTCCAAGAATGCTTCGTTGGGAGGTAAACACTACTTTGTGTCGTTCATTGATGATTTCTCAAGAAGAGTTTGGATTTACACAATGAAGCACAAAGATGAAGTCTTAGACATCTTTCTTATGTGGAAGAAGATGATTGAGACCCAGACAGGCAGACGGGTCAAGAATCTCAGATCTAACAATGGTGGAGAATACACATCAGATCCCTTCTTTGAGGTTTGCCAGAATGCAGGGATAGTGAGACATTTCACAGTTCCTGGAACACCGCAGCAGAATGGAGTTGCAGAACGCATGAACCGCACTTTGGTGGAGAAAGTCCGGTGTATGCTGTCACAGTCTGGATTGAGCAAGGCATTTTGGGGCGAGGCATTGAACTATGCTCGTCATCTTGTCAATAGACTACCTACTGCAGCACTAGATGGTAAGACTCCCATGGAGGTATGGTCAGGAGTGCCAGTTACTGATTATGATCAGCTACGTATCTTTGGATGTCCAGCCTATTTTCATGTTACAGAATCTAAGTTGGATCCAAGAGCCAAGAAAGCCATCTTCTTGGGCTTCAGTGATGGAGTCAAGGGATACAGACTTTGGTGCCCTGAATCAAAGAAAGTTCTCATCAGAAGAGACGTTACCTTTGATGAGTCTACAATGCTGAAGCAACCAGATCCTCAACAGAATGAGGAAGCATTGAAGAAGTCAGTGCAGGTGGAGTTTGAGACTCCAGCAAAGACTAGTCAGCCAATCAACCATCCTGAAGAAGTCTCAGAGGATAGCTCTGAAGAGAGTTCAGATGAAAATGAAGATCCAGAGGCTCCGCAACAATCAGAACCCATTGCAATCAGGAAAGGAAAAAGGGTTACTAAGCAACCCAGTTGGATGACCGATATGGTAGCCTATGCACTTCCAATCATTGAAGACAATGTTCCTTGCACTTTCAAAGAAGCCGTGCAGAATGCAGAAAGTGTCAAATGGAAGGAGGCTATGGATGAAGAGATCGGGTCACTTCACAAGAACCAGACTTGGGAGTTGGTGCAACTTCCAAAAGACAAGAAAGCAATTGGGTGTAAGTGGGTTTACACCAAGAAAGAAGGCATCCCAGGCAAAGACAACATCAGATTCAAAGCTAGATTGGTAGCTAAAGGCTATGCTCAGAAGGAAGGAATAGACTACAATGAGGTATTCTCACCTGTTATGAAGCACACGTCTATTCGTATCTTGCTAACTTTGGTTGCACAGTTTGATCTCGAGCTCGCCTAACTCGATGTCAAAACTGCCTTTTTACATGGAGATCTTGAAGAGGAGATATACATGTCCCAGCCAGATGGTTTCAAAGTTGCTGGCAAAGAGAATTGGGCCAGTAAGCTGAACAAATCGTTGTACAGATTGAAGCAATCCCCGAGATAGTGGTACAAGCGATTTGATCAGTTCATGATAAAGAAAGAATACACAAGAAGTCAATTTGATCATTGTGTATATTTTCGTGAGCTTCCCGACGGTTCCTTCATCTATTTGCTCTTATATGTAGATGATATGCTGATTGCATCTAAGAGCAAGGTGGAGATTGACAAACTCAAGGCACAGTTAGCAAGAGAGTTTGAAATGAAGGATTTGGGAGAAGCAAAGAAAATTCTTGGCATGGAGATCAAGAGAGACAAGAAGAAGGGCACGGTTTGTCTGACACAAACCTAGTATCTGAAAAAGGTGTTAGACAGATTTGGCATAAATGGGAAAACCAAAGCTGTAAGTACACCATTGGCCCCTCATTTCAAACTCAGTGCTTCGATGTCTCCACGCACAGAAGAAGAACGGAAGCATATGGCACAAGTTCCATATGCAAATGCAGTTGGTGCATTAATGTATGCTATGGTTTGTACAAGGCCTGACATCTCACATGCTGTGAGTATGGTAAGCAGGTATATACATGATCTAGGAAAAGATCACTGGCAGGCAGTGAAATGGATCCTAAGGTACATACATGGCACGGTTAATCTGGGATTGAAGTTCGAGAGAGATAACCGACTCGGGCAGAATTTGGTTGGATATGTGGACTCAGATTATGCTGGTGACTTGGACAAATGCCGATCAACAACAGGGTATTTATTTACGCTTGCTAAAGGGCCGGTGAGTTGGAGGTCAACGCTTCAGTCAACGGTGGCTTTGTCTACTACAGAGGCAGAGTATATGGCAGTGACAGAAGCCTTTAAGGAAGCTATTTGGCTACATGGGTTGATTGAAGACTTGGGTATTGTTCAGAAGCACGTTGAGGTGTACTGTGACAGTCAGAGTGCCATTTGTTTGGCAAAGAACCAGATTCATCATTCCCGCACTAAGCACATTGATGTCCGTTTCCATTTCATCCGAGAAATTGTGAATGAAGGGGATATTCTGCTTCAAAAGATTAGTACTGCAGATAATCCGGCCGATATGCTTACAAAAGTGGTTTCTGGGATCAAGTTCCAACATTGTTTGGACTTGGTCAACATCTCTCGGAACTGAGCACCTTCGGGTGCAAGGCAGTGTTGATCGATCACTATGTTGGATAAGAGAATCCTCGCCAAGGTGGAGATTTGTTGAAGATTGGCTAAAGATTCTTGCCAACACAACTTGCCAACCTACAAAGGTGATTCTCCATGTGAAGCCAACACATTGCCAACGAACATGGACGGCCACCGAAAGGAGAAGAAGTGAGCTGGCCATGTGCAAGGCCAGCCTCTCCACCTCTCTTCTGTAATGTGTATAAATGGAGAGGGTGAGAACAGAGGAAAATTGTGAGTGAACAACTATCTGAGTGTATTGTTTGCAATTCTTCCATTTCTCAATATAGTGAATCCGCTGCCCGTGGACGTAGGCGACTTGCCAAACCACGTTAAATCTCGTGTGTTGTTGCTCGTGTGTGTTCCCTGGTGTGCCCCCGATCCACAACAGTCGGAACCAGCGGTGATGTCGCAGCGGTGTAGTTGGCGTTGATTAATCATAGCCGGAACCAATGGTGATGGGTTTCAATGGGTATGAAAGCAGGGCTGAAATTTGTGAGTTCGGAGCTCCAATAAATGCTGTTAAGCTAAGACAGAACACCAACAACGAGCTGGATGGTGCTTGGCGAGACCACACATGCCGCGTTGAATGGGCGGTGTGTGTGGTCGGTTCTGGACAATCAAGGCCAGAAGCAGCGACGGGTGTGGGTGGCGCTGGACAGCCGAGGCCGGCAGTAAAGTTGCAGTAGAGAGGATGGTTTCTGGTTGGTCATGGTTGGCTCACGGCGTGACAGTATCTGTAGCAGCATCGTCCGCCACAGCGCCGTCTATAGCAGCGTCTGCAGCCTAGGTCACAACGTCTGTAACAAGCAGTAACCGTGGCTCATCTTCGGCGACGACGGCGGCGGCATTTGGAGAGGTAGCAAGCTGGGTGGGCCTTGCGAGCAACCGGCGGTAGCCTTTGATTTAGCAGCTGCGGAGTTCCGATTGAAGAAGAAGAGAACTAGGTCGGCGGCATTTGCTTGAAGCTGTGATGAAGATTAGTGTGCAAATGGCAGAGCCTTCTTGAAGAAGAAGAGAGCTGGGCTGGTCTCTCTGTGAAGAGAGAGAGAGAGAGAGAGAGAGAGAGCCGAAATGGCTGTGCAACGAAGAAAAAGTGGGGGGTTATTGATTAGGGTTGCTACCCCTTTCCTTAAATAGAAAGAAAAGAGGCGTGATACCTGGAATATCCTCTCAAATATTCTCCATATACATATATATATATATACATACATATATATAAAAAGGCCCAAGCAGTTCACGAGTTTCCAATTTAAAGAAAGAAGAACAGTGGGTTTCCACTTTTCTAGAGAGAGAAATCGAATGGGTTATGATATAGGATCTGTTTGTTTTCAATGGAAAAATTATTTTTTTTTAGGTTTGAAGTCTCTGGAGAGAGAATATCCAAAAAAAGCATGTGTTTATATATTGTAAAAAAAAAAAAAAGGGGGTCAGCTTTTGTGATTTGTTTATTTTCAAGGAAAATTTTCTTTGACAATTTAGTTGGTGCTGTATGTATTACATGTCCAGGTTGGTTTGGTGGAGCATTAAACAATTCAAGTTTTGACTTTCTTTCCAAAAAAAAAATTAAAAAAAAAAAAGTCCACAAAAAAAAAATTTGTTCAAAAAGAAAAAAAAAAAGAAAAGAAGAAAGTTATTTATTTATTTATTTAGTTAATATTATTTGTCGATTTTATTTGTAAATTACGGTGAATCCTCAGCTTTATCCTTAGACTGTGTCAAGGCCAAATATTCCCGAAGACATAATGTGAAGCATGGCTGATAAGGTGAAATTATGCATGTCCGAGAAAAACTACAATTTCTCAAACACGCAATGGGCAAATGTAAGAGGAGCTAATTTGAGCCCATTAAATTAATTAGGCCCAATAGTCCAAGGTTGATGGGCCCGAATTTATCGCAAATCCAAGATTGGTGGGCCCAGATTTATCGCCATCAAACGGGCCGAATCGCTCTAAGCCTCGAAAGGGTTCGGATCCATGAACTTAGAGACTTACTCGGGCCCGGACTCGAAAGGGTATTGAGCAAGCCTGGAGATCCGAGGCACTCGGACTCGAAAGGATTCGGATCTACGAATCTAGAGATCCGAAGCATTTGACTTCGAATGGATTCAAATGCAATCTAGAAGTCGCTTCGTTAATGAGTCCCAGAACACTTGCGGGCTCGGAGCTTTCCGGGATCTACGTACCAGAACCATGGTCGTAATGGAGTCCGAACAAAGGACCCGATCCCTAGGACGGTGAGTGGAGATAAATTCACTCTTCGGTTAAACTAGCCTATACCCGGGTCGAGGTGGCACGATCTAGGGGGTCCCTGAGACTCGGCAATGTTTACGGCAAGGCGTTTTCTTGAACTACCCCTGGCTCTTATGTGGCAGGACGTCCTCTGGGACTACCCCTGACCCTTTGGGATCATTGGGGATCATTGGTTAGGTGTGGCTAAGAAGAAGGGTTCGCCGAGAGATTGATCTCCTCTTCGGGGTTTTCCTCATCCTCGGAGAGGTCTCATCCTCAAAGAGGTCACCTCCTCGGACAAGGTGGTTAGAGAGAATATTCCCCATGTGCCTTGTACATGGGCTCCATCCTACATCATGAGGTGTCTACAAATAGTACCCACCCATAGCTTTACAAGGGATGGATTTTGGAGAGATGACTCTTGGGAAAGAACTAATTTCCCATCTCCATTATCAACCTTGAAAGTGAAAGTGGGAGATCCATGGAAGAGCCTTGCCATTATTCTCTCTCTAGCTACTTTGTCTTCTTCTTCACCCAATCTCTTATCTCCATCATCTCCTTTCTTTTGTGTTCTTAGTTGAGACTATTGAAGAATCTAAGCCTCTCATCATTTTCTAGAAAATTCGAATTTTCCTTCAAAGATCTTCGAAGATCTTCGAATTTTCTAACGACATTCTTGAACCCTCTCAAACAAACTTATGCAAGAGAGAAAACCATTCTGATTAAATTAAAATATATAAAAAAAAAATTACAATTCACACATATCATTACATATATGAATTTACTAATATAAATAGGAATTTGTAATCATAAATTTATATATGTAATCAGCAGCATACCTACCAATTACAATTGAAAACATTTAGCAATCAACATGGTTCAATTTTTTTTTAAAAATTACCGAAGTGCAACAGTAGCTTATTCAAATTAATAATGTAAGCCAAAGGATCTGTATGTACTAATAAATCTAAATTCCTAAACATGACTTCATACGGTGGCCTCCTTTGACTAGCATGGAAAGAATTCTCATACAACACAGTGGCCTATGATGCTACAATTTTTTCTAACTATGCACTAACATACAAGAAACAGTGTGCTCGGTACACCAATTTAATTCTTTTAATTTGTAATCATGCATCGCAAGTCAAAGAACACCTACTCCTATGGAATGCACAATAAACAAAAGCACGCAAATATATGCGCAGGTTAAACAGTGAGCATACTGTACTGTTTCGGATTTTATTTTTTAACGTGTACTAGCAGTAACAAAACCTAAGAAAACACATATGAATCTATTTATTAATTTGATAATAAAATAATGTGTTTTAAGATTGTTGTCTAAAATTGTGTAATTAAATAAGATAAATAAATTCATGATTTATTAAATTAAATAATAGAATATCAAATAAATCCATATTTGATAAATTACATTTTAGAGCATGAAATATGATTAATAGAAATACATATTTAATTGAAATATTGAAAACAAGGAATCAAACCGAATTCTCTGTAATACCATAGTGTCCTTAAAACAGATTAGCTGCCTTACTGTAAGTGCTGAAGGAACGTCGACTTCTGTCTCCCAGGATAAGGTAGTTTAGACCAGTTAATGCAGAAGCATCTTCTATTAACTTTGACGAACCGACAATCGCAGCACTGACTCACACAGGAAGAAAATTATAGACACAAGCAGACTGATTGTATCATTCTTAAAGGCAAAAATCTGTACCAAAATCAAGAGAGATGGGTCTCCTTTTATACACAATGGGGGTGAGAGGAGGGGCCTCTAGCTATGAAGGCTAGTAAACAATGCCCATTATTCCTGAAGTAATGGACCAAAATATATGAGATATATATTCTATACACACAAGAGTATATATCTGCAGCTGACTTAGCCCAAAAAGATTAGGTTGATGGACCACCAATCTGGCCCAGTCCAAACCTAAGCCCAAGTCTCAAGATCCACAGACCCGGCCCAGTCCGGTCCAGAAGGGCGGGTGACGCGCGTGTGGCAATTTTGCCATAACCAACTTGGACCATAGTCTTGACCCAAATCCATCCTTGAAGTATCCATAACTCCCCTCCTTCGGAAAATTTGGATACCCCAAAGGGCTCATGCCCTTCTCATAATCTTGAGATTTAAATACCCATCAAAGTTTTTCTCTACAATCAATGTGGGATTGGTAGCTATACACAATTCTCAATACCTCATTTATGACGTTAACTTTATGATACAATTTCTCATTCAATTCTAAATGGTTTTTGGTCATTCTTTTTTGGTGTAAATACCTTGTTACAAAGAATTTAAACTCATTTAATCTCACATCAACCAATGGTTGGGACTTACTTTAATTTCACATTAAAATCACTAAAAAATTATTTTTTTCAACAATTGTAACTAGTTTATTTCCTAAATTAATTTCAATAGAATTGATCAACTAATAGTAATTTTAAAATTGAGTGGGAAAAAAAATTTAAATTTCAATTGATGTCTAAAGAATACTCAACGGGACTGATACTCAATTTTTTATTTAAAATTTAATTTTTTTCATTTTCGAAATAAAAAATTATTAATTAAATATTAAATATATTTTTTTTAATATTTGGGAGGCTAATTGATTTTTAAAGTATATTTTAGGTGGTAAAATGAAATTTCAAATAAGATTTGGTGCCATGTCAACAAGTTCCGTTTGATTGTAGATAGAATGTAACAGCAATGGTCAAATTAATCAAAATTTTGAAAGTTTAAAGGGCAAATTTATATTATACAAAATCTAGGAATCAAATTAAGAAATACGTAAAAATTTAGAAGACGAAATAACATTTCTTCTAAAAAGTTTGTAATTATGCGCTCCCATTACAGCCCCACCCAACGTCAACAGTAATTCCCTCTCCTTAACCTTAACTATCTCTTCGCCTACACTCCCTCCCACTCACTCATTTTTCCATCATCGTCACAGCTCTCATGCCCACCGCTATCAAAACTCATTTTGTAAGGAACGTTGATATAATGATGTCAAATTATAAAATTTGTATTTTTCTCAAATTTTACGGGATATTAATGTAATGGAGCATAAGGGCCTCATAGAGTAATGTTTGTCATTGTAAAAGTTTATAGTGTGTTCTAATTAGTGAATCCACACAAACACAAATACTTAGATTAGGCTACTAAAAATGCAAAATTCCCCAAATTTATTTTCAGCGGCCTTTTACTTTTTGATTTTTTAATTAAAATATAAGATGAAAAAAATAATATGTTTGAGAAGAACTTTTTAATTTATTATAAAAAAATACGAAAAATATAGTGAAATGAGGAAGTCTTTGACTTTTTTAAGAGTTGAATTTTTTTTGACTTTTTGATTTTTTTTTAACGACTTCTTGATTTTTAAGCTAAAATAGCCTATTCCCAAACGGATCCTAATAACTTTTTGACTTTTTAACTAAAATAGTTAATTGGCAACCAAAATAGAAACTTCCCAATTCAAAATGGTGATTGACTTGGGAGACATTACAAGGTGTGTTTAAGCGAATTAAAATTGAAAACTTCACAACTAGTGTTATTAAAAAATTTAGAATCAAAACTAATTATATGGTGAAGGACTTTGGGGACATTACAAAGTATGTTTAAGCAGATTAAAATTGAAAACTCCGCACATTTTCTCTTGAATCTTTATATTTTTTTAATTTTATAACAGCATGTGATATGTGCCTATTTGTAGTTTTTTCCATAATATTTTTTCATGCATCGTACTATAATACACAGTGCATAATATGCAAATTAATGTGATCTAAATTAGTCACAAATTGTTTGGTTACGGCCACAATGGTCAAATTATAAATGATTAATTATGATTGTTTGTGGTCTTTAGTTTATGTTCAAAATGATAGTGGCTATGACCCCATTGTGGTAGTTTTATAATCGGGAAAAGAATGGGATCCCCATTGGGGTGACCCCACCACCTCCAGTGAATTCTAACTGGTTCATTTTTTTTTTATTTTATATATTCCTCTTGTTGCCCCCCACGTGTATGTGGGGGTGCTGGGGGTTTGGATCATCTCTCTTTATAATCAAAGTGGGTTTTGATTATATTTTAAAGTAGTGTTAGTTATGATTTAATTTATCAATGCTCAATACACTACAATATATAAAAAGTTTTATAATTAAACTTTTAGTCCCAAAAATAAAAAATTAATTTGTTACAAAAAATATTAGGAGACCAACTCCTTTCATCATGTAAGTTGTCATTAAGAAATCATCCCAAAAATTCAAAATAAGTGATCTTTATTGACAAAAAATTTTGAAAATTTCCCTAATAAATACAATTTTGTGCCATAAAAGTATACTTTTTGAAACAAATTGTTGTCTGAAGGATAGTAGTTCATTACTAAATGTCTAATTTTATCGCTAAAAATACAAAAATAATAGTTTTTGCAACTAAAATATTTAGTTTCTAAAAAGAAATTTTGTCCTAATATTTTTGTCTCTAAAACTTTAATTTATTGTAGTGGAACATATTTATTGTTTGGAATTCAATGTTTAAAAACAATATGCACTTTTGTTATGAAATGTGTATAATAAAATTTTCCATTATTTTAATACATTTGAAAATATAAAATGATATCTTGGAATGGAAGTGGCTCAAATTTGACTAATAACTCTATAGCTGTATTCATATGTGCCTTGAACTAACTGAATAATTCAAATAATTCACATTTCTTCATTCATCTCATGTCATTCATGCATTATAGTAACAAATCACAAGAAATTTATTTATTTCTTCAAAGAACCCAAGGAACAAACAAAGGATAACTTTAAGGCACACCATGATATATTGTTTTTGTTTGAAATTTACTGGAGAGGGAAAGCACAAAATAAATTATTTGAATGAGCGTTTTGTAAATTCAGATGTTTTTAGTTTGACTTTTGCTGATATCTTCCTGGTTTACCTAGGGTGTGTTTGGTAACATTTACGTTTTCAGTTTATATTTACAAAAATTTTATAAACTAGTTTTTGTTTATTTTTAGAAAACATAAACTACAAACGTGTTTGGTAAATGACAAAATGTTTAAAAAATTTTAAAAATATAAAAAAAGTGAGAAATGACAAGTGGCGGCGGAAGACGGTGGTGGAAAGTGGTGACGGTGGTTGGTGGGTAGCTGGTGGTGGTGGGTGGTGGTGGGTGGATCGGTGACGGTGGCGAGTGGTAGCGAGTGGGTAGTGGTGGTGGTGGGTAGCGGGTGGTGGTGGCAGGTGGGTGGCGGATGGCGGGTGGTGGTGGGTGGTGGCGGGTGGTGGTGGTGGATAGGTGGGTGACGGTGGCGGATGGTGGGTGGTAGCGAGTGGGTGATGGTGGTGGTGGTGGTGGTGGTGGTGGCGGGTGGTGGGTGGTGGTGGCAAGTGGGCGGTGATGATAGGTGGATGGGTGACGGTGGCGGGTGGTGGTGGTGGTGATGGTGGGTGGGCGGGTGACAGTGGCGGGTAGTAGCGAGTGGGTGGTGGTGGTAGTGGTAGCAGATGGTGGGTGGCGGATGGCGGGTGGTGGTGGGTGGGTGGGTGACGGTGGCGGGTGGTAGGTGGTAGTGAGTGGGTGGTGGTGGTGGTGGTGGTGGTAGTGAGTGGTGGTGGCAGGTGGGTGGTGGGTGGGTGGTGGTAGTGGTGGTGGTGGGTGGTGGTGGCGGGTGGGTGGCAGGTGGCTGGTGGTAGTGGGTAGGTGGTGGCAGGTGGTGGATGGTGGTGGTAGGTGGGTGGTGAGTGGTAGTGGCAAGTAGGTGACGGGTGGTGGTGGCAGGCGGTGGATGGTAGTAGCGGGTGGTGGGTGGTGGCAGGTGGATGGCAGGTGGTGGTGGTGGCGAGTGGGTGGTGGGTGGCTGGGGGGTGGTGGTGGCGGGTGGTGGGTGGTAGTGGCTGGTGGGTGGTGAGTGGTGGTGGCAGGTGGTGGTGGGAGGTGGGTGGTGGGTGGTGGTGGTGGTGGTGGAAAATGGTGGCGGGTGGTGACTAGTGTTGGGTGGTAAAAAAAAAAAAAACTCAAAACTCAAAACGGAAACACATTTTTTGTGTTTTCATTTTTTGGCCAAATTTATAAACTGAGACCACTGATTTATAAATCAAAAATTTTACCAAACAAGTTTTTATTTAAATTTTTAAAATTTTTGTAAATATAAACAGAAAACTGAAAACGTAAGTGTTACCAAACGGCACCCTAATTATTTGGTTTGCTAGTGACGGTAAGTATTTGGAAATTTATTCTACAAATATTGTAATTTCTCATAAATATTAATTATTATTATTATTGAAGGGGAATTAAACTTTATCCATTTGTTTTGGGACCAATTCCAGAGTCACTTGCGAACGCCTTTGCTTTTTGGCTTTTCACATCTGCAACAACCATATGGATTGCCCAAAAACACAATTACCTAGTTAAAATCCACTGTGTTTGATATGAAAGAAAAATAGAATTCCAAAATAAAATTATTATTAAATAAAATAGAATCTAGCTAATATTTGATGCCCGGGAAAAAAAATTTATTACTATACATAAAAGTAGTAAAATCACAATAATAAAAATACATGAGATCAATTGCTTTTGTGTTTAGAGGTAAAAAATGGTGGGCGCTCGGACCGGAAGTCTAAAGTTTCAAATTTTTAGAATAATTGCCCCAAATTTTAGGACGAAGCAAGAAATTCGTATAATTTGTAATTTGATCCGGTCCAATTCAATTTTGTAGGTTTAGATTGGTTTTTTGAAATCCGTGATTTGGTTCCGGATTAAAAATTTAAAAATTCGTAAGCCACGGATTGGTTCCGGATTGAACCCCACGGTTTCGGATTAGAACCGATCCGGACTGTATACAAATAGTCTATATTTATACTATAGACCCTCCTACATAATATCATTATTCCATATAAAAGTTAAACCAGTTTTCTTATTACTTTTGTTTGATGTTATATTTAGGCCAAGTTTGGGAAGACTAAATAAGTGTACTTTTTGTCTTTTTGGACTAAAAAATTGAGGTTGAAAATATGGATGTTTGGGTTAACTTTTTGACTTTTTATGGAAAAATGTGTAATAAAAAATTGTAAAAATTGATTTTTAGAGGAAAATTTGAATTGGGAGTTGTGCAGCCGTAATTGTTGACTTTTGGTGAATAGTGTTAACTTTTTAACTTTTTGAGTAACTTTTTGACTTTTTGGATTATATTGGACATCCCAAACTTAGTTTTAGTTTTAATACAAAGGAAAACTCTGCTTTGTGTAATGTGTATCCAATTTTATTATTTTTTGTTAGGTTTTTATTCTTAGCAATCCCGTTTGACAAAACTCCTTTCAATTGTAATTTTATTCGATCTTTTATTTAACAGAGGCTATGAGTATTTAAATGTGAATCTAACCCGAATTGTGCCTTGCAGAGGAGTTTGTGATCTGAAGTCTTATCATGTTTGCCACTTCGCTGACTATGTTGGGACAAAAAGCAAAATTGCAGTCGAAGTTATTTGTCTGCTCAAGCTGCCATTCCTGTGCTCGAGCAGAAATCGCTACCTTTCGAAAGTTTTACTCACCTGCAAAAGTACTGGGAGTTGTTTTTTTTGGCTCGAGCGGTCATTCCTGCGCTCGAGCGTAGATCCGCTCAAGCGACCAATCTTGCGCTCGAGCGGAGATCGCGGATATGTTTTCTACAAATATATGTTTTCAGTCCGATTTTAGAGTACGACTTCCAAATCTTATTATTGGGTATTAGGGTTTTCTTCTGAGGCTTCTTTACTTGTTTCCTTTGATATCTATGAGAGTTTAATCAGGAATTGAGTGAATTATATCAAAGGGTTTGTTTGTTTTATTTATTCAATACAAAAGAGGGTGTTACTCTTCGGTGGATGCCGTTGAATTTGGGCCTGAAGTTTTAGTGGATTCTAAAGTGGTTCATCGTCGTGGATTCGACATCGGCGTCGTGGATTCAACGTTGGACAAGGCAATTCTGAGGTGAAGACCATGATGGAAGAGGCATATGGGGGTCGGTTTAGTTTAGGCGTGGATTCGCTAGGTAATTAAGAGTACACTTATGTAATTCCTTTTATCGTTTTAGTGAATTGTTTTGTGACTTTTGCCTGTGATTTTTTTTATCACAATTGGAGACACTCCAATATTGGTTTTTTGCACGTTAAAATCATTGTGTTGATTTGTCTTGATTGTTTGATTAGGATTGTTATTTACTGAATAAAATTGATACATAATCACAAATCAATATCTAGGGGATTTCTAGATTTTTCACTTTTATTTGTTACTTTTGTTTATTGCTTTTGTTTGATACTATATTTATGTTTTTATGAAATTAAAATATTCTATATTTTTTTTGTTATTTAACTATGTGAATTCGTGGTCCTAAACCGATCAAATCCGTGTTTAAACAGATTGATTCGGATTGGTTCCACAATTTAAACGAATTAGATTGGTTCTAATTTTTTAAAATCGTAGATAACGGATTGATTCTAATTTTATCCCAATTTAAATCAATCCAAACCATTTTCACCCCTACCAAATTTTATTATTTTTTGTCCATAAGGACAACAACAATTTAAAAAAACATAATACCTATTCCTGTCCATGTGTCCATCTACTTATTTGTTTGCCTATTTGTCCACTTATCCATTCCATGTGTCCACCTATATGTGTGGCTTTACGGCAACTTTTTCAGCTAGTCGTCAACGATGGTGGGCAACGAGTGATAATAGCGTGTGAGAAAAAGAAAAAGTATAAATAGAAAGAGAACAATAAAATAAAAAAATAATAAAATTTAAAATAATAATTTACACTTTACATCAATATATTTCATTAATCATATTCTTATAATCAGAGTAAATCAATCATTGGATCTTATACCATATGCACAATAAAAAATGAACATTTCACCAATTCATTCTACTAAATCATAAATTTTTTTAGTTCAACTTCTGATAATCTATCTATATATATATATATATAAATTGAACATATTTAGTTAATAAATTGTAAATTTTTTTTTTTTTTAAGTCATGCAAATATTCAGCTTGTCCTCAAAATTCTTTTGACACTCGTATTTTTTTCTTTTTAGCAACCAATAATTAAAATTACGACACGTCATAATCAATTATTATAAATATCATAACTAAAATATGACACACACTCCAAGAAGGAGTGTTTTATAAAATTCCCCAAGATGCTATGTAAAAACAAGGAACAATGCATGATTATATATATATGTATGTACTGATACATGTAACTCAAACTCACATGGGTCTCCTCAGATGGGGCCTTTAATGGTTCATGTCGAAATTGTGCTTCTTCACCTTTGGCCATGGATGGAATCATCATCAGCTGAAATGAAATTTGGTGAAGCATCAATAAATTTTAAAATATGATTTTATGAATTGTTTATGAATTTAAAAGTCTCATTAAATTAGAAATTATATAAAAAGATAATCACTTACATATTTGGTTTTAATTTTTGAGAGATAAAAGTGGATTTCTCCAAATGTAAAATTACACATTTGGGTAATCTATACTATGGAGTTTTGGATTTTCTCTTCTTCTGAAACAAATCTCACATTACAAAACACTCTAATATAACATTCTAATAACATAACACTCTAATGTAATATATTAAAAAGCAGTGTACTTTTTTCGAATGTAACAACGTAACACTTCAAACTTTTAGAAAACGTAACACTCTAATATAACACAAAAAAACTCTTTAATGAACTTTTTTCAAATGTAACACTCCAATCAATGTAATCTTAAGCGTAACACTTTAATGTAACACACATAAAAATACTAAAAAATTACTTAGTGCATTTTTTTCAAACGTAACACTCACAATTTGAAATTATATATTTACCCAAAATTTACTAAGGAATTTTTATTTTATTTTTTTGGAATGGTTTGAAGAATCTCACACCCTTTTGGAATTGTTTAAAAAATCCCACATCCTTTTTTTGAAGTGTTACATCGGAGTATTACGTTTGGGAAATTACACTAAGAAATTTTTTTCTATGTTACATTAGAGTATTACACTAAGGAGTTTTTTTTTAAATGGTTACCTAGAGTGTTACGTCTAGAAAAAGCATATTAAGGATTTTTTTTTTGAAATGTTACATTGGAGTGTTACGTTTGAATGTACATTGGAGTGTTACAGATTGAAATTATACATTTGTTTAAAACTTACTAAGAAGTTTTTGTACTTCTTTTAAAATATTTGAAGAATCTCACATCATTTTGAAATGTTTGAAGAATTAATCACATGTTTCAAGTCATTTTTATACTCCTTTTGAAATGTTTGAAAAATTTTATATTTCAATTCATTCTAAATAAAAAAAAAAATTCTCATATAAAAATTCATCTCAAATTTAATTCTCATAAATTGTGTATCTCACCTTTCTAGTACAAAAGAAAAAATAAATAAAAGAAGAAAATATAATAGAAATAAAGGTATAACTGTAAATATAATTTTCAAATAATATATTAAATTTACTTTTTTAAAATTAATGAGATTAATTGGTTTAAAAAAAACTATTAAGATTAATTGGAGCACCATTTTTTAAGATGAGCTTTATAAGTGAATTTTTCTAATAAAAGCAGCGGAAACACTCTTTTTTTTTTTGGAGGGGGGGGGGACAAAAATGTTTGGGACTCTCTTTTTTTAAGATTTTATGACTCTTAATTTGATCTTGACTCTTGATATATGTGTGAGATCCACTCATATATGTATAAATCTCATATTATAACTGATTAAAATGAGAGCGGGAGTTGTGGAAATTATATATGTGTAAAAGTCTTTATTATAATTGAATATGGAAACCCTTTAGTACGTTCAATTACTACTACGACCAGTCGGTACGTGAGTTGGACGATTCTACAATTCTACTTTCAGCGTTATTTAAAAATTAATAAGAAGAAAAAAAAAAAACAAAGTCATGGGCTTAGTCGTGACGTGAGTTGGACGATTCTACAATTCTACCTTCATCGTTATTTAAAAATTAAGTTAACCATAAAAAAAAAAAAAGGTCATGGGGCTCTGCCATAATAAGAGTCATAGTAAGCGGATTGAGTTATTGTTTGGCAATAATATTTTTAGTTAATTTTTTAGAGTTGGAACTTTTTTAGTTTGAGACTAAAAAATTTGTTTAATAGGTTTTTTATTTTTATAAAAGAAAAAATAAAATAATTATGATTTAAATATAATATTTTATCTTATTAATTTTTAATATATTTTGTCTTTTAATGACTAATTTATTCCCAATTATAATTGCCAAATTAAGCCTGAGTTATAAAAATCGAGTCCAAACTCTCTGTGGACTGTTTGGGGTGGACTTTATTGGCTATTTTAGTCAATAAAAATAAAAAATATTAAAATAATTAATAAGATAAAATGTAACATCTAAATTATATTTTTTTTTTCATAATTATAAATTCAACTACCAAAGAAAAAAAAAAAAACAATAATCATTTCAAAGATAACTTTTTTAATCAAGTTAAAATAGTTAAAACTTTAAGTCCGAACCTCGCTCTACCGACTTTGCCCAATGGGATCATGGCCAGGCAGATGGGCTCGCAAGTCGGCTCGTGGACTTAGCCCAATGGGTAGAGACTAAGGCCTAATTCTTAGGTTTTTTTTCAAGGGATTTTTCGGGGCCAGTCCTATTTTCAAGGGTTATTACTCAATAGGTCCTTAACGAGGACTCTTTTACCTATAGGTCCTAAATATTTTTGTTTATTCCATTTTTGCCCTCATGTTTTATATCTAGATCTGTGAGATGAAAGATGAAAATGAAAAAAAAAAAAAAAGAAACTCTCTCTCTCTACACATTCCTCCATCAACGACCATTGCCATCTCCACCATTGTCAACCACCGCCGCCTCCACTGTCGTCATTGCCGGCGACCTCAACCAGCAGCTTCTTCCACTTTCACCATTGCTTCCACCTCCACCGACGTCTTTGCCTCCACTACCACCGACTTCTTCGCCTCCGCCTCCACCTCCACCGTTGTTGCCGACCACTGCCGCCTCCACCTCCCTAGTCGTCGTCGCATCCACCTCTAGATCTAGGATCTAGGCTCTTTGCTGCCGGGTCTCTCTCTCTCTCTCTCTCTCTCTCTCTCTCTCTCTGTATATTGGGAGAAGATCCCAGTGATAAATCTATTTAAACCAGTGATAAATTTGTTTAAATTAGTGATAAATCAGTGACAAATTTGTTTAAATCAATGATAAGTTTGTTTTTGTGAATTTATCACTGAAATTTATCATTGTTTAAACCAGTGATAAGTTTGTTTTTGTGAATTTATCATTATTTAAATAAGTTTGTTTTTTGTGAATTTATCACTGAAATTTTTGAGTTACAGTGTTGAGTGTAGGGGGGTAAAAGTAGAAAACACTGTTTGAACCAGTGATAAATTTATCATTGTTGAATATTTTTTAAATTTGTTTTTGTCAATTAGTGTGTGTGTGTGTGTATGATTATGAAATTTATCACTGCTAAATTAGTATGAATTTGTTTTTGTGAATTAGTAAGTGTGTGGATGTGATTTTGTGAATTAGTAAGTAAGTGTATATGTATGTGAGTATGAGAGAAAAAAAAAAGAACAATATATAAGGAACAAAAGGAAGACAACATACAGAGAAGGGCTCACAGGAGAGAGCTCGTGAGCAGCTTCTTTGTTTCACACATGTGGTGTGATATTGAAGGGTAAAATTAGAAACAAAAATAAGACAGGACTTGGACGGTATTAATTTACTTCCATGAGACTGGCTGGTAAGTCCCTCTTTTTTCAATATCTCCCAATATTAGGTTAAAATTTTTTTTTGACTTTTTTAGTTTTTTTTAAAATATATATATATATATATATATATAAATAGAGAAGTGATGTGACCTAAAAAAATCAAAAAGTTAAAAAGTTGACTTTTAACTCAATTGCCAAAATAGGCCAACATGTCTTTGACCGGGTCCCTTCTACAATACACATATTTACAAAATGATATAAAATTAAATCATAGTTTAGATTAAAAATAAATTAAAATATTAGAATTTTAATTAATAAAATTGAAATTTTACAGTTTATTTTGTTATAAGGATCAAACCTTTAAAAAAAAATTATAATTTTTTCAATTTTTATTTTACCACTAATTAATTAAATTGAATTGATTAAATATTCGTAATTATCAACTACCACTACAACCGTAACTACGTCCCTTTACTTATCTCTTCACCTACCCTCCCACAACCACTCGCTCATTTTTCCATCTTCGTCGCATCTCTCATACCTTTTGCCATCTTGTTAATACTCGTTTTGTAAGGAAGGTTAATATAATTATGTCAAATTATAAAATTTATATTTTTCTCAAATTTCACAGAAAATTAATGTAATGGAGCATAAGGGCCTTGTTGAACCATTTTAATATCTTTTATTTATTTATATATATATTTTGTTCATGAATCTTTCTTTTGTCTTGTTCATGAATCTCATGTTGTTCATGAATGGAGATTCATTATTTTGGTGACCTTTTGTCTTGTTCATGAATGGAGATTAATTAGAATTCATGAACTAGGTGGTGAGTTAATATTTGTACACTCTCCCTTTTCTCTAGGTCCATGGTCATTATTATTTTTTGATGTATTTTGTAAAATCCTAGTGGCCTATAAATAGTTCCTCTCATCTACTCTTTTCTACACAAACACACCAACTATTTTCTATACAAGAGAGATTACTAGCAAAGTAGGGTGTTTTTCTTGGTGGAGCTTTGCAGAGTTGGCCAGAACCATACGACAAGTGGTCAGACTGTTGTATCCTGGATGGGGCAAGTCATAGTTTTGTGACTGCTGGATCGGTATTTAGGTTCTTCTTACCATAGTGGGCTTGATCTCCTTAAAGAAGACAAGATATCCGTTCCTCTGCCTAATCTATTTGTATCTCATTTTCTTTGCATTATTTATCAATAAACTATAATTTTTTCTAGTATTTTCACCAACAATTTTAAGGAGATCAACCATGGCACAAGTACCAGAATAAACCAATAATGGAATTGGAGATCTCAACAGACCTTTCAAGTTCAACGGAGTTCATTTTAAGAGGTGGAAAGGAAAAGTTATTTTTTACCTCAACCTTTTGAAAGTTACATATGTTCTTACCGAGAAGAACCCAAACAAAATCCCAATCGAGGAAATGAATGATGAAAACTACGAGGCACATGAACTAAAAGTGGCTTCCTACAATACAGATGAGTATAAATGTCAATTTTATCTCTTAAATTTCCTTTGCTGATTAATTTTATGGTTATTACTATGACACTACTTACACTTTGTCTTCTATTAATTTTTGGCATGCTCGCGTGTGTCATATTAACAGTAAATATGTGGAAATCTTGAGCAGTTTAGGATTAATTCCTAAAGTGACAAAAAATTTTGAGAAATGTGAAATTTGCAGTAAAGCCAAAATTACCAAGAGGCCTCATAAAAGTGTTGAAAAAAATACCGAATTGCTAGAATTATTTCATACTGATTTATGTGAGTTTGAAGGAATTTTAACTCGGGGTGGTAACCGATATTTTATCACTTTTATTGATGATTTTGCAAAATACACAAACGTATATTTATTAAAAAATAAAAGTGATACTTTTGAGAAATTTAAAGAATTCCTTCTTGAAGTGAAAAATCAATTCGGTAAAAAGATTAAGAGAATTAAAAGTGATAGAGGCCGGGAGTATGAATCTCTTGGATTCAACTCTTTTGTTCAATCATTGGGAATTATTCATGAAACTACTCCACTATATTCACCTTCATCTAATGGCGTAGCTGAAAGAAAAAATAGAACATTAATTGACTTGACGAATGCTATGATTATTGATTCAAGTACTCCCTCAAATCTTTTGGGGCGAGGCTATTTTGACAGCTCGCTATGTGATAAATAGAGTGTCACACAAAAAGACTAAAATTGTACCTTATGAGTTGTGGCGGGGGCATAAACCAAATCTAAGTTATTTGAGAGTTTGGGGTTGTTTAGCCTTTGTGAGGCTTGCAGATCCTAAACGACCTAAATTGGGTGAACGAGCTACCACTTGTGCTTTTCTTGGGTAAGCGTTGCATAGTACAGCTTATAGATTTTTTGATATGAAAAATAATATTATTTTTGAATCAAGTGATGCTATTTTTCATGAAAATAAATTTCCTTTCAAATCTAGAAATAGTGGGGGTCAAATAATTTCTAAAAATATTTTATCCGTGCCTAGCTTTTCTAATCCATTTCAAGTTTTTCAAGAACAAGAAAATTTTCAAATCCAACCAAGAAGAAGTAAACGAGCTAGAGTTGAAGAAGATTTTGACCCTGACTATTATCTTTACAATGTGAAAGAAATTCCTCTTACGGTGCAAGAAGCTTTATTATCACCTGATGCTATTTTATTGAGAGAGGCTGTAAATGATGAGATAGATTCACTACTTTCAAATAAAACATGGAAGCTAGTGGATTTACCTCCAGGCTGTAAAACTATTGGGTGTAAATGGGTCCTTCGTAAAAAAACGTAAACCGGATGGAACTATAGATAAATATAAAGCGATGCTTGTCGCTAAAGGTTAAAAGCAACAAGTTGATCTTGATTTTTTTGATACTTTTTCTCCGGTTACTAGAGTTACATCTATTAAACTGTTGATAGTAGTGGCTTCTATTCATGATTTAAAAATTCATCAAATGGATGTGAAAACAGCATTTTTAAATGGAGATCTAGATAAGGAGATTTACATGGACCAACTCAAAAGCTTTGTGGAGCCTGGCCAAGAAAGTAAGGTGTGTAAGCTAACTAAATCCCTTTATGATTTAAAACAAGCTCCTAAACAGTAGCATGACAAATTTGATTCATGCATGCTTGAGAATGGCTATAAGACTAATGAATGTGATAAGTGTATATATTAGAAAACTTGTGAGAATGCACATGTGATTATTAGCCTATATGTGAATGATCTACTTATCTTTGGCTCTAATTTGCATATTATAAATGAGACTAAAATATGCTTAATAGCCACTTTAATATGAAAGATCTTGGTGAAGCCAATTTTATTTTGAGAGTTAAAATTACCAAGACTAAGGATGGTATTTTTCTTGATCAGTCACATTATGTTGAGAAAATTTTAAAGAAATATAACTTTCTATATTGTAAACATGTTGCTACTCCTTTTGATGCAAGCATACATTTATCTGTTGTAACAAATGAAAAAGAAGTAATTAATCAAAAGGAATATGCTAGCATGATTGGTAGTTTGAGATATGCTACTGACTGTACTAGACCTGACATTGCATATGCTGTTGGAGTACTTAGCAGGTTCACTAACAAGCCAAGTCGAGATCATTGGCTAGTCATGGGAAGAATTATAAGATATTTATCTAGTACCAAAAATTATGGTTTGTTTTATAACAACTATCCTGCGGTACTTGAGGGATATAGTGATGCCGATTGGAATACTTTGTCAGGTGATTCTCTCTCTACCTCAGGTTTTATTTTTACCTTGGGTGGTGGTGCTATATGTTGGAAGTCTAAAAAAAAGACTATAATTGCTAATTCTACAATGAAAGCTGAGCTTATAGCGTTAGCTTCAGCATGTGAGGAAGCGAATTGGTTGAGAGATTTGTTACATGAAATCCTTTTTTGGGAAAAACCAAGTACCAAAAATTATGATTTGTTTTATAACAAGTATCCTGCAGTACTTGAGGGATATAGTGATGCCGATTGGAATACTTTGTCAAGTGATTCTCTCTCTAGCTCAGGTTTTATTTTTACCTTGGGTGGTGGTGCTATATGTTGGAAGTCTAAAAAACAGACTATAATTGCTAATTCTACAATGAAAGTTGAGCTTATAACATTAGCTTCAGCATATGAGAAAGCGAATTGGTTGAGAGATTTGTTGTGATACCCCTGTTCCGTAATATGTTAATTGGTCCTTAATATGAATGTGATTATGTGTTTTGATATGATTTTGTGCACCATTATGTGAAAATATGTGGTTTTGAATTTCTATTTGTTCACCGTAGGAATATCTGTTTGATTTTTCCGCTTCGGAAATTAAATTGGAGGCCTTATCGGCCACAGAACCCGAAATTGATTACGCCATTGTGATTGGCATAATTTTTAGAGCCTTCGGTGAAATTTAATTGAAAATTGATTCGGATCAGATTAAATCGATTAAATTGGTGGATTAGTACCCAATTGCCTTATTATTATTATATTGACTTAGTGGGACTTGATGTATTTGAGCACTACACCTCATTTCTCTCCTTTAGCTCATTTTGGCTGATTCTTGGACTCAATTTGAGAGAGAGAGCCGACTATAGAGAGGGAGAAAGAGGGATTGTGCAATTGTGGTCTTGAAACTTGGAGGTTGGAAGTCTAATTCAAGATTTAATCATAAATTGTGAGAATCAAGCTCCTAGGTGAGTAATTCTTGGATTATAGTTTGTAATTTTTGTGTGCTCAAACTAATTTGGTGCTCAAGAGTAAAATTGAAATGAAATTGGGTTGTATTTGTTGAATTGAAGCTTAATATGTGCATGCATGTAGGAAATCACCTTGATATTGCATGTTTGAGCACAAATGTGTATAATCCATGTGAAATGTTAAAGGAAACTCATGTCTTGATCACCCTTTGTGTTACCTAAGTTGAGAATGTGGCTAATTCATCACATGCATGTACAATTTGAAAAGATAGGAGCTGGAAATGCATGAATATGTATGATAGAGTTGAAGTTGATGTCAATTTGAAACATGCAAGTGTGTAATTCTTGATATTGAGCTCCCTAATGTTGTAATCTTGTATTGGTAGCATGTTAACATGTGTAAATGTGTAATTTGAGCCATTGCATGCATATTTTGTTGGTTGGAATTCAAATTGGAGCTCAAGAACTCAATCTGGAAAACCCAGATTTTTTATGTCCGCTCGAGCGGGGAAATGGCCGCTCGAGCGGGAAAATCGTGCTCCCAGCAGTTTTTGCAGAGTTGGGTATCCGCTCGAGTGGGATACCTCACGCTCGAGCAGGGAGCTTTTGTGGACAGACCTTCTGCTCGAGCGCTCTATTCCATACTCGAGCTCATTTTTCATGCAACCAGTACTTTTGCAGGCTTAAGGGTCCGCTCAAGCGGGGAAGTCCACGCTCGAGCGGGGACCCTGTTTTCTGCAATTTTGAAAATGCATTATGTGTTCTGTTTTCCGTTCCCTTTCACTTCTAAACACTCTTAGGCATACATTGAGCATTGTAATTGAATTAAATGGATAAGAATGAAGCCTAAAGAGGAATATGTGAATTAAAGAACGGATTGAATTATTTGTGACCCATATGTGCTATGTGATATGTAGGGTCAAACTCCAGGGCAATTCAACCAACCGATCACTGTGAGTAATATCGAAATTATGTTATTGTCCCATTTGCTTACTCTTATGTAAGTTTTGTAAAGTTCATTAATTTGAATGGTGGACAAGTTTGATATAAAGGCCTAAGAGCCAGTTTGATATAAAGGCCTAAGAGCCAGTTCGATATAAGGGCTGAAATGCCAGTTTGAAAGGCTTAAAAGCCAGTTTGATATGACAAGCATGAAAGGCTTAAATGCCAGTCTGATACGAAAGTATATTTGGGCCGAAGGCCGATTGATAAAATGTGCATGTGCCAGTTTGATATAAAGGCCTATGTGCCAGTTTGATATAAAGGCCTAAGAGCCAGTTTGATATAAAGGCCTATGTGCCCGTTTCATATAAAGGCCTATGTGCCCGTTTGATATAAATGTGGGCCGAAGGCCGATTGATAAAATGTGTATGTGCCAGTTTGATATAAAGGCCTAAAAGCCAGTTTGATATAAAGGCCTATGTGCCAGTTTGATATAAAGGCCTATGTGCCCGTTTGATATAAATGTGGGCCGAAGGCCGATTGATAAAATGTGTATGTGCCAGTTTGATATAAAGGCCTATGTGCCAGTTTGATATAAAGGCCTAAGAGCCAGTTTGATATAAAGGCCTAAGAGTCAGTTTGATATAAAGGCCTATGTGCCAGTTTGATATAAATGTGGGCCGAAGGCCGATTGATAAAATGTGGGCCGAAGGCCGTTTTGGTACGAAAGTGTATGTGGGCCGAAGGCCGTTTTGATATGAATGAATTGGGCCCGAGGCTGTACATTGTGTTGGAACCTCAGTTACTTAACTTACATATGTCTATGTATGTATGTATTAGTTAGAAATGCAAATTGGGCCCAAGGCCGTTTGATATATATTGTTCCAATGTATATTCTTTATTTGGTATTATTCACTGGGCTTTCACTCACGCTCATTCGTGTGTTTGTAGGTGAGCCCAGAGAAGTCCAAACCCAGCCTCAGTGAAGTCAGTGTGGAACAACAAAGATTTTTGGGGAAGTCAGCCCTTGTGTCTCACTCACGAGACCCGCCTTCTCCTTTTGTCGTTTGTTTTTGTTCTGTTATGTTGGCGAAGTTTTAAGTACGTCTGTGTATAGTTTTGTTTGGCTGACTTAGATTTGAATGATCCTGTCTGTACAGAATTTTATGTCATTGTATTTTCTGTCGTGAGTTATTAGCATATGTATGTAATGATGTGTATATAAGCACGGCTCTATGGACAAAGTTTCAAATTGCTTCCGTTTGGCCCCCATGAACTTTGTTAAAATACGTTTGGTTTGGTTTGAGGCCGTAGGTAATCTCACGATTACTGGCCGGTTATGTCCTTAACCCACGGGGGCGGGTTCGGGTCATGACAAAGTGATATCAGAGCACGAGTTAATAACTCACACACTTGTCCAAAAGAGCAATAAGCGTCTAGAAAAGATCTAGGATGCATTCATGTTATAAATATGAATCTGAAGGCATCAAGAATATGCTTAAGTGTTTCAATATGAACATGATTTGAGTATATAATTACTTAGTAAATGTTCAGCATGCGATATTTGATAAGTATGCAATTATCTGTTACGTATGTGATTAAGTGCGTACGATATGTGAAATGAGAATATAACAATGTGCCTATGTGCGAATGTATCCATGTGTAGAGTATGGGCAAATTAAGGGCATACGGGTTGGGAGGTTTTTCCACAGCCCGACTTGATAGTCCGGAAAGAGTGGTACAAGAATTGGCAGAGATCTTGAGACAACAGCGTCAGTTACCGCTACGGCAAGAGCCTTTGCCACCACCAGTGTAAGAAACACCGAGGAGTTTGTTATCAGATTTCTGGGGCTCGTTATAGAGGTGGTAAAATGGACCATACAGTAAGGAACTGTCCCCGGATTGAACGAAATGTGAATGAATCCTCTGCCTCGGCTGAATCTGTACCAGTGGTAGGAATTGCTACTCATGATGGAGTAATTGCACTCATCCCAGGAAGCACTCAGAATACTGTGATTTTTATCCCAGGTATCTATATTATTTATAAACGAATGCCTATGTGTTGATTGATTCTGAATTAGTACATTTGTACATCTTCGCTTGGGATATTATTTGATTCGGATCGGCATACTTTTCCATATCTGCTGCATGTGTATCTAGATCGGTTAGACCCACATGATCGAGACTGTATTCATTGGAGGTATATGCCCCGTTTGGGAAATTTGTGAAATACGTTTTGGGATATTGATTGACTCTGCACATGCACATGTATACCTACTCCAATGCTCAGGGTGATTTATTATGTCACCGTCTTCAATGACTAAACCACTGGAATTATGACTCTGTGATTGTGTGACCGAGTTGAGCACCCCAAATGATGAATTCTATGACTGTGAGGCCATGTATTTTTATTGGTAAAAAGTTGACTGGATTATGTGACTAATTTGGAACTTTTGCGTAACAATCCTATACTATGTGTACCTGAAGAATTCTGTTTAATGTGTTACTGTGCACCATGTTCTTGCATATAAGACTTATTTGGGAACTGCTATAATGATTATGATACGTACCTCCTGATACGAATAACTGCATGTATATGCAACTACCCCCGAATTTATGTAGACAACACCATATTGTACCTGATTTGAAACACCTTGATATGAACTATTGTGATGAATGATTCTGATATGACTTTGAGAACTGATGAACTTAGGGCAGTTAAGAAATTATCAACCATGTACCTAAGCAAACGAAGTACGCCCTACAGAACCGAATGTGTCCTATTTGAGAAAATTTTTATCTAATTCGATCCGATAGAACCTTTGCCTGTTATTGTTCCGATGGAACCTTTGTTTGATTTAATCTGGCAAGACCTGTGTCGGGATTGGTTTGATAAGACCCTCTGTCTGATTTAATTTTGTAAAAAGGGATTGAGGATTGCCTGTAAATAAATAGCCAGATTATTCTTGGCAGAAAAACTGATAGACTCAAAACTTGAATCTGTTTAGAGTACTTAACCTATTTGAAACACCTTTTGTGGGCTATGACAGATTGCTCTAACCATGAACACCGTTGAGAACCAACCCCCAACTATCGAGGACATATGTGTTGAAAATGAGCCGAATTGTACAAATCCCATGATTGGGTGTCTTAAGGAACGATGCTTGTGTATTGTCCCATCCTGGTTGGTTTGACGCTATGGGGACTGATGATGGCAGATTGATTTGATTGTAAGCAGTACTGAACATTTGTCTTTGACTGATTAGAATATGTTTTGTAAGGGAGAGTAGGTGCTTCAATGTTGTCAGATTTTGGGGAATCAGGTTGTAGTGAGTGGTATTATGTTTGTTTTGAAGACATTCTTGGGGCGTCCTTTCATGCTAGGGGACGTTAAGCCTATGTAGCATCTTTGTTGGGATATCCTTTTTGCCACCGACGGTCTTGTACGGGTGGGTTTGACTAATCGATCTCGAGTCAGCCACCGACGATCGTGAATGGGTATGCTTCGATTCCGAGACGATTATTCTTTTGTTTTGTCCGGAATGTCATCATTTTGTAATTTGTAGATGTTTAAAAATCCAAGAAGCTTTGAAAAACCCTGATTATCCGAAAGTGTGTGAATTCAGTACGCCTTGTGTAAATAACTGCTCAGTGTCATCATATTCTGTGATTGGGGCTTTGAGGATGTGTAAATTGTGTTTAACACGTGAATGATTGTTTTAGTGTTACCTTTGACGCCATGGGGATTAGTATATGAATTGCCTTATGCTTTTGACGACTATCAGATAATGTGGGGAGACTCGATGGAACAGAGAATTGAATATTGAACTGAATTGGAAACCGTAAACTGTAAACGGTTGAATGAATTGAGAACATGTGTATTATGTTAGAAATGGACTGCTTCAGTGTTATTGTACTTTACAACTGGTACTATGGGGATACATGAGTTACGTATGTCGTGTGGTGGATTGTTTCGTTGTTATCCTTGTTGACTCGGGGATTTGTGCTCGGATTCACTTTAAATTCCTAAAGACTTTTGATTAACCTTGAATAAGTGTGATGAGAAACTGAATTAAATACCAAATCGGATTATGAATTGCGGAACTATTGAAGAATGAATTGAACTTTTGTGACAAGGAAATGGACCAAACTCCTATGGTAAGGTTAGTTGGCATTTGAAATAAAAATGTTGGCGACCTATTGTGTAGAAAGAAATTGTTGAATTTGTGCCTAAATGTTTTCGGTGCCAACAAGTCAAGGTTTAATAACGGATATTGGCAGAACTACTACAATCTCTCTCTATTTCAGAATGGAAATAGGGATATGTGACTACGAATTTCATTGTGGGGGCTATCTTGAGCACTCAAGGTGTAAATCCCATCTGGGTTGTTGTATGAGGAATTACTTAATTTGCTCGTTTCCTCCCTATGACATTTTCGTACGATGCTGTAGACTAGCCACTGTTTCCATCAATAAGGTTGCTTGTTTGTATAGGGTCCCAGTGTCTATTGTTTAGACAGAAATCCGGAAATGTGTTTGAATCCTGACAAGCCTTCAAGAGGCAATGGGAACTGAATTGTGATTCAGCTCTACTTCCCATCCGCAAATTGATGTATAATCAGAAAGAACTTTTTTTGATTCTGGGAAAAATGCTCCAAATGTATGCTTTAGATTTTCGAGGAATTGGAAAGATTTATCCATTGTTGGCAGACTTTGCTTACAACCACAGCCTACACTCTAGATTTGGTGTGACACCATACAAGTCTTGTATGGAGGAAAAGTTGAGTCTTTGACTGATTGAGAACAGAGTGTTGCTTGATTTTGAGACTAAGCAGGTAACTATCAAAAGGATTGGAACCATTGAATGAAAAGTGTTATGAATTGTTTCGACTAAAGGTAAATTAAGTTTGGAGGACCAAACTTCCTAAAGGGGGGGGGGGGGGAAGACTGTGATACCCCTATTCCGTAATATGTTAATTGGTCCTTAATATGAATGTGATTATGTGTTTTGATATGATTTTGTGCACCATTATGTGAAAATATGTGGTTTTGAATTTCTATTTGTTCACCGTAGGAATATCTGTTTGATTTTTCCGCTTCGGAAATTAAATTGGAGGCCTTATCGGCCACAGAACCCGAAATTGATTACGCCATTGTGATTGGCATAATTTTTAGAGCCTTCGGTGAAATTTAATTGAAAATTGATTCCGGTCAGGTTAAATCGATTAAATTGGTGGATTAGTACCCAATTGCCTTATTATTATTATATTGACTTAGTGGGACTTGATGTATTTGAGCACTACACCTCATTTCTCTCCTTTAGCTCATTTTGGCTGATTCTTGGACTCAATTTGAGAGAGAGAGCCGACTATAGAGAGGGAGAAAGAGGGATTGTGCAATTGTGGTCTTGAAACTTGGAGGTTGGAAGTCTAATTCAAGATTTAATCATAAATTGTGAGAATCAAGCTCCTAGGTGAGTAATTCTTGGATTATAGTTTGTAATTTTTGTGTGCTCAAACTAATTTGGTGATCAAGAGTAAGATTGAAATGAAATTGGGTTGTATTTGTTGAATTGAAGCTTAATATGTGCATGCATGTAGGAAATCACCTTGATATTGCATGTTTGAGCACAAATGTGTATAATCCATATAAAATGTTAAAGGAAACTCATGTCTTGATCACCCTTTGTGTTATCTAAGTTGAGAATGTGGCTAATTCATCACATGCATGTACAATTTGAAAAGATAGGAGCTGGAAATGCATGAATATGTATGATAGAGTTGAAGTTGATGTCAATTTGAAACATGCAAGTGTGTAATTCTTGATATTGAGCTCCCTAATGTTGTAATCTTGTATTGGTAGCATGTTAACATGTGTAAATGTGTAATTTGAGCCATTGCATGCATATTTTGTTGGTTGGAATTCAAATTGGAGCTCAAGAACTCAATCTGGAAAACCCAGATTTTTTATGTCCGCTCGAGCGGGGAAATGGCCGCTCGAGCGGGAAAATCGTGCTCCCAGCAGTTTTTGCAGAGTTGGGTATCCGCTCGAGTGGGATACCTCACGCTCGAGCAGGGAGCTTTTGTGGACAGACCTTCTGCTCGAGCGCTCTATTCCATACTCGAGCTCATTTTTCATGCAACCAGTACTTTTGCAGGCTTAAGGGTCCGCTTGAGCGGGGAAGTCCACGCTCGAGCGGGGACCCTGTTTTCTGCAATTTTGAAAATGCATTATGTGTTCTGTTTTCCGTTCCCTTTCACTTCTAAACACTCTTAGGCATACATTGAGCCTTGTAATTGAATTAAATGGATAAGAATGAAGCCTAAAGAGGAATATGTAAATTAAAGAACGGACTGAATTATTTGTGACCCATATGTGCTATGTGATATGTAGGGTCAAGCTCCAGGGCAATTCAACCAACCGATCACTGTGAGTAATATCGAAATTATGTTATTGTCCCATTTGCTTACTCTTATGTAAGTTTTGTAAAGTTCATTAATTTGAATGGTGGACAAGTTTGATATAAAGGCCTAAGAGCCAGTTTGATATAAAGGCCTAAGAGCCAGTTGATATAAAGGCCTAAGAGCTAGTTCGATATAAGGGCTGAAATGCCAGTTTGAAAGGCTTAAAAGCCAGTTTGATATGACAAGCATGAAAGGCTTAAATGCCAGTCTGATACGAAAGTATATTTGGGCCGAAGGCCATTTGATATAAATGTGGGCCGAAGGCCGATTGATAAAATGTGCATGTGCCAGTTTGATATAAAGGCCTATGTGCCAGTTTGATATAAAGGCCTATGTGCCAGTTTGATATAAAGGCCTATGTGCCCGTTTGATATAAATGTGGGCCGAAGGCCGATTGATAAAATGTGTATGTGCCAGTTTGATATAAAGGCCTATGTGCCAGTTTGATATAAAGGCCTAAGAGCTAGTTTGATATAAAGGCCTATGTGCCAGTTTGATATAAAGGCCTATGTGCCCGTTTGATATAAATGTGGGCCGAAGGCCGATTGATAAAATGTGTATGCGCCAGTTTGATATAAAGGCCTATGTGCCAGTTTGATATAAAGGCCTAAGAGCCAGTTTGATATAAAGGCCTATGTGCCAGTTTGATATAAATGTGGGCCGAAGGCCGATTGATAAAATGTGGGCAGAAGGCCGTTTGATATAAATGTGGGCCGAAGGCCGATTGATAAAATGTGGGCCGAAGGCCGTTTTGGTACGAAAGTGTATGTGGGCCGAAGGCCGTTTTGACATGAATGAATTGGGCCCAAGGCCGTACGTTGTGTTGGAACCTCAGTTACTTAACTTACATATGTCTATGTATGTATGTATTAGTTAGAAATGCAAATTGGGCCCAAGGCCGTTTGATGTATATTGTTCCAATGTATATTCTTTATTTGGTATTATTCACTGGGCTTTCGCTCATGCTCATTCATGTGTTTGTAGGTGAGCCCAGAGAAGTCCAAACCCAGCCTCAGCGAAGTCAGTGTGGAACAACAAAGATTTTTGGGGAAGTCAGCCCTTATGTCTCACTCACGAGACCCGCCTTCGCCTTTTGTCGTTTGTTTCTGTTCTATTATGTTGGCGAAGTTTTAAGTACGTCTGTGTATAGTTTTGTTTGGCTGACTTAGATTTGAATGATCCTGTCGGTACAGAATTTTATGTCATTGTATTTTCTATTGTGAGTTATTAGCATATGTATGTAATGATGTGCATATAAGCACGACTCTATGGACAAAGTTTCAAATTGCTTCCGTTTGGCCCCCATGAACTTTGTTAAAATATGTTTGGTTTGGTTTGAGGCTGTAAGTAATCTCACGATTACTGGCCGGTTATGTCCTTAACCCACGGGGGCGGGTTCGGGTCATGGCATTTGTTACATGAAATCCCTTTTTGAGAAAAACTAATTCCTCATGTGTTAATTCGTTGTGATAGCATTGTTGCTATTGGTAAAGTGAACAACCATTTTTATAATGGTAAATCCAGACGTATTCGAAGGAAGCACAGTAATGTGAGATCCTATTTGAGTAATGGTATCATAACTGTGAATTATATAAAATCTTGTGATAATCTTGCGGATCCGTTAACCAAGACCTTGGCGAGAGATAGGGTCTGAAATACATCGAGGGGGATGGGTTTGAAGCCTATAAAATCATAAACCATATATGAGGATACCCAACCTAGAGACCAGAGATCCTGTAACTAGGTTCAATGGGAAGAATGAATCATTTGGTGGTTGTAAAAAATGCACTCCTTAATATTTTGTTATCCATCCCTATGATGTAAGTGCATTTGTCCTATAATGTTGGAGGGTTGAGTTTTTATACTCTTAATGAAATTATGTAGTTCTTGTTGAGTGGGGTGTGTCAATTACAGGAACATCCTTAACAGATTTCACCTATGTGAGCATGAAAGTGGGGCCGCTTTCCATGAGAATAAGGCTTATTCTCAAATATGCTCATGAAAACTAGGATAAGCACAAGGCCATAATGTGCTGGCTATTAAAAGCTCATGTCAACTCCTGGATTATTATGTGTTAGCAGTAATACTTATTTCTCCTAAGTAGTCATAGTTCAAGTCTAAGACCACTATTGACTCTGGAGTAAATGTTGATGTTTCACTAATGAAGGTTCAATGCAGAGCACACCTTCATGATGCATACTAGTCTATCTTTGTTTGGTAATCTCTCTTGTCCTTGTTGATATTAAAATGAGTGGGGAATTGTTAGACCATTTTAATATCTTTTATTTATTTATTTATATATTTTGTTCATGAATCTTCCTTTTGTCTTATTCATGAATGGAGATTTATTATTTTGGTAACCTTTTGTCTTGTTCATAAATAGAGATTAATTAGAATTCATAAACTAGGCGGTGAGTTAATATTTGTACAGTCGCCCTTTTCTCTAGGTTCATGGTCATTATTATTTTTTGATATATTTTGTAAAGTTCTAGTGGCCTATAAATAGTTCCTCTCATCTACTCTTTTCTACACAAATACACCAACTATTTTCTATACAAGAGAGATTACTAACATAGAAGGGTGTTTTTCTTGGTGGAGCTTTGGGTTCACCATCTTGTGCAGAATTGGCCTGAACCATACGACAAGTGATCGGGCTGTTGTATCCTAGAGGGGACAAGTCATAGTTTTGTGACTGTTGCATCGTTATTTGAGTTCTTCCTACCACAGTAAACTTGATCTTCTTAAAGAAAATGAAATATCAGTGCCTCAACTTGATCTATTTGTATCTTATTTTTTTTGCATTATTTATCAATAAAATATAATTTTTTTTGGTATTTTCACCAACAGGCCTCATAGAGTAATGTTTGTCATGGTAAAAGTTTATAGTGTGTTCTAATTAGTGAATCCACACAAACATAAATATTGTAGATTAGGCTACAAAAAATGCGAAATTTCCCAATTTTATTTTCAGTGGCTTTTTATTTTTTAATATAAAAGTAAAAAAAAAAAAAATATGTTTGAGAAGAACCTTTTAGCTGCTAATAAAAAAGATGCAAAAAATAGATTGAAAGGAAGTCTTCGACTTTTTGTATGAGTTAAAAGTTTTTTGACTTTTTGATTTTTTTTAATGACTTCTTAATTTTTTAGCTAAAATAGTTTATTCCCAAAAAAAAAAATTAACTTTTTAACTAAAATAATCAATTTCTCAAACAGAATAGGAACTTCACAATTCAAAATGATGAATGACAAATGACTTTGGGGGACATGACAGTATGTTTAAGCAAATTAAAATTGGGAACTTGACAAATAGTATGATTAAAAATTTTGAACCATACCAATCGTAATTGGTTCATATTTTCTCTTGAATTTCGATATATATTTTTAGTTTTATTACAACATGTGAGAGCATCACCAAGGGAGGAGGTTAAAGAGTATCCTAAAACATTTTTGCTAGTGTAGTTGGTTTTCTCTTCCTCCATTTTGCATAAGAAGAGGCAAAATGTCCATTTTAATTTTTGCTCTCCACAACTAGCTATCTTTCATTGCGAGGCACAAGGATTTTTCGCTGAAATTGCTTCCTTCATCTGATCAAGTATCTTCTTTAGGTTGGTTTTGTGTTTGTATATTGCATCCAATTGATTTAGTTTTGTGTTTGTATATTACCTTTTGAAAATATGATTGTTCGAAATTTTTTTTTAAAATAATTTAATATATGAATATTTTTAAAAATAATTTAATTATATATTTTTAAAAAGTATATTACAAATGGCATGTCAACATATGCGGTATGTCATAAAAAAATTATTTATTCATTTATCTATGTTTATAATATTTTGCTTTTAAAAATTAGTTAAATTAGTTTGATTGATTAGCTAAAATAAATAGTATAGTTGGAGTGTACACTAAGTAAACTAGTTAGACAAAATAAAGAGGGTACTTTTGTGTGTCTTTTTGCAAGGCATTTTGGAAAAACTATTCAATGCTCCTAGAGCATCACGTATTCAAGGTTCTAAGACTAATCATTATACATCATGCTCATTTATATTCCTTAATCACTCAACACAAAATTATGGATCCTACCTTTTTCATCAATCACAACACCTTAAATCATTATGTAATTGTACTCCAAAAGTAGCCAATAACCACTCGGCATTTTGCTTCTTACCTTGGAATTGCTCTGATATGTGTCTATTTGTAATTTTTTACATAACATTTTTTTATGCGGCGTACTATAATACACATTATGCATACTAATATGCAAGTTATTAATATGATCTAAATTAGTCACAAACTGTTGTGGTGTTTGGTTACGGCCACGATAGTCAAAGTATAATTGATTATCACTATTTGCAGTGTTTGGTTTATGTTCTAAAGTGGTAGCCGGCTATGACCCCCATTGTGGTAGTTTCAGTTATAATCAAAGTGGGTTTTGATTATGTTTTAAAATAGTGTTAGTTATGATTTAATTTGTCTATGATCAATGGATTACAATATATAAGAATTTTAAAATTAAAATTTTAATCTCTAAAAGTAAAAAAATTAAATTGTTACAAAAAAAATATTAGGAGACCAATTCCTTTCATCATATGAATCATCATTGAAAAAAATCCCAAAAATTAAAAATAAATGACCTATAGTAACAAAAAAAAATTGAAAATGTCGCTAATAAATATATTTTTGAACAAAATAATTTTGTACCAAAAAAGTTTACTTTTTGAGACATTATTATGTGAATGATAGTAGTTCAATACCAATGTCCAATTTCATCACTAAAAATACAAAAAAAAAAAAAATAACAGTTTTTGCAACTAAAATATTTCATTTCTAAAAAAAAAAATTGACCCAACAGTCTTGCCTCTAAAACTTTAATTTATTGTAGTGATACATATCTACTGTTTGGAATTCAATGTTTAAAAACAATTTTTATTGTAGTGGTACATATTTTATGAAGTTCATGGTTATGAAAATTTCTGACATATTTATAATAATTTAATACTAAATGTACAATTTCATCTCTAAAAATATAATAATAATAATAATAATAATAATAATAATAATAATAATTTTGACAATTAAGATGTTTCGTCTCTAAAATTAAAATATGGTTATGCTATAGTATAATACCCTCACACCCTCAAAAAGGTATGTACCATAGGCAAGTTATGACATTTGTATGATTGATTATCACAAATGTCGTAACTGAATTTTTCTAGAGTCATAACTAAAAACAATTTAAGTAATAACCAAACACTACATAACACATAACCAAAAATTATTTGAATCATAACTAAAATAATGACAAAACGAATACGATAATGAGTCATAACTAATACCACAATATATATAATCAAGTCATAACTAAGAATACCCCAAGAGAGTATGTATAGTATAGTCTAAGATTATAAAGTGCATACATACTTCATAAAATTTTGATTTTTTTTTAAAATTTTTCTACTTTTCTTTCTTTCTTATATATATATATATATTATGACTAAAAACTCTTACTTCAAGAGTCTCCTCTCATGAGGAGGAGTCTCATTAGAAGTTTGAAAAATTATGAAAGTCTATTCATATTTATAGGAAAAGATTATTCAAAGAGAACCTAAAAATTCTATGTGAGATTCAATCAAATTGTTTGAATTATATTTAATTGGAGGGAGGGTTAAAATTTTCATTTTCCTCCAAAATTAAATCTAACATTCAATCAATTTGTTTGGAGGAAATGTTATAATTTTTTAATTTCTTTAAAACTAGTGACTTTTTTTTAATCAATTATGATTTTATTAAATGTTATTAGTAAATACCATGCAATAATTTTTATGAGCCGTGCTGGGGACCCCCAGTTGGGGGGTGACCCCCAGCACCCCCACTCCACGTGGGAGGCGCTGAACCAAGGGAAAATCAAAAAAAAAAAAAAAAAAAAAAAAATTCAACCAATTGTATGCTGCCACCTCAGCTGGGGGTCACTGGGGGTCTTCAAAACTGGGGGTGGAAATCATTTTTCAATTTTTATTTTTATTTCAGTACTTATATATATTTTTATTTATTTATAATTTAAAATTTATAATTATATATTATTAATTATGACGTCATGATACAATCGCTTTGACCTGTAACGCTCTCAAAATATAACCATAGATATACACCCATAAGCACATATAAGTAATGGCATACATCAAAATATAAGGTTCTTTTATTACATGAAATTAATATACAAGAGTTTACACAAATAAATGCTCTTCGGGCTTACACCTTTCCAAGCCTCGACTTGGTTACAACAAAAGTAGGACTAGCCCTTACAAATTAAAGCCCTAGGCTATACAAAATATAATGAAACAAGAAGCTCTTGCTTCTCGAAAATTCCTCCAATGCTATTGCCTTGGTGGAGGCATGCCATCATTACCTGAAAATGTTTTTCCCAAATAGGGTGAGCCACAGCCCAGTAGGAATAATCTAATACAATATATGTGATTTAACAAAGCTATAAGTGTATGTGCATATACAATACCCGGGATAAAATATACATACTATGTGTTGCCATAGAATATCAATTCCATATTTCAATGCATTTTTCCTCCAATTCATTCCAATACATAAGTCAATTTCCATTATCTTCCAATGACCCAAATGAGACTACAACTCAATGATCTAACAATTTCACAATCCACACATAACACTTCCAATTGCCATTTTATGGATATTTCGTCTGTGGGATCGGCACTCATGTATAGATTTCAATCTTGCCATTTTACGGATATTTCGTCCGCGGGATCGGCACCCATGTATAGATTTCAATCTTGCCATTTTACGGATATTTTGTCCGCGGGATTGGTGCCCATGTATAGATTTCAGGACTTTTACCCAGGACACTCCAGCCAACTTAATTATAATGGAGTCCATCCTCTTTCTCCTCCCAAACAAACATACACATGCAATGTATATAAACACATAATCATACATGGAGTACATCCATTTTCTACTCCCAAATAAACATACATAGACAATGTATTTACAACATGATCATATTCAATGATAATCAACCATAGGATAGTTTCAATTCACCTAATCCACATGAAATTTTTACAATAATCAAACTATCCTCCACCAATAGCCCAATACAAATATTTCTAAACAGATATAAATTCTCAAGACAGATAATTTATTCAAAATTTCCAAAGATGAGACACATCATCTATTTTATTTCACCATCCATTTCAATACTTGTCCAATTCCAAGTTTACAACATCAATTTCATTTATTTATACAAAATAAATATAATACTCATTCTAGGGCAAATTCCCTCTTTTTCCCAAATCTCAACCAAGTATCAAAATCAACTATTTTGACACCTTACAACATCATTTTCAAACCCCACCATCATTTCCTTCTCATTCCAAAAAGCCCTCTTTCCATTTTATATCCAAACCGTAGGTTTTGTTCAAAATACCACCAAAACCCACCATTGTTACGCAATCACAAATAACTAAGTTAAAACTCATAACAAAGTGTAGAAAATCCTTACCTCAAAGAGAGAAGACGAGCCAAGCAAGGATGGAACCCCAAAAATGCCGAAATCCAACTATAATCGGGTCAAAGAGAAGATCTTGAGGAGCTCTATCTTTTTAATGAAGGCTTAAGGGTGTAGAGATCAAAGGATCCAAGTCAAAATGTAGAGAGAATGTGAGTTTTAGAGAGAGAGGCTCTCAACTTTAGGGTTTTGGGTGAAAAGATATGAAAATGTGATGTAAAAAGTGCTTTTCGCGATCTGATATATGCACAGTCCGCTCAAGCAGAAGGTTTCACGCTCGAGCGTCAGACACAAAGATTTGTTCCGCTCGAGCTTAAAAAGAGACCCGCTCGAGCGCAGAATGCACACCTTCAAAACTTTTGCAGACAACAAACCAACCACTCGAGCTCAAAGAAGAACGCTCGAGCGCCCATCGACTCGAGCTTAGGAAACGCTGCTCGAGCGTGAAAGACACTCCATCAGCACTTTTGCAAACGTGCAAAGTACTGAGGATTTGCAAATCCCGCTCGAGCGCAAGAAGGCCCGCTCGAACGAAAGACTAAAATTCTAAGCAACAAGGTTTTAGACAAACAAGTAGCCAACCTGTTCTAAATGCAACCCAAAGGCTAATTTCAAAGATATACAAGGGAAGAAAGAGGTAAACGACAACATGAAAACATTGAGCCCAAGTCCGGAACACCACAAGAATCGGGTCAAAACCGGAATCGCTATAGACCCAACAATGAAATCAATGACTCATCTACTCAATTCCTTTTCCAATTCCCTCACCGGTTCAATTTTCAAAATATTGACTAAGATATCCCAAGAGAGTATGTATAATAGAATTTCCATGCACTTTTTTATGAAGTGTGTATACTAAAATTTTCCTTTCTAATTCATTTGAAAACATATAATGATATCTCGCAATTAAAGTGGTTCAATTAGAAAATATAGAATGATATCTTGCAATTAAAGTGGCTCAAATTGGAATAGAATAATGGTATATGTATCAATTAGTGTATTAATTAATGATGTGATATAATTTAAGTTCTTTTTTATATTTGTAATTTGTATAATGAGTGGAATCAATAATAATATTATAACTAGTATTGACACATTAGTTAGTACACTAATTAATACATATAATACCACTGATTTGAATAACATCTTTATGGCTGATTCATATATTCCCCAGAATAACTGAACAGTCCAAATAATGCATCCATTGTCATTTCACATTTCTTCATTCATCTCATGTCATGCATACATTATAGAAATATTAATGATAGCGGCTCCCACAAAACACAACTTCATAATCTCAAAATGATCTAGATCATTCATGTCACTGTCAAAGATAGAAGGAAAAAAAATCAAACACATCAATAGGGATCGTGGAAGTCATCCTTTGTGGGGTTGCAAATAGAATCAAAAAATCTCTATCTAAAACCTCACCCCGGGCAGGCCGGCCGCCACCGCCAATGGCTATGGCAGTCGACTAGCCCTGCTTCTTCTTTGTGTTTGTGTTTGGTTTTTCTTTTTAATAAACTTGAATTCCCCATAGTTTTTCCCACCCATATGTGCTTTGTTTTGTTGCTGTGGATCTTTATTCTTGGTGTTTCGAAACATGGGTTAAAGTAGAGAAGAATGAGGTAGGTGTTGGGTCGGCATAGAGGACGATCCAGATTTGGTTAGGATATTTAATCGGGCGCTCCTATGCAAGTGGGAGCTTGAGGGGTGAACTCTGTTCAGATCTATGGAGGATTTTTGGCACTTTGTTTTGGGGGAAACATAGGTGTTGAAGATGATTCAAATTTGTTAGGAACTTCATTCGTGCACTCCTTTGCGAGTGGGAGTTTGAGCGGTGGATTCTATTCAGATCTATGGAGGTCGGCCACGGGAGGTGTGTTTGAGTGTTTGGCCAACGGTGTTCCACCATGGGAGTTCCGGCCATTGATGTTTGAGTGTTTCGGCCAGTGGGTTGGCGGTTTGGGAAGCGTCGGCCATGCAGTGGCTGAAGCCCGGCGGAGGTGTCAGGCGTGGGAGAAGGCGGTGGAAGGGTCAGGCGTTGGAGCAGCTAAACAGCAATGAAGGTTTTTTTCCCGCATACCTCTTGTTTTTTGATGCTATGTATTAGTGGGTGAAAAAGCTGTGGAAAAAAATAAAAATCAAGAGTGCTTTTTTGGGTTCAACAATGATTAAGACCCCCACAATCCCTTTTGGATCTCCATCATTGATGGTGTGGGCCCCATACATACATGAATGGGTTCCACACATACATCAATGATAGAGATCCAAAAAGGATTGTGGGCATCTCTAAAAGTGGGGGTATCAAGCATTTTTCTTTTGGGTTATTGAATGTCTGGTGTGTGTGGTTTGATGCTTTTTGTCTTTTTAGTTAAGTGCTTCTCAACTGTTGATTTTTGTCTTGTTTTGGGTTTCTTTTGTTAAAAATAAATAAATAAATTTGTAAGGTCGAGAGGTTAGTTGTATGAGTGTGAATAGCAGTAGTAAGAGTATTTTGTACTGTCTAAATCTCTTTCAATACATTGCATCTTTCTATATTTTTAATTTCATATTTGTAGTAAAATTTTTACTTTGCTGACAAAAAAAAAAATGCATACATTATAGAAGTAACAAATCAAAATAAATTTTTTTATTTCATCCAGAACCCACGGAACAAACAGAGGATAACTTCAAGGCACCCCATGATATATTATTTTATTTGGAGATTTATTTGAGAGATAAACTCTAAAATAAATTACTTGAACGAGCTTCATGTAAATTTAGATGTCTTTAATAACGGTAAGTATTTAGAAATTTACTTTATAGATATCGTGATTTCATGTAAATATTATTATTATTATTATTGGAGGAATGAAATTTTATCCATTTGATTTGGGCATATTGCCATCATGTCCATGGGGAGCAGGTCCAGGGTCACTTCCGATCGGCTTTGCTTTAAGGCTTCTGAATAAATGATGATCTCTTTTCATATCTGGAACAACAACCACATAGATTGCCCCAAAAACACAATAACCTAATTAAAACCCACACTATTGGATATCAAAGCAAAATAGAATTCCAAAATACAATAATTATATATGACAGAATCTACCTAATATTTGATGCCCGAGAAATTTTTTTATTACTAGACATAAAATTAGTGAAATTATAATAATAAATACACGCGAAATTTGTTGTCTTTACATTTAGTGGTAAAAAATGGAGGCTTGGATCAGAAGTCTAATTTTCAAATTTTTGGGACAATTACTTTAAATTCTATTCTTTTTTTTGTACACAAGGACAACAACAATTTGAATAACCATAATACCTCTATCTATCCATTTATTTGCCAATGTGTCCACTTATCTATCTAATTTTACGACGGCTTTTATTCAAATAGTAGTTGGGAACAGCTAGCAACGGCAATGGTGAGTAACGATTGATAGTCATTTGTGAGAAAAAGAGAAAGTAGAAATAGAAAAAGAAGGGTAAAAAATGAAGGGGGAAAAAAGTCCTTCAAAACAATAATTTGTGTTTCTCATCAATATATTTTATTAATCATGTTCTTATAACCAAAACAAAACAACCGTTACACTTTATGCCATATATACGCATAAAAATGAACTTTTCATGAATTAACTAGTAAAATATCATAGCAAGAAATTAATTTATGTATGATGTAGAACAAAATTGTACCACAAGTAAATTAAATCAATATAATTGATGCCTTGTATATAGACCTCACTTGTAAGTTAACTTTATGATTACTAGCAGCTAGCACACACTATGCATGTACAAGTTAAATAAATAATATTAAAAATAAATATTTATTATGTATTGTGTACAACTCAAGCAGTAAGAGTTTTACTTAACGAATCAACGGTCTCAACTTCAAGACACCAAAGTAGATGCTCACTCATATAATAAGAAAAATTAAAACAAATTAAAAATTATTTAGTACAACTTTTGATAATCTATATATATTATATAAAAACAAAAGTTCATAATTAAATAAACTCACTTTTTTTTTGTTTTTTTGTTAAGCACATATTCAGCACGTCCTCAAAATTCTATTAACAAAAGAGATATGTCACATTAGTGTCTTAGTAGTGGTCCATTCCTATGGATTAAATTAAATCAGGTCATCAACTTATTATTTTGAAATTTGGATTCACAGATGTAATGATAACACCTCAAAGTATCTTTTTTTTAATAAATATATAAAAATAAATAAAAATAAATAAAAAAAGAAAAGGAGAGAGAGAGAGAGAGAGAGAGATATGTCCATGCTGAAAATATTTAAGTACGTATTTTACCTTTTTTCCCCCCAATAAACTAAAAAAGTTTTGGTGGGAGTGGGGTGCAAACCACTGTTGGTGATTCATAATGAGAGATTTAAAAACGAACCAAACTGAAATTAAATTGACTCACAACAATTCTGAAACAAATACAAAGCATGAACACACTCTTCTCTCTTTTTTCTTTCTCCCACACTCTCTAAATTCTCAAAACATATAACTATATATAGATAAAACTAACAATGTGAATACAGCAAATGCAACTACGGCTGAGGCATGAATCGCAACTATTGTTGACAAACTTGTTCTGCAGCCTCCATTTTCTGACAAACTTAATTGTAGACTTCACATGCCTACTCTTAGGCCAGTGGAAAAAAACAATCTATAGGTGAAGCAAGATTACTTCACAACATCCCCCCTTAATCTTGATTCTCCATGCTGCTTCATTCCAAGCATTAACTTCATTCTGTTGAACAAATCATTTTTCAATGGCTTCGTGAAAATATCTGCAAGCTAATCTTGGGATTTGCAAGGCAACAATTCCACCTCTTTATTTTTCACATGCTCTCGGATGAAATGATAGCGGGTGTCAATATGCTTACTTCTTTCATGATAAACTGGGTTCTTTGCCAATGCAATTGCTGAGCGATTATCAACATAGATCTCAGTGGGTTTTTCTTGTGGAAATCCCAAATGCTTCAGCATGTTCCGTAACCATATTGCATGACACACAGCTGAGTTAGCTGCAACATACTCAGCTTCGCAAGTCGATAATGTCACAATGGCTTGCTTCTTGGATGACCATGTGAAGGCTGTATCTCCCATAAAGAAAGTAAACCCCGTAGTACTTTTCCGTTCATCCAAGTCACGTCCCCAGTCGCTATCTGAGTAGCCAACAAGACTGAAATTATCAGTTGGTTTATTGAATAAACCATCATCGACTGTACCTTTGATGTAGCGAAGAATCCTCTTTGCTGCATAAAGGTGTGACTGATCCGGTGTTTCCATATATCTGCTAATCAGTCCTACTCCATAGAGTATGTCTGGCCTGGTGCAAGTAAGATAGCGAAGACTTCCAACTAGGCTCTTGAAATAAGTTGGATCCACATCACCTGTCTTCGTACCTTTTCTGAGCTCCACTCCACTGTCTACAGGAGTGTTCACTGGATTGCAATTTTCCATTCCATATCTCTTGAGAATTTCCTTGGCATAACCACTTTGGGAAATAAAAATTCCATCTTTTCTTTGTGCCACTTCAATGCCGAGAAAATGAGCCATCAATCCAATATCTGTCATTTCAAATTCTTGGACCATGCTTCTTTTAAAGTCTTTGAACATGGCTGGATTGTTTCCGGTGAAGATTAGATCATCAACATAAAGACAAGCAAGCAACATGCTTCCATCAGCTTCCTTCTTCAAATATAGTGCGTGCTCATATGGACATTTTTCAAAACCATTGTCATGAAAATACTGATCAATTCTAGTATTCCATGCACGCGGAGCTTGCTTCAATCCATAAAGTGCTTTCTTCAATTTGTACACTTTGTCTTCATGCCTATTCTGAACATACCCGAAGGTTGTTCAATATAGATTTCTTCTTCAAGGAAACCATTAAGAAATGTAGATTTCACATCAAGTTGATAAATCTGCCACTTGTGCTGGGCAGCCAAAGAAATCATTAGCCTGATAGTCTCCAATCGGGCAACTGGAGCAAACACCTCTCCATAGTCAATTCCAGCTCTCTGCTTGTAACCTTTTGCTACTAACCTTGCCTTATAGCGTTGCACTTCGCCTTGTGCATTCCTCTTTGTCTTGTATACCCATTTCACTCCAATGGGTTTGTGCCCCTCTGGTAGACTGGTAAGCTTCCATGTGTCATTTTTCTCAATGGCATGAATTTCTTCATCCATTGCTTTCTTCCATTTATCTTCCTGGATGGCTTCTGAGAAGGTAAGTGGATCACTATCTGCGAGTAGGCAGAACAAATTCAGATCTGCTTCTTCTGTAGCTTCATATATTTCCTGCAAATTTCTCATTGGTCTTGGTTGTTTGAAAAAACTATCATCTGATGATGCTGATGATGATGATGATGCAGCACTTCTGTGAGAAACTGGCGATCTAGGTGCAGGAATTCTATGTGGAGGAGTTTGTGGCTCATCTTGAACTTCTCTTGTGATTTCAACAGGAGCTTTTGATGTTTCATCTTCAAGAATGAGTTCTGCATCTTTGACAACTTCATCTTGATTCCAGTTCCAAGCTTCTTCTTCTTCAAATATCACATCTCGACTCATGATCACCTTCCTGGTAATGGGATTATACAACTTGTATCCCATTGTTCTATCTCCATATCCGACAAGGATACATTTTTCTCCCTTATCATCGAGCTTGGTTCTTCTTGCTTCTGGAATCTTGGTGTACGCAACACACCCAAATATTCTGAGATGGTTGACACTTGGCTTATGTGAACTCCAAGCTTCTTCTGGAGTCATAGAATGAAGACTCCTGGTTGGGCATCTATTTAGTAGATACACAGCACATGATACGGCTTCAGCCCAAAATTGCTTGGGCAGTCCCTTTCCTTTCAACATGCTTCTTGCCATATCTAAGATTGTGCGATTCTTCCTTTCAGCAACACCATTCAGCTGTGGCGTATAGGATGGTGTTGTTTGATGCTTGATTCCCTGCTCTTTGCAATACTTCTCAAAAGCATCTGATGTATATTCTCCACCTTGATCTGATCGCAATGTCTTGATGTAGTAGCCGCTTTGCTTTTCTACAAAAGCTTTGAATTCTTTGAAGATGCTGAACACCTCCGACTTTCTTTTAAGAAAGTACACCCATGTCTTCCGGCTATAATCATCAATGAAGGTGAGAAAATATCTATTCTGTCCATTTGACATTGGCTTCAATGGACCACACACATCAGTGTGCACTAGCTCCAGCGGCTTTGTTGCTCTCCACTTCACTTCTTTGGCAAAGCTAGTTCTGTGATGCTTGCCAAGAATGCAGCTTTCACAAACTTCATTAGTATGAGCAATATGAGGGAGCCCTTTCACCATATTCTTGCTTGACAACAGCTTCAAGCTTCCAAAGTTGAGATGTCCAAACCTCAAATGCCATAGCCAGTCTTTGTCTTTGATGATGGCATTTAAACACTTCGCAGCATCATGTTGGATGTTCAATGCAAACATCCGATTCTTGGACATTCTCACCCGAGCGATCAAATTACCAGGATTGTCTTTGATGGTAAGATGACAATCTTTCATGCTGATGTCGTATCCTTTCTCTAGGAGTTGTCCCATACTCAAAATGTTGTTCTTCATGGCAGGAACATAATAAACATTGGAGATGTAATCATGATCTCCATTTTTGAGCTTGATCAGAATATTACCTCTTCCTTTCACTGGAGTCTTTGAAGAATCACCAAATGAGACTTGTGCTTGTACAGTCTCGTCAAGCTCAATGAACAACTCTCTTTTACCACACATGTGATTACTGGCTCCCGAATCTAGATACCAAACATTGTTTTGGTTTTCAGTGTCTCCATGGTGAACAAACAGGACTGTAGGTCCAACTTTGTTTGTTTCCTGCTCGGCAAAATTTGCTTGCTCGCCGGCTTCTGTTGTTGCTCTACTTCGGCATTCATTGCTGTAATGCCCGAACTTGTGGCACTGGTAACACTGAACATTACTTTTGTCAAAACCTGGTCGGTTGTTGTAACCACCTCCTCTACCGCTTGCTCTTCCTCTTGGAGCAAAGTGTGGTTGACTTCTTCCTCCTCTGGCTGGACCTCTTCCGCCTCTTCCTCGAAAACCAGAATTTTGGTTATTGTAACCACGACCTCTTCCTCGGCTTCTTTGTGATGTCCCCCCTTGCTCGTTTCTGTCATCTCTAAAAGACAGCTTTGATTGAAGAGCTTGCTCTAGAGAACTTGAGGGAGTCTTCTTGTTGATCCTTTGTTCATGAATCTCAAGTGTGCCCATCAACTCATCGGTGGTCATGGCACTGAGATCCTTGGACTCTTCTATTGCTACAACCACGTGCTCGAACTTGGGACTGAGTGATCGGAGAATCTTCTCTATCACTTGAAGAGATTCCATCTTCTCTCCATATCTTCTCATCTGATTAACAATGGTCAATGTTCTGTTGAAGTACTCAGAAATTGACTCATTCTCATTCATGTGCAACATCTCGAATTCGCCACGTAACACCTAGAGTCGAACTCTGATCGTCTTTTCAATTCCACGGTGTGAATTGCGAAGAATACTCCATGCCTCTTTAGAGGTTGTTGCTGCTGAAATCTTCTCAAAACTTGACTCATCAATGCCTTGATAGAGTAGATACAAGGCCTTTTTATCTTTCCTCCTTGAATCTTTTAACGCCGTCTTCTGAGCATCATTTAATTTCCTTCATCTGCGAGAGTAGCTGGCTCGTCATATCCTCGATCCACTAACTCCCACAAATCTTGTGAGGCTAGTAGAACTTGCATTTGAATACTCCAATTTTCATAGTTCTCCTTGCTGAGTTTTGGAAACTGGGGCTGAAAGAAGTTGTTTGTGTTGGCCATTGGTTGTCTTTAAAAATCTACAAATTTTCAGAATGGAATTTTCAAATTCTGACCGTACAGATGTGTCCGGAATATTCCAAATAGTTGGAAAGCACTATTGGATCACCCGAAACAGACTCCGAATGACTCAGATCAAGCCAAAACAAGTTGAACGGCTCAGATCTGCGGATGCAACTTAGCCGCATCACACTGGATTCTCCTCCGTGGGCTGACGTCAGCGGCTGAGTGAACGCGACTTGGCTTGGTCAGCGGCGGCTCGGTCAACCGCTTGGGTCAACGGCTTGGCGGCGAGCTTGGCGGCTCGGATGACGTCAACGATGACGTCGGACTCTGCGCGTGCGCGTGTGGCGTGTGCTGCGCGTGGTCTCACGCGTATTCAACCTTTAGCGGCGCGTGGGGCGCATGTGGAGAGTGAAAGGACGCATCTTCTTTCTCTGAGGCGCGTGGAGGCGCGTACGCGACTGGTGGCGCGTGAGAATGGCGTCGGAAGCGCGTGGGGCGCGTGCGGGGCCTTCTAATATGATTTTTCAACGCGGTTTTCACGGTTGTGCTCGTCTCGTCGAGAGCTGTAATCTGATGTGATCAAAAATGGATTTCGACCACCTTGATTTCTAGGCAATTTTCGAAAAAACACTCTGTTCTTGCAATTTTGCAGAATTTCTGCAAATTCGAGCTTCCTTCAAGCTCTGATACCACTTTTGGTGGGAGTGTAGTGCAAACCACTGTTGGTGATTCACAATGAGAGATTTAAAAACGAACCAAACTGAAATTAAATTAACTCACAACAGTTCTGAAACAAATACAAAGCATGAACACACTCTTCTCTCTTTTTTCTTTCTCCCACACTCTCTAAATTCTCAAAACATATAACTATATATAGATAAAACTAACAATGTGAATACAGCAAATGCAACTACGGCTGAGGCGTGAATCGCAGCTATTGTTGACAAACTTGTTCTGCAGCCTCCATTTTCTGACAAACTTAATTGTAGACTTCACATGCCTACTCTTAGGCCGGTGGAAAAAAACAATCTATAGGTGAAGCAAGATTACTTCACAACAAAAAGTCAACTACGTTATAATTTGAAATGCAACCAAAGCATCATTAGTAACATCTTTTAAAACAAATAAATTCAAGTGTGCTATGTTAAACACCCCGAAGTTATAATATTTGTGAGGTTAATTATTAAAAATATTACAACTAAATCATTTTCAATCATAATTAAAAAAAATATTATAACCAAACTATTTTAAATCATAATCAAAATAATCAAAACTAACATCAGAATAAATCATAACCGAATATCACAATCATAACAAGTTCAATAAGTATACTCATAACTGCAATCGAATGATAGCATGTGCTGTATATATGATAAAGGGTAAATTATACTCACATTTCCTGAGATTTATGACAATTACAAAAATCTCTCTTATAATTTTAATAATTACAGAAATTACTTTTACTTTTGAAACTATTATTAAGATTCTCCCACCGTTAATTTTCTGTTAATTTATTTAACAGAATATGATGACGTCATGCTGAGTCATGTACTATGAGTAAAAAAATTTCAAGATAGCCCTTATATATTCAAATAGTAAATTTCACTCACCTCTACTAAGATTTTACAAAAAATTAATAAAGACTCGTACATTATTTTAATAATGTTAGTAAACAAAATTATTAAATTCTATACAATATTTTAAATTTTTCTAAATTGTTAAGACGAGTATATATATATAGTAGAATAACCAAACATTACTTTATCTAAAAAAAAAGAGCTAATAAATTGATCACCATTAAACCTTATACTAAATTAAATACAATCATTTATTTGAAAATTACGAAACAAAGTATAAAAGATGTTTTATTTTTTAAAAAAAGACCACCAATTTTATAAATAATCATTTTAAGAAATTAGAGTTTGAATAAAAATTTAAAAATACATATAGATATTTGATTTTTTTTTTCCATATGAAAATACAAATTTGGAGAAATTATCCCCCTCTTTCCATTTTCTTTATTTTATTTCTTTCATTTTTCTTGCTATTTATTTTTTTCATAATATCACTACAATAACTAGCAACATCATATAATTTATTATTACTATTATCATTTGTTTTCTTCTCTATTTTTTTCATCATTTTTTCTCTTTCATCAATGTTAGCTAGCATCACCCAATACTATAGAAAGTTACGAAGTATGAATAAAGACTCTTATATATTCAAATAGTAAATTTCACTCACCTTTCCTGAGGTTTTTCAAAAAATTAATAAAGACCCATACATTATTTTAATAATGTTAGTAAACAAAATTATTAAAGTCTATACAATATTTTTAAAAAATCTAAATTGTTAAGACAAGCATATATATAGTAGAATAACCAAACATTACCTTATCTTGAAATAAAAAATAAAAAAGAGCTAATAAATTGATCACCATTAAACCTTATACTAGATTAAATACAATTATTTATTTGAAAATTACGAAACAAAGTATAAAAGATATTTTATTTTTTAAAAAGACCACCAATTCTATAAATAATTATTTTAAGAAATTAGAGTTTCAATAAAAATTTAAAAATACATACACATATTTGAATTTTTTTTTCCATATGAAAAATACATATTTGGAGATATTATCCCTCTCTTTCCATTTTCTTTATTTTATTTCTTTCATTTTTCTTGCTATTTATCTTTTCATAATATCACCGCAACAAATAGCAACACCATATAATTTTATTATTATCATTATTATTTGTTCTCTTCTCTATTTTTTTTCGTCAATTTTTTTCATCATTTTTTCTTTTTCATCAATGTTAGCTAGCATCACCCAATACTATGGAAACTTACGAAATATGAATTTTTCTTTTGTTTTGAAAACATATTTGTGTATTAAATTTTTTTTAAGAAAAATAAACATAATAACATTTCATATTTATACTAAAAAAATTGACTTATAAATATTACCAAATGTTACCTCATAAATATATTAAAAAAAATTATCATTTTTTCTTTTCACAATCCTATATTATTCTCAAATTTTAATCATCATTAAAAAAAAAAAAAAAGTCAATATTTCTCACCTTAATAATAAAACTTTTAAAAATAAATATAAAAGTGAAAAAATATCTAATCACATTACAATAAATTAAAATTAGATGATAGATAATGAAAGATAAAGAAATTATTTGAGAATAATAAACTATTTAAATTTATCATGTCATACATTAATTAAAATAGAATTTTACTTGAAGAAATAAATTATTTAAAAATAATAAAATACTCGAGTAATTTGTTATTTATTACATCCAAAATGTCACGCCCTCAAAATAATCCCATTATATATATATATATCATTGACATGCAATATTTAAAGAAAACAATTCATTAATTCATTCATCAGAGTATTACTAAATAAAAGCATTACATGTAACATCAAATTAAATGCCCTACGGGGTTACATCTTTCCAAGCCAATACTTGGACACAAAAATATGAGTTCTAACTCAAATACAAGTAAAGCCTAGGCTTGAATGTTTACATGTACTAACAAATAAAAACAACTAACTAAAGATAGTCTTCAAAATCCAAAAGCCAAATCCTCCCAAGCTAAGTCCTTGGAGGTAGCTTATCACCTGAACCTGAAAATGATGTTCCCATATAGGGTGAGCCACAGCCCAGTAGAAAAAATACTAAACCAAATATAAGCATTGAATAAAGCAATAGCATTCAATAGATGGTTAACCAAAATAATCAATTATATCACTATACGGTCTCATGACACTAATGTCTATGACACGTTTCACTTTCCATTATTATCATTATGGCTCAGAACCTGGCCAAACTTACAACAGTGAACTATATATCATATTCACATTACTTCCAATATCAACAAAACAAATGAGACTCAGACTCATATCAAAACACTTCATACTTCCCGTTTGATACACATTTTAGTGCTGTATCAATAACATGTAAAAACACTTCAATATAATAAGCACACATAATAGTGATGCTAATGGAGTCCATCCCCTATCTCCTCCCAAACAAAATCCGGTTTAGAGGTCCATCCCCTATCTTCCCCTAAACCGTGGAGTACATCCCCTATCTCCTCCCACACAATATGCAAATGCAATGCTCAATCAATACACGTATTTTCTGTATTAATTCAATAGTCAACATTAATGACTTAACCAATGTGATTAGTTTCAGTTATCCCTAGTCCACATGCAATGTCTACAACAATCACGACTATCCTCCACCGATAGCCCAAAACAGTTATTTCTAGACTGGAAATAAATATATCAACAATTCAATAGGCGAGTGATTTAAATTATCCAACTACACCATTTAATCAATGAATTCCTCAATTTCATGAATTTAACCAAATTCCCCAATTTCCTTAAATAATTATACAAATTAATTTATTAAAACTAGGGTTTTTCCCAAAATTACCAAAATACCCCCAACATATCAAAATACCAAAACTTAGAACAAAACTTATAAGATGGAGTAGGAAATCCCTACCTTGAAGAAATTAACTCGAATGAAGAAGACGGAGATGATGACCCAAAATCCAAAGTGCTCCAAACCCAAGATTGTTCAGATTAAAATGTAGCCCTCGACCCACTCTAACTTTTTAATAAAGGATCTAGGGTAGAAACACCCTCTAAGTAGATCAAACCTAAGATTGAAGGTGTGTAGAGGGAGAGAAAAGCCGGACCTAGGGTTTGGAATCAAAAAGGAGATGAAAAAGTGATTTAAAACCCGCTGCTGCCTATTTAAACCTGACAGGCTCGCTCGAGCGAAGACTTGGTCGCTCGAGCGACCAGACACAGAAAACCCTCGCTCGAGCCAAGAATGCCTCGCTCGAGCCAACAACCCAGAAGCTCGCTCGAGCGAAGGAAAGCTCGCTCGAGCGAAGAACTCAAACCCTCAGGTCTGCAACCAGACGCACGCTCGAGCGAAGAACAAACCAGTTCGCTCGAGCGAAGAAAAGCTCGCTCGAGCCAATAAACACTGCTCTCAGGTCTATACTAGACGCAATCGCTCGCTCGAGCGGAGAAAACCTGGCTCGAGCCACCAGGCACAAAATACACCCCTCGAGCGACCAACCCAAAAACTGGACAGCAACACTTGGTTTCCGAACCCAACCAACCTGAAACAAACCTGCCCAACACATCCTATAACTCCAAATGAGAAAATAAAGGACGACAACAACAATTATACAATGACAGAATCTACGGAACCTAAGTCCGGATACAATAATCAAATGGGAAAAGACCGGGGTCGCTATAACCTCCCCCCCTTAAAAGAATTTCGTCCCCGAAATTAAGCATAAGTTTTTGAAAACAGGTTTTTCCCAAGTTCCAACAACATAACATCACAATAATGAACAACTTGACCCAATACCGGTCCTTTCATCTTTTACCAAGAGGCATCTCACAATATGTGTATAAAACAACATATATTACAACCTGCATCAGTATTATGCATTTTTCCTTTCAATTTTCAACAGTTTCAATATCATATTCAATTTCATGATAGAACTCTAATTCAACAATATATTCAACATATTCAATGTTACTAAACTTCCATATGAGGCAAGTTCAAAATATTCCATTAAACCAAAACATTCACAATGTTTTCAACTTAAGACATATATAAAGTTCTTAAATTCATTAAAATTACGAAATTCAATACAATTACAAATCAAAACATCCGGATATTTCTCGCGGACTTCCAATTCACGTTCCCAAGTGGCTTCCTCCACTCCGTGATGCTTCCACAGAACCTTTACCAAAGGGATGGTTTTGCCTCGCAAAACTTGATCCCGCCTATCCAAGACCCGAACCGGTCTCTCCTCATACGAGACATCCTCGTCAACCACTAAATCAGTCCAATCCAACACATGTGATGGATCCGGCTCATACTTCCGAAGCATACTCACATGAAACACGTCATGTACTCCAACAACTGCGGTGGCAAAGCTAAACGATAAGCAGCCTCGCCAATCCTCTCAAGGATCTCAAAAGGACCAATGAACCGAGGGGACAACTTCCCGCTCTTCCCAAACCTCATCAATCCCCGTCTAGGTGATATCTTCAGAAAGACATGATCACCCACCTCAAACACCAAAGGTCTCCTCCTACGGTCGGCATAAGATTTCTGACGACTCTGGGCTGTAACAAGCCTCTTACGGATAAGCTCAACTTTCTCCGTCGTTTCCCTCACCAACTCCGGACCCAACAGAGGTGCATCACCCACCTCGGCCCAACAAACAGGAGATCTACACGGTCGGCCATACAAGGCCTCAAACGGTGCCATACCGATACTAGACTGGAAACTGTTGTTGTAGGCAAACTCCACTAATGGCAAGTGCCTCTCCCACGACCCACTGAAATCAAGAACACAACCCCGAAGCATATCCTCAAGGATCTGAATAGTACGCTCGGACTGCCCGTCAGTCTGAGGATGATAAGCCGTGCTAAAGGTCAACTTAGTGCCTAAGGCACTCTGCAAACTCTGCCACAACCTAGCAGTAAAACGAGGATCTCTATCTGAGACGATCGTCACTGGGACCCCGTGCAACCTCACTATGTCCCGAATGTACAAGTCGGCAAGATGATCTACCGAATCTCTCACGCGCATAGGAATGAAGTGCGCCGACTTAGTCAACCGGTCTACAACCACCCAAATAGCATCACTACCCCGCTGAGTCCTCGGAAGACCTACAACGAAGTCCATAGTGACATGCTCCCACTTCCACTCGGCAATAGGCAAGGGTTGCAACAAACCCGCTGGCCTCTGATGTTCGGCCTTCACTTGCTGACAAGTAAGGCACTTAGACACGAAAGCTGCCACATCTCTCTTCATACCCCGCCACCAAAACTGGCGACCCAAATCCCGATACATCTTAGTGCCTCCCGGATGCACCGCAAGGCGTGAATGATGAAACTCTCGGAGTACCTCCTCTCGGCAAGACTCCGGCACAAACAGACGGTCTCGGTATCTCACACTCAGGTCGGGATACACCGTCAAACCCTTCTCAACCTTCCCACTGGAGATCTTCTCTCGAAGGGATTCTACTCTCAAGGTCACCCCTCTGAGCCTCTAACACTCGAGTCACAAGTGTAGGCTGCGCAACAACAGAAAACAAGGCAGCCTCAACGGATTCGCCCAGAAGCAAATCAAACTCTCCAAGTGCACCCAACATCTCCCACTCCCGGATGGCTATACTAGCTATGACACCAACAGGTTTCCTGCTAAGGGCATCGGCCACCACATTGGCCTTCCCCGGATGATAATGCAACTCGAAGTCATAATCCTCAATAACTCCATCCACCTCCTCTGCCTCAAGTTCAAGTCTTTCTGTGTAAACAGATATTTCAGACTCTTATGATCCGAGAATACCTCGAACCTCTCACCGTAAAGATAATGCCTCCAAATCTTCAAGGCAAATATCACAGCTGCTAACTCTAAATCATGCGTAGGGTAATTCTTCTCGTGAATTTTCAACTGACGTGAGCCATAGGCAACTACTTTCCCCTCTTGCATCAACACACAACCCAGACCCTCTCGTGAGGCGTCACAATAGACTGCATAACCCAACCCTCTCTCCGGAATAATCAAGACTGGAGCGGTGGTCAGTCTAACTTTCAACTCCTGAACGACTTTTCACAAGTCTCACTCCATACAAATTGACTCCCTTCCGAGTCAATCTAGTCAAAGGCGAAGCTAACCTGGAGAAATCCTTCACAAACCGGCGATAATACCCAGCTAACCCAGAAAACTGCGGATCTCAAACACACTCTTAGGCTGTGCCCAATCTTGCACTGCCTCAGTCTTGGATGTATCAACAGACACCCTTCCCCAGAAACTACATGGCCTAAGAACTTGACCTCTTCTAGCCAGAACTCACACTTCCCAAACTTAGCATAAAGCTTATGGGCTCTAAGTAACTCAAGCACCACTCTCAAGTGTTCCTTGTGCTCCTCCTCCGAAGGTGAATAGATAAGATGTCGTCCACGAAGACGACTACAAAACGATCTAAAAATTCCCGGAATATCCGGTTCATCAAATCCATAAACACTGCCGGTGCATTGGTGAGCCCAAATGGCATCACCAGAAACTCATAGTGGCCATACCGCGTACGGAATGCCGTCTTCGGAATATCTCCTCCCTGACTCTCAACTGGTGATAACCCGATCTCAAGTCTATCTTCGAGAAACAACGGGAACCCTTCAACTGATCGAACAAATCATCTATACGAGGCATAGGGTACTTATTCTTAACCGTAGCCCGATTCAATTTCCGGTAATCTATACAAGTCTCAAAGCACCACCTTTCTTTTTAACAAAGAGGGCCGGTGCTCCCCACGGCGAAACACTAGGACGTATAGCCCTTATCTAGCAACTCCTGGAGCTGAATCTTCAACTCAACTAACTCGGCTGGGGCAAAACGATAAGGTGCCATAGAAATTGGCGCCGTGCCGGGCACTAAGTCAATAGAGAACTCAATCTCTCTGTGAGGTGGCAAACCAACAAGATCCTCGGGAAAGACGTCCGAGTACTCACAAACCACTCTTGGCAACACAGGCTGGGTCTCATCACACTCACCACTCTCAAAGCTAGCAAGTAGACCACTAAGCTCACTCCGCCCTCGAAGATCATACCCCGGTGGCAAAACACTACCAACCCGGTCCCCCAGAAAATGAAAACTTCCCCGCTCACGGTACAACAAGTGACCCTCTGGCGGTAGCAATCAATAACTGCCCGGTATGACGATAACCAGTCCATACCCAAAATAACATCAAGCCCTTCATGGGCATAACTACAAAAGGAAACGGAAGTCTATGATAGTCGACCTCTATATCACAACCCCTAACACCTTGTTTCAAGATCAATTCACCCCCAAGAGGTGACACTACACAAATAGGAGATGCTAACTGTGCTAACTCCAACTCCAAAACAGATGCAAATGCAGCAGATACAAAGGAATGAGATGCACCCGTATCAATCAAAACATTAGCAACTGAGTTGCAAAACAAGAAGGTACCTCTCACAACAGATGGAGCTGGTACAAGATCCTGCGCGGTAACAACATACACGCGCCCAGATGACCTCTGATCAACCTGCTCACCCCTAGGAGCATAAGACTGGTGCACAGACTGGGACGATGAAGCCCCCTGATTGGCCCTCGAGGCCTGACCTGACTAAGCTGGCTGCTGACCCTGAGTCTGCCTCAAACCAGATGCACCAGGTGTGCCACCCAACTGCGGGCAATACCTCTTCATGTGCCCTGCCTGACCGCACTGAAAACAAGAGAGCGGCTGGCCTCTACCCTGACTCTGGCTCTGAGATCGAGCCGAAGATGATGCTGCTCTCTGCCTCCTCCCTCTGAGGACAAACTGGAGACTTGTGGCCCAGCTGGCCACACTTGAAACAGATAATGTCTCCCTGGCTGCCTTTCCCAGAACTAGCACTCGGCACAGGAAAAGTCGATCTAGAAAAGCTACCCTGAGACTGCTGAGGGTTAAAACCCTTCTGTCTCCTACCATCACTCTGACCATCCTGACTCCTCTTGGAGCCCTTCTGTCCTTCCTCCTCCTCCTGCATCATGATTCCATATGGGCTGCAGCATCAACCATACGCCCATAATCCCGAATCATAGTTCCCCCAACTCTCAGCTTGAGGCCACGCCTCAACTTCTTCTCAAACTCAATACAACGGCGTTCCTCAGACGCCACTAACTCAGGTGCAAACCTGGACAAGCTAGTAAATGCAGCCTCAAACTCGGCCACTGAAGAACTCGACTGCTTAAGCTGGCAGAACTGGTCTCTCAGCTTCTCTCTAACTGCTGGAGATAAGTACCGTTCCTGGAAAGCATTCACAAAAGCCTCCCATGTACCTCCTATGCGACCCTTAGTGAACTTCCACCACTGACCCGCATCCCCTTTCAGTTGGAAAGATGCCAAGGTCACTTTCAACCCCTCGTCTTCGATGCCAAGCATCTCAAATGTTTTCGTTGTCTGATCGAGCCATTCATCTGCCTTAAGCGGCTCTTTAGGATCACCCACAAATTCATCCGGATTAGACCGGAAGAACTCCCTCTTCAGAAAGGAAGGTCCTGCATCCGCAACAACAACCTGAGCCTGATGTTCAGCCCTGAGAATTCCTACTGACTCTCTGAATGCCCCTGCTATCTCTCGGGCTAAAGCGCCCATAGCCTGCTGGCCTACTGGCTCGGCCACATTGGCCTGGCCAACTCCCTCCGGTACTGCCGAAATCTCCTCTGGCACAGGCATCTCCTGCCTACCCGGCCTACCACGCCTACCGCGTCCTCGTCCTCGTCCTGACATCCTAATAAAGAAACAAAGACGTTAGCACATTAATAAATGTGCCAAAATTAAACACTCGCGTCCTAATGCATTGGACAACAATAATTCATTCCACGTAAGCACATAATCACATAAGCACCTACGAATTTCATTCCTGGATGATGATAGTCCTGAAGCGTTACTATAGTTCCGATTGGAAGCAGCATTGATCAAGTGCCTTTCCAACAAGACTACTAGAAACTCAAGGGTCCAATCAACATCCTAGGAACTACATTTCATACCTACATAGTCACATAAACATGTTATCATGTTGTAACAAGCCCGCGGGGGACCTCGCTACAGCTCGGACTCGATTTGTGTCACGGTTCTTAATCTTGAACCAAAGAGTCCAAATCCGGCAAATCGTTTTGAGAAACAGATTTTTTGAAAGAAGTGCCAAACATGGACTGCTTCGCCAGATACAGAGTCGCCACCTAAATGTTTTTTTAATGGGAAATTTAGGAAACCCTGACTCGGTGCCAAAGGCCACGTGTCCGTCATCACCAAAGTTGCCTCGGCTCGGGAACTTGGGTACGATTGGGGAAGGTCACTTCGTGAGCACCCCCGCTCGCCCAATCAAGACCGGCCTCTACTAACCATGATATCTGTTTTTTGAAAACCTTGTATGCTCTTATTCCGATTATTAGCCTAGGTTACTATGTGATGCTCGCAGCAAATAAGTATAGACTGAGTCGCCTGAATTGGAACAAAACATTTCATGTTTGTTTGTTCGAAAATGGTTTGATGGTGCTACCCGCAGGTAGGCTAAGACATGGATTTGCCACCCTCGGGTGGGCTTAGAAAACATGATTTTGCCACTATCTAGTGGGCTTAAAACAAACATTTGATGAATTGTCCCAATTCAAGTAACTCAACCTCCACCCACAGGCATTCAAGGCAGTTATATCACGTAAGCATATAGCCTCATGGTAAGCATGCTTTTCATGGCAGTCACTCACACGCATGCAAGGATGCTAAAGCATAAAACTCACCGAGTACTCCAAGCCAAAACAGAAAACCGATTAGAAATCATGCATGATCCTAAATATACAGGAATGCCTAGTGCAACGCATGCAATAATGCAATTATAGCAGGCTCGGCTATTCTGAACATGGCATGTGGAATGCTACAACTAACACGTATTCAATTTGGAATTGAGATACAAATGCAGTTTGTATGATGCGCCGAGCCCGGTGCGTGCAAGACAGATGAATGATGCAAACATGCTGTCATACTGTATGCTAATTGAAATATGCCCTATATTTAACCATCATAAGCGGGTAAATAAAAGGGAAGAAAGACGTGGGGTTGGAAGACATACATCACACTCACCCACACTTATTACAATTATGCCCTCGCGCAGAGGGTCCGAATAAATAATACAGTCCGAAATAAAAGAATAATACAGTCCGAATAATATACAAATTCCTAATTAATTACAAATTAAACTAAGAAAGCTGTAAACTGGCATGCAAGCCAGGGGGTGCCTCGCTTCTGATGAATAATATATGCTGGATTGCCTTTGCGCAGAAATCCACTGGGATGCCCAATTTAGCCTCTGTTTGCAATGTTTCTCGAAATGCACGCCAGACTCTGAAAAGTTGCTGATTCTCGGTATGCTGCAACAGAGAGTAGGAAAAGGGCATAGCAATGTATTTCACAAATATATGCATGCCTCGATCCTCGTGCCACCAATCACGCATCTCGATGGATGATGGCCGAGGAATCGGATTGCACAACTCAATATAGGGTGCAATGCAGAGGAATGCTATAATAAACCTAACTCCATCATGGGTAATCCGGAGTGTCGGTGACTTGGGAATTGAGATACGTTCCTTCGCTCGGAGTACGAAACGCGCCTCGTTTCCCGTGCCCGGGCTAACTCCTATCCCGAACACGATGCAATATGTATGATATGCATGAAATGCGGCTAATATACAATCCTAATATGCACAATGCTATGGAAATGAGATGTCTCGAAGTGCGTGCCGGACGGGCACGCAAACCGAGGAAATGATCCTAAGGCATAAAATGGCATATGCAATACATTTGGACTTACACTAACATGAGTGAGCCTCAGCCACACTCACATAAGAGGCCGTCGGATAAAAAAGAAGTGCCTCGAAATGCGTGCCCACGGGCGCACAAACCGAGGCGATGCATACGGAATGCAAAATGACATGGAAATGATATGCAAAGCGGCTAAAATGAGATGTCTCGAAGTGCGTGCTCGCGGGCACGCAAACCGAGAAAATGGCATACGGAATGCAATGATGCGAAAATGGCATACAGAATGCAAAATGGACTTACACCAACATGAGAGGGCCTCAGCCACACTCACACAGGAGGCCGTCGGATAAAAAAAGAGGTGCCTTGAAATGCGTGCCCACGGGTGCGCAAACCGAGGCGATGCATTAAAGCATGAAATGGTATATGAAATGTGAAGTGGACTTATACTATCATGAGTGAGCCTCAGCCACACTCATATGAGAGGCCGGAGTGAGAGGCCGGAGATGAAAATGGGGTGCCTCGAAATGCGTGCACACGGGCGCGCAAACCGAGGCAATGCGTTAAAGCATGAAATGACATACGAAAGTGATATGCAAACATGCAAATGGATTTTCAGCACTTACAAATGATGCAAAACAGTCCCGAAAAGTGGGGAAATGATACCAAATGCCCGGAATGGTCCCGAAATGCGATAATAAGCACCCGGAATGGCCTATAGCCACACTAAACATGCATAATTGGTTCATGGAATGCAAAACAGTAGCGAGGCAGCCCCAAAATAGCATTATTTACAGTACAAAACATGGCGAAATAATGATCATAGATAGGTCAACAATAGCATGCAAAAATACGGGCCAAGAGAGGGGTATTGAAGCAAGTGATATATGCAATGCTCAAATGGAAAAGTACCCTTCTACAACACTGATGAGGGGGTAATAATGAGCACATTTACAGTGGATGACATCCCCCAACTCAGTATGCAAACATGGTAAAAATGCTATGCAAGATTAAGGATATATAAGGCTATAACATGAAGTACCCCAAACATTGATCAAACCAACAAAGACCCTCAATGAGATATGTCAAGAAGATCAAAATATGAATATTTTCAGTATTGATGATGGCTAAAATCAGAAGCTAGATAAGCTTAAAAAGGCATGCAAAGTGGGGGTCAAAGAGAGATATAAAGGCAAGTGTAACATGGAGACCCCAAAAAAAGTTGATCCCTTCTACAATAATGTAGAGGGACACAAAATAAGCTCATTCACAGTTCATGACATATTCCAAAACAGACTTCATGTAGGTCAAACAAATCATGCAAGTTTACGGTAATTTGAAGGAATTATGAAGCAAGTGCATGATAGAGAGGCCAAACAGGGGCTCAAAGTTGAAGAGGGGCTCAAAATAGGCCCACTCACAGTTTACCTCATGCTCGAAAACAGATCACTCATTAGCTAGAAAAAGCATGCAAAAAACAGAGGCAAAACATGGATTCAAAGCAAGTTGCCTATGGAGCATGAAAACAAGGTTGAGCCCTTCTTCAATGTTGAAGAGGGGCTCAAAATAAGAACAATATCAGTTCATGAGATGCTCCAATTCAGATCACACATAGGCCAAATATTCAATGCAAAATATTGACATAGAAGATGCTATTGAAGCAAGTGTGCCATAGAGGGCTCAAACAGGGTTGAGCCCTTAATCAAAGATCAAAATGAGCTCAAAAGGGGACCACTTTCAGTAGGGGTCGGAGCTCAACATAATATGGGAATAGGGTTAAGAAAGGAAGCAAGAAATGGTACAAAAGAGGGATTTGAGATTTACCCTTGAAGACAAGACTTTTGCTACCTCTTTGCTTGATGAAAGTTGCTTCTAAACCCCCAAGAACTCCTCCTTGCTGCTGGAAATGAAGTGGTGTTGGTGGTGCTAGGAGATGATTTAGAAATGGCACTAAACTTTTAAGATTTGAGAGAAATGGAGATGGATTGGTGTATGTATGCTTGAGGACTATTTTTCTAACCCTAGACACAAGTTTTTTGGCTGCCTTATATGGACAAAAGGAGGGGTGTAAAGGTGGAGGGAAATGCACCCAAGCATTCCCCTTCAAAATATCCCCGGATACAGATCTTTTGGGGGAAAAAGGTGCATAGCTGGAGTGCACATAACCCAAGGAAGCTGGCCGGCTAGCCCCCTTTATTGGAGGTGGCCGGCCGGCCACCCCCTGGCCGGCTGGCCAGGGGCAAAATGGTCAACTGAGAATTGCTGGCCGGCCACCAGATGATGGTGTCCTCCCAGGTTTCCTCAACACAACCCTGTGGTTCAAATCTTGCAACTCTGAAACAGGAGAGAGAATAGGCCAATTCAAATAGGGGTTCAAAAGGTTCAATGAGAGTTACTGGCCGGCCATGGGTTTTTAGTGTCCTCCCATGTGTGTACATCACAAATATGTGGTTTTGGCTCGAAGAAAATGGCCCTAGGGTGTTCAACATTAGCCCGGGAGTGAGAAAAACGGGCGCCGGGGGGCGCCGGAAGAGCATAACAGGTTGCTTGGACAATTGCTAGCCTCCCACCCTCCAGTGATCTTCCTGATGATAAAACAGAGGTACCTGTCAAAAATGAACAAAAACCGATGCGAAACGAATGCTCGGGGGCCAAACCGCGAGGTTCGGGGTCCCGAAAATAGGCTGTAAGCACCGAAAGTGGCATTCGGCCACGAAGTGGGTATCTAAGACCCCAGTGTCCCTCGTTATAAAAAAAACAGAGGTACCTGCCAAGAATGAACAAAAACCGATGCAAAACGAAAGCTCGGGGACCAAAACACGCAGTTCGAGGTCCCGAAAACCGGCCGTTAAGCACCGAAAGTGGTGTTTGGCCACGAAGTGGGTATCTAAGACCCCAGTGTCCCTCAAAAGGGAGTAAATAAGATGCATGCCAAGAACCGGAGGAGTCGGAGATGGTTGGGTGGTCCCGAACCGAGGCACACGGCCTGACGGCTCCGAAAACCGGGAACCGGGCTCCGAAATGGGCAAAATGGCCTACGGCCACAAAAAGTAGGCCACGGCCACTGAGAGATGATCTGCTAGACCTCTCCCTCCCCTCAGGAAGAAAAACAGAGAAAACCGAGTCTGGTTCGCAAACCGAGGTAAGGCACAGAAGAGGGTTCGGAAGTCCGGAGGCAGGGCGCACGGCCGCGACTCTGAGACTTCTGAACGAGCACAATATGCAACATCACCGAGCGCTCAATCGGTGACGTCTGAGTCTTAAGGTCGGTCAAAAATGGGGTGTCTACACATGTAAGCATATAACATTACACTAAGTCTCTATCAAACGAGACGAACCCATTGTGATACTAATCACTTCCCACGTACCCAAAGTATTCAAACCCGGTACGCTCTGATACCAAGTTGTCACGCCCTCAAAATAATCCCATTATATATATATCATTGACATGCAATATTTAAAGAAAACAATTCATTAATTCATTCATCAGAGTATTACTAAATAAAAGCATTACATGTAACATCAAATTAAATGCCCTACGGGCTTACATCTTTCCAAGCCAACACTTGGACACAAAAATATGAGTTCTAACTCAAATACAAGTAAAGCCCTAGGCTTGAATGTTTACATGTACTAACAAATAAAAACAACTAACTAAAGATAGTCTTCAAAATCCAAAAGCCAAATCCTCCCAAGCTAAGTCCTTGGAGGTAGCTTATCACCTGAACCTGAAAATGATGTACCCATATAGGGTGAGCCACAGCCCAGTAGAAAAAATACTAAACCAAATATAAGCATTGAATAAAGCAATAGTATTCAATAGATGGTTAACCAAGATAATCAATTATATCACTATACGGTCTCATGACACTAATGTCTATGACATGTTTCACTTTCCATTATTATCATTATGGCTCAGAACCTGGCCAAACTTACAACAGTGAACTATATATCATATTCACATTACTTCCAATATCAACAAAACAAATGAGACTCAGACTCATATCAAAACACTTCATACTTCCCGTTTGATACACATTTTAGTGCTGTATCAATAACATGTAAAAACACTTCAATATAATAAGCACACATAATAGTGATGCTAATGGAGTCCATCCCCTATCTCCTCCCAAACAAAATCTGGTTTAGAGGTCCATCCCCTATCTTCCCCTAAACCGTGGAGTACATCCCCTATCTCCTCCCACACAATATGCAAATGCAATGCTCAATCAATACACGTATTTTCTGTATTAATTCAATAGTCAACATTAATGACTTAACCAATGTGATTAGTTTCAGTTATCCCTAGTCCACATGCAATGTCTACAACAATCACGACTATCCTCCACCGATAGCCCAAAACAGTTATTTCTAGACTGGAAATAAATATATCATCAATTCAATAGGCGAGTAATTTAAATTATCCAACTACACCATTTAATCAATGAATTCCTCAATTTCATGAATTTAACCAAATTCCCCAATTTCCTTAAATAAATTATACAAATTAATTTATTAAAACAATTAGGGTTTTTCCCAAAATTACCAAAATACCCCCAACATATCAAAATACCAAAACTTAGAACAAAACTTATAAGATGGAGTAGAAAATCCCTACCTTGAAGAAATTAACTCGAATGAAGAAGACGGAGATGATGACCCAAAATCCAAAGTGCTCCAAACCCAAGATTGTTCAGATTAAAATGTAGCCCTCGACCCACTCTAACTTTTTAATAAAGGATCTAGGGTAGAAACACCCTCTAAGTAGATCAAACCTAAGAGAGAAGGTGTGTAGAGGGAGAGAAAAGTCGGACCTAGGGTTTGGAATCAAAAAGGAGATGAAAAAGTGATTTAAAACCCGTTGCTACCTATTTAAACCTAACAGGCTCGCTCGAGCGAAGACTTGGTCGCTCGAGCGACCAGACACAGAAAACCCTCGCTCGAGCCAAGAATGCCTCGCTCGAGCCAACAACCCAGAAGCTCGCTCGAGCGAAGGAAAGCTCGCTCGAGCGAAGAACTCAAACCCTCAGGTCTGCAACCAGACGCACGCTCGAGCGAAGAACAAACCAGCTCGCTCGAGTGAAGAAAAGCTCGCTCGAGCCAATAAACACTGCTCTCAGGTCTATACTAGACGCAATCGCTCGCTCGAGCGGAGAAAACCTGGCTCGAGCCACCAGGCACAAAATACAACCCTCGCTCGAGCGACCAAACCCTCGCTCGAGCGACCAACCCAAAAACTGGACAGCAACACTTGGTTTCCAAACCCAACCAATCTGAAACAAACCTGCCCAACACATCCTATAACTCCAAATGAGAAAATAAAGGACGACAACAACAATTATACAATGACAGAATCTACGGAACCTAAGTCCGGATACAATAATCAAATGGGAAAAGACCGGGGTCGCTATACAAAATCTATATCTCCGTCTTTGTTTCTTTCATTTGAATTATTTTTATTAAATTAAATCTCAAAATTAATTCAAATAAGAAACATGGTTATTCTTTTTTAATTTCATTAATGGTTGATTTTTTTTTTTTTTAAAACTTATAAAAGTTGAAAACTTATAGTAGAAAAAAAAAATACAAAGTCAAGGAAATACAAAAATAAAAATTGTGAGAAATAAAATGATAATTTAATATATATAGGTAAATTACAATTAAAGGGTATTAAGTGTAAAGAGTATTATAATCATTTGCACAACCAAGTTAACACCGTTTGGCTTAAATTAACGGAAGAAGGAAATCCTGACAATGTCAGAAAAAGTAAGGAAGGTTTATGTAATTATTGAAACTACAAGAGAAATTCATATAATTGTCAGAAACCTCAGGGGACATGAGCGTAACTTACCTTATGATAAATGAAAAATACTAAAGATGTACATAAAGAATGCATGAATGGGAAACACTATGGTACACATCTTTATCATATGCACCTCATAACTAAAGAAAAAAAAATTACATAACTTTATACTTTCTGAGTCATAACTAAACTAAAAATAAAATGTCATAACCAAACACAACATGAGGTATAACTAAAGAGCACATAAGTCATAACTAAAATGATATCATAACTAAAGAAAAAAATTAATCATAACTAAATAATAAAGTGACATAATTAAGGGTGCATATTGTACACCATTTCCAAGGGGTGTACGTCAAAATTTCCCATATATATACTGATACATGTAAATTGTAATCAAACTTATATGGTCCTCTTCAGATCAAACAAACAAAAAAGACTCACATGGTCCTCCTGGAATGTGGTCTTTAATGGGTTGATATGGAATTTGTGCTTCTACACCTTTGGCCATGGACGGAATCATCATCAGCAGAAATGAAATTAATAGGACAATACAAAGGACAATGGGGGTCTTCTTGTGAACCATTTCAGTAATATCACTACTGATTTCCTCAGACTACTAGGGCATTGTTAATTATATGCTCTGCTCATCGTCATTATTATATAGGAAATGTATATATGAAATTACAATTAATGCAACTCTACAAAAGTCTTAACCAAAGAATGGGTTATAACTTACAGTATAATATAACGGAAATTTTACTATACACACTTTTTATCATATGTATTCTTAAATTATATTTTTTTTTTCTTTAATTATGATTAATTTTCTTCTTTAATTATGACTCATAAAATTTTTAATTATGTTTTATGTATTGTCTGCTAATGACTCATTTTTTTTAAAAATTATGATTAAAAAATTATGAAATTGTGCCCTTTTTTTTTCAGTTACAAGGTGCCAATACACACCATTCTAGAAGTGTGTATCATAGTCTTCTCATAATATAACAAGTAAAAGTCATGGAAACCCCTTTGGTACGTTCATTTTTTCTTTTTTTTTGACCCTTCCTTTGGTACGTTCAATTAATTACTACTACTACTAAGACCAGTCGTGATGTGATTCATTTTATTTTCCCTACCCAATGGGGTGGACGATTCTACAATTCTACTTTCATCGTTATTTGAAAAAAATAAAAATATTAAAAAATAAAAAATCGTGGTGCACTGCCATAATAAGGGTCGGTGTCGCACCCGGCTGAGTTGTAAAAATGGAGTTCAAGCTCTCCGCGTACAAAGTTTAGCAGGCTCGAGCTGGCCCGGTCAAAATTTTAAGTCCAAAGCTCGCTCTAATAATAACTACCAGTGATTTGTTGTAGAAATAGAGTCCAAGCTCCCTATAAGTCTAGTCTAGAAGGCTTTTTTTAACAGGTTCAACTTGACGAACAAGTCAACACCTTAAGTTCACGCCTTTCTCCACCTACTTCGCCCAATGAAGATAACGGCCAGGCCAATGGGCTCGCAAGCTGGCCTGGCCCAATGCGTAGAGATTAAGGCCTAATTCTTAGGCTTTTTCCAATATCCTCAACATAGACAAGTCTTTGTAGGATCATTGACCGGTCATTTTACAACACTCTTAAAAAAAATAATTTATACCATATATAAGTTATAATGGTGGTGTTTGGGAACTTGTTCCCAAATTTTTTAATCGTTTATACCATATATAAGTTAATAATTTATACCATATATAAGTTATATAAGTTATAATGTGGTAACTAAATCGTTTTCAATCATAAATATCATTCTCGTATGTTAGTATAGTTTAAAGTCCGTTTCTATTACTTAAGAATTCGCATATCACCTATATGCACATGATAAAATAATATATTAATTATTAAAAATATGATAATTATATTTAATTTTTTTAGATTTTGTCTCTCGTAAATAAAATTTTATATATAAATTTAAGAGTTTTATTTTAAATGTTTCTTTACTATAATATAGTATATTATATATAGATAGATTAAAATTATTGTATTGACAATTAATAATTAAAATTATACTTTGTTAAAAATAAAAAAATGACATACTTCTAATACTTCACTATTTTAGAATAAAAATATATTAATTTTAAAAAATTGTCATATTGGTTTTTGAAAAGGAAATAATTAAAGAAATTTTTAATATTTAACAAGTAAGAAAGAATTATCGTAATATGTAAAACCACTAAAATCACGGTTAAACCAGCAAATCATTCAAACTAAAAACAGTTTAGCTTAATCAGTTAGGTCAAAAGACCAACCAGCTTACACAAAAATTAATTAATTAAAATTAAAATTTTATTTTATTAAAATTTAAATTGTCACTAAATATATAAAACAATCTATTAATTTAAATTTAAAATTGACACAATATAAATTTAAAATTATAATAATTTATCCCACAATTTTGTAAGTTTTAAATACAAATTTAAAATTATCATAATTATCTCATAATTTTTGTATTAAGGAGCAGTAAGAGTGACATTGAGATTATCAATATATCTATATATTTTATAAAAGAATACTTTTAAGGAGAGATATTATGAGAGTTTCAAAACCTCATACAAAATTATTTTTAAAATCAAAACAACTATATGGGATTATAAAATAAATGTTAAATGGAAGTAGTCAATGGAGATTTTCTTAACTGTTTAAAATTAAGAAAATCAAAAAAGTTAGTATGAGATATTAATCATAAGGTTTCTCACTAAAAATCTCATTTTGCTTATATAAATTGGAGTATGAGATTCATTTTATATAAATGAAACAATTCACTTTTTCTTTATTTTCCCGATGTAAGATTGTAAAATAAAAGGTAATTGGAAGTTAGCCAATAGAAATTTTCTTAATTGTTCAAAATTAAGAAAATTCAATAATTTATATAAATTGGAGCATAAGATTAACTTTATGTAAATGAGACAATTCACTTTTTTCTTTTCTTTTTTCTTTTTTTTCTTTTTTTTTTTTTTTTTTTTTTTGTGATGTGGGACTGTAAAATAAAATTAAATAGAAGCTAACCAATGGAAATTTTCTTAATTATTTAAAATTAAGAAAATTCAATAATTTTAGAATGAGGGTTTCGAACTCCTAAAAAGTTTTTCTCTAAAAACTCTTTTTCCTTATATAATATAAGTGAAATAACTCATTTTTTTCTTCTTTTCCTGATGTGGAATTATGTAAAATAAAAGTTAACAATTGTTTGGGCGGGAAGTTTATTTCGAATCAAGCAATCTCAGCTGTTTAATCCATAATTAGGTCAATCTATAATTTATTTCGAATCAAACAAATCTGACCAATATATTTTGATAAAATCACTAAAATCGAGGTTAAACCGGCAAATCAATCAAACCGAAAACGGTTCACCCTATCAGCTAGGTCAAAAGACCAACCAACTTATACAAAAATTAATTAATTAAAACTTTTAAATTTTATTTTAATTTTTGAGAGGGTAATTTATATGTAAATTGGACCGAGCTGGGTAGTGGACCGTTCTGTGGGCCACGGTAAGAAGGGCAGGGTAAAAAGGGCCCAAGAGTTAGCCCGGTCATAGAAAGCCTCGTAGTTAGCCCGGTCCCAGAGAGCAATGTAGTTAGCCCGGTCCAAAAGGGCTTTTCAGTTAACTCGGTCACCACGGCTAGAGTGACAACAGATAGCTCGGTCACACCTTTTGAGCCGAGGTATGTTGAAGCCTACCACAAGACCTTGCTATTAGTTAGCTCGGTCCAAACTCATCATGGTCAGTACGGTTTCAGACAACCCAGCACCGAGGTACACGCAGTGAAAGGAAGAACCAAGCTAGTTGAAGCTCGGTCTATTCTGCGGCTTTAGCATGGCCATGTTATCTCGGTCATATTGACATCCGACCATGGTAAAACCATCTCACTTGGTTTAAGCAGTGAGGGGGGTGTTGAAGGATAAGCATTATCTTTCTGGAAATGATTCCTAGGAGGACTCTGCATGGAGGAGTAAGAGTCCTACAAGGATTGTGCCACGTGGAACCTATAAAAGCTCACAACATCACCTATGGAGAGGTAACACAACTTTGATTCTCGAATACACAGAGCTTTTTGTCTATTTGTCTATTTTGCTGACTTAGGCATCGGAGAGGTATCCGGCACACACCCGCCGGCTAGCTCACGTTTGTGTTTTCAGGGAGTAAAGCGACGTCGTACGGAGGAGCGCAATCTTGATCAACAGGATTATACGAGGACAATATTTCGTGCTCGTACAATTGGCGCCGTCTGTGGGAATAACAGAAAGAACAAAACCTCTTGATCAAGTTATCCTCACTAGTTAGAAGCAATGGCGCACAACGAAGATTTGCCGCAGTCCGCCATCGACGGACAAACCCCAGAGGGGGGTGGGAGGCGCGAAGGTCTGCCTTCTATCCCTCCCATGGCGGACTTAGAGCCCCCGCGACAGAACCCCCGAAGGGATGCAAGGGGGAGGCGGAACAACAGCCCCCGTCGCTCTCGCTCACAAAGTCCTGAAAGGCAGAGGCGAAGAATCGACCCTCAAGCTCTTGAGGATCGCGTAAAAGAGCAAGGATGAACTAATAAGGAAGATGGCGGCGGATATGGAGGCCATGAAGCGCCAGATCAAGGGAAAAGGGTGGCGACAGGAGAGGGGCGTAAAGGCAACACGCCCCTCGCCACTCAGAAGATCGCAGTAGGCATACCACGCCATCACAAGCAGAGAGTAGGAGCCTCAGAACAGGCGACACTCAATCCAGGACTTCCAGAACTCGTCACTCCAGGTCTGAGAGGACGAGATCTGAGAGGTCATACACAGAGGGAAGCACCTATCGCCCTCGCGCACGCACCAGACATCATCCAGGCAGACGGAGTTACCTAGATCGTCCGACTTACGAACTGTGCTAGAAGAAAGGGCACGATGGAAGGAGGATGCCAGGGCGCGTGACCCACACAGAGTTTCTGCCCTTTAGCGGTTGGCTCCTCGGACGCATGGAAGCGTCGAGGTAGGAATGCCAATACCGCACCCTGCTTACGAACCTACGGACAAAGCATTAGCGAGGCTATAGACCTCGCCGTTCATTCCGGCAATTGAGAACGCGCCCTTACCTTCCGGCTTCCTGCAGCCCAAATTCACCACGTATGAGGGGAAGACAGACCCCTACTCGCACTTGAGCCACTTTTGCCAGGTTATGGCTGTATACCGACGAAACGAGGCTTTGATGTGCATCCTATTCCCATCCAGCCTTGGCGACCTAGGATTAACCTGGTTCGAAAGGCTACCAGAAGGCAGCATCGCCTCCTGGGCACAATTAGCAGAGGCGTTCGTGACAAGGTTCAGGACGAACACCAAAACGCCAGTGGAGATCGACCAGCTTCTCTCCATTGACATGGGCGACAAGGAGACATTAAGATCCTACAATAGTCGCTACTGGGAGACCTTCAACCAGATTGGGGATTGCCCTACCAATCTCGCCATCGCGCAGTACAAAAGAGGTCTTCCAGTCGGGAACAAGCTGAAGGACTCAATCACCATGACGCCACCCCTCACAATGGAGGCCTTAATGGAGAGGGTACACCAGCACATTCGGGTGGAGGAGGATGGCGCCCGTACTAAAACAAAGTTAGGTACAACCGCAGTACCAGACAAAAAGACCACAGCGAAAGTCAATGCGGTAGAACGTCCAAGCAGAAACGAGCGAGGCAGGCGAGACAACGGAGAGGACCAGGATAAAAGATGGTTGAGAGTCCGCATTGCCATTACCACGGTATTCAAAAAACTGATCTATCGGATTCTAAGCGAGAAATGCGATGAACCTTTCGTCAAATGGCCAGCTAAGCTGGGAGAAGCGCAAAAGGACTACGACGAAAGATCCCGGTGCACCTTCCATAAGGAAAAGGGGCACCGCACTGAAAATTGCACACCATTGAGGCAGCATCTGGAGGAGTTGGTGGCAGCCAGTCATCTGGACAAGTACATAGAAGGAGGGACGCAGCCAGCCCCCCAGGACCACAACAACCCAAACGGAATGCCAATCGACGCCCCACCTCAAGGCGTGATCAACGTAATCCATGGGGTATTCGAACCTGAGCGCGTATGCGAGCTCAGGGGCATGATTAAGAAGGCTGAACACTTAAGGGAAGTACTAAGCACCCAATCTACCATCAAAAAGAGGAGAACAGAAGCCACGAACGTCATATCTTTTTCAGATAGAGACTTGGCAAAGATATACTGCCCTCACAATGATGCACTGGTCGTCACTCTCTGAGTCAACGATTTTGACGTCAAGCAGATTTTGATTGACCAAGGGAGCTCATGTGAGATAATGTATTACGAAACATTCAAACAATTGAAACTAGAAAACAAAGACTTGGCACCTGCTATATCTCCCCTGATCAGGTTCAACTCAATGCCAGAGTGGCCAATCGGCAAGATAATCCTCCTAGTCAGAGCAGGAAGCATGACGAAACAAGTGGAATTCTGGGTATTGAAAGTGCCCTCCACTTACAACATAATCTTAGGAAGGACATGGCTGCATGCCATGAAAGCGGTAGCTTCAACCTATTATCAAGTAATGCGATTCCCCAACGAAGCTGGGGTAATTGAAGAGGTCTATGGAGACCAAATTATGTCCAAGCAATGTTTCGTCACAGTAAATGGCAGTCGCGCTGCCAAGGGGTTTGTTCAGATGGTGGAAGAACCAGAGAGCAATGAATTGTTCGCGGATGTTGGCAAAGCCGCTGAACAGAAGACAGTGGAAGACTTGGTACAGGTAAGAATAGATGAAAAGAACCCGGATAAGTTCTTTTTGCTTGGCTCATCTATGTCCAGCACTGAGAGAATAGAGGTCATGGAATTCTTGACCTCTAACATCAAAGTGTTTGCCTGGACGCCGTATGATATGCCTGGCATTGACCCAAGCTTCATCTGTCACCAATTGAACGTCCACCCAACCGCCAGACCAATCATTCAGCACACTCGCAGATCGGCACTCCACCACGCCGAGATAGTGGCGGAAGAAGTAGGAAACCTGCTGGAGGCAGGAGCTATCAGAGAGGTACACTACCCCAGATGAATCTCCAATACAGGGGTGGTGCCAAAAAAGAATGGAAAATGGCGTGTCTGCGTAGACTACAAAACAGTCAACAAGGCATGCCCAAAGGACAGCTTCCCTCTACCCCGAATAGATCAACTGGTAGACCTAACGGCGGGGCACAACCGACTTAGCTTTCTTGATGCGTACAGAGGCTACTATCAGATCGCTATGTATGAACCAGACCAGGAGGTCACATCTTTTACAACGCCAAGAGGACTGTACTGCTACAAGGTCATGCCCTTTGGCCTAAAGAACGCAGGGGCAACATTCCAACAGATGGTCACCAAGATGTTTGAACCATTGTTAGGCAGAACAATGGAAGCCTACATCGACGACATGGTGGTCAAGAGCAAGGATAAGAATGACCATCTCAGGGACCTAGGTGAGATGTTTCAGATCCTGAAGAAGCACAAGCTACGCCTTAATGCATCCAAGTGTGCGTTCGGAGTAGGATCTGGCAAATTCCTAGGCTTCCTGGTGACCAACCGAGGTATTGAGGCAGACCCCTCTCACATCAAAGCAATTCAGGATCTAGAGAGGCCCAACTCAGTAAAAGAAGTGCAGCATCTCACCGGCATGGCAGCTGCACTCAACCGGTTTATAAGTCGGTCGTCAGACAGATGTCGACCATTTTTTCAAGCGTTAAAGGCCAAGTTTGAGTGGGATGAAGAATGCGACCGCGCCCTAGAAAGTTTGAAAGAATACATGTCTTCTCCACCGCTGCTAGTGACCCCAATACCTGGAGAAGAACTCTTTCTGTACCTGGCAGTTTCACAGCACGCAATTAGCGCAGTGTTGGTCCGAGCGGAAGGAATCCAACATCTGCCCATCTTTTATGTCAGCAAGACATTACTAGGCGCAGAAACAAGGTACTTACCACTGGAAAAACTGGCCTTAGCCTTGATGATGGCCTCAAGGAAGTTGTCGCATTACTTTCACGCCCACACCATAGTCGTCCTCACAGCTTTTCCATTAAAAGCTTTGTTTGAGAGGGCGAACTTTTCTGGGCGAATCTTGAAGTGGGCAGTAGAGTTGGGACAGTTCGACATCAAGTTTCAACCCAGAACCGCGATAAAGGCCCAAGCTTTGGCAGACTTTGTCGCAGAATTCACCCCAGGAAGTCATCATATCTGCCCAGTCGACCTGACTGAAACAACCCAACTAGGGATGGAAGTTGACGCCGGAATAGCGCAACCCCTGGTGCAGGATACCCAGTCAGACCCTAAGGCAGACCAGAGTAAAGTAAGGGAGGAAGAAGCAAACCATGCTACACCAAGCCAAGACTCACCAACAAATAAAGACTTGGTACAATCAGATAGCGAGGGGCAAACAGCAAGCATGGACCTCGAAGAAAACACCAGCAACACTCTTGATCCCAAGGCATCATCTGATCCCTCCACTTGCTGGAAACTGTTCGTTGGAGAGATGTGGAAGCTCTTCGTGGATGGAGCGTCCAACAAGCACGGTGCAGGACTGGGCATAGTCCTCATCTCACCAGACGGCTTAGTAGTGGAGCAAGCAGTCAACCTTGGCTTCCCAGCATCAAACAACGAAGCGGAATATGAAGCACTTCTGACAGGCTTAAAATCAACATCCTACATGAAGGCCACCGAGCTAATGGTTTACAGTGACTCACAGCTAGTGGTAAACCAAATTTCAGGTGACTACGAGGCAAAGGATGACAGGATGGCTAAGTACCAAGAGTTAGTCAGAAAGAGATCAAGAAATTTGAAGTAGTGCGGATAGAGCAGATCGGCAGGGAAGAAAACAGTAGAACGGACGAACTAGCAGGCTTTGCTTCAATGGCAGATACCTCCATCCCTCATCCATTGCTGATTGACTACCTACCAAGACCAAGCATTGAAGAACCCGAAGTTGAAGAGGTATGTTGTGCCAAACTAGGCCCTTCGTGGATGAATCCCATCATACTGTTCCTAAAAGACGGCGTCTTACCGGAAGAAAAGAATGAGGCCAACAAAATAAGAGCAAAGTCACAGCACTTTTGGTTCTCTCCATCAATGGCATTGTACAAGAAATCCTTCACAGGACCTTACCTAAAGTGTGTCCACCCCAGCAAAGTGGAAGCATTCTTGTTCGAAATACACGAAGGCGTATGCGGAAGCCATCAAGGAGGAAGATCATTGGCCTACAGAGCAATTTCGCAAGGATATTGGTGGCCATACATGCAAGCAGATTCAGAGAAGTATGTCAAGAAGTGCGAGAAATGTCAGAAATTCGCACACCAAATACATCAGCCAGCCAGAGAACTCCTACCATTGACAAGCCCATGGCCCTTTGCAATGTGGGCTTGGACATAGTAGGACCACTTCCAACGGCACCCGGCAACAGAAAGTTCTTCCTTGCAGCAACAGACTACTTCACAAAGTGGGTGGAGCAGAAGCATTGGCATCAATAAAGGAGAAGGATGTGAAAAAGTTCGTCTGTGCAGAATATCATCACTCGGTTTGGCATACCAAAAGCTCTAATATCGGACAACGGCACTTAGTTCGATGGCAGAATCTTTAGAGGCTTTTGTGCAGAATACAAGATAGAATTCTACAACTCTACACCAGCATACCCCTAAGCAAATGGCCAAGCAGAAGCATCAAACAAAGTGGTCTTGGACGGATTGAAGAAAAGATTAGAGAAAGCAAAGGGCAAGTGGGCTGAGAAGCTTCCCCACGTTTTATGGGCTTACCGTACCACACCTCGGTGGTCTACTGGCGAAACACCCTTTTCCTTGGCCTATGGCATGGAAGTAGTAATCCCACTGGAAGTTGGCCTCCCTACAATTCAAAGTGAAAATTTTGATCCAGACTTAAATGGAGAAGCCATAGCATTGGAGCTCGATCTTGCGGAAGAAAGAAGAGAAAGAGCACTGGTTCACATTGCCTCGTACCAGCAAAAGTTGTCCAGAAAGTATAACAAAACAGTACATCCAAGACAATTCAAAATCGGAGATTGGGTACTGCGCAAAGTGATGGGAAACACCTTGGTACCCGAAGATGGCAAGTTAGGGCCTAATTGGGAAGGACCTTACAAGGTGGTTGGATTAGCAGGAAAAAGGGCATACCAATTGGAAGACGAGAACGGCAAAGCCATTCCCAAGCTATGGAACACTGACAATCTCAAACTATTTTATTTTTAGCTTTTCAGTACTTGTAATTTTTCTTTTTCTCAATAAAACAAGTAGTTTTCTTTTCAGCATAATTGTTTTATTCTGTAAAAGTTGTTTTAGTAAGCTAGGGGCAACAAAAACAGAGTTGGCCGGAATAACCAACTTTGTCCTCTCCTAAGCCCAGGATAAGGATCCAGGCTGCAGGACGTTTGGTCGCAATAACCAAACACTTTACTCTAGGTTGGCAGGAATAACCAACTTAGAGGTTGGTTGGAAAAACCAACACCCCTCCTAAGCCCAGGATAAGGATCCAGGCTGCAGGACGTTTGGTCGGAATCACCAAACACTTTACTCCAGGTTGGCAGGAAAAACCAACTTAGAGGTTGGCTGGAAAAACCAACACCCCTCCTAAGCCCAGGATAAGGATCCAGGCTGCAGGAAGTTTGGCAGGAAAAACCAAACACTTTACTCTAGGTTGGCAGGAAAAACCAACATAGAGGTTGGCTAGAAAAACCAAAACCCTTCCTAAGCCCAGGATAAGGATCCAGGCTGCAGGAAGTTTGGCAGGAAAAACTAAACACTTAGTACTCTTCAACCGAGATAAAGATCAAGGCTGAAAAGTGGTTGGCTGGAAAAACCAACACTTAGTACTCTTCAACCGAGATAATGACTCAGGTTGAAGAGTGGTTGGCTGGAAAAACCAACACTTAGTACTCTTCAACCGAGGTAAAGATCAAGGCTGAAGAATGGTTGGCTGGAAAAACCAACACTTAGTACTCTTCAACCGAGATAAAGATCAAGGCTGAAGAGTAGTTGGCTGGAGAAACCAACACTTATTGATTTTTTAGCCGAGATAAGGATCAAGGCTAAAAAGGTTGGCAGGTATGGCCAGTCAAATTGCAAAGTTAAGACCGAGATAAAGTATCTCGGGCAGAGAATGTTATACCTTACTCAAATTACAGTTACAAAGTAAGTATACGCATGAAAGTAAACCGAGATAACAGTTGAAACCAAAAGAAGCTTTCATTGAAGATTCAAAGCAAGTACAAAAGAAGGACCTCAGCCCGGTTACAGTTTTTTTTTCCAACAGCAAAAAGAAGAAATTACAGAGATTAAGCAAAAAGGTCATCTAAATCAGCATCAAGAACAACGCGGTCGTCACCCAGGGGTAGCTCGGTTGTGGCAGGCACCTCTTGGTTAAACTCGGTTGAAAGATCCGCATCAGCAGGCAAAGGCGGGACGGAGAACTCTGGAGTTGGGGAGGTAGACTGGCGACCAGGCTGAGTGTTGTCTTCCGGAGCTTCATTTTCATCCTCCTCTTCCAGAAATTGCAGCTGAATGGTAGCAGCATACTCGGCCAGTGAGCTCGGTATGAAATATGGAGGAGGATTGAAGACCTCGGTCTCAGGACCATGACCAAGCTGCGCCACAGCCCCCCTCCACCCGCATTTAAAGAACAGGACCTTCGCGGCTTCACACTGCTTGATGTACAAGGCTTCGCCTTCTTTGAAACCGCGATCCTCCGCATCCTCCAGCTTCTTCTCAAGCTTGGTTATTTCGGCATTCTTTTTTCCTTCAAGCTTGGCGAGCTCACACAGATATTTATCTTTTATCACGGCCGCAGCCTTTTGCTTGTCTGCTTCAGCCGAGCTAACAAGACCGGTCAGACGACCATTCTCGGTTTGTAGCTCGGCTATCTGTTTCCTGGCCTGTTCTAGCTCGGCGGTTTTTTCGGTTACCTCGGCCATTGCTTGCCTTGTCGTTTTGCGAAGTTCCAATACACGCTTGTGAGCGATGTGGTTCTTCTGTATGGCCTGCAAAAAGATGGTAAGAAACTTTTAAACCGAGCAGAAAGTTGCAAGAAATTAGAAAGGTAAGCAGACCGACTACTAACCAGCACCATGGATTTTGTGGATGAGCGAATAGCCTTTAGCTCGGTTAGGTAATCATGGTGCTTCATGTCAGCTGGAAGACAGACACCTTTGGCAAGGTTAAAAGCCATAAGGTGGTCTTTCTCTGCAACCACTGAATCAGAATCGCTGATAGCATGATTCTGAAACATGATCTTGGATACCCACTTTGAGGAGGTAGCTCGGTCTGAGCGCTCAGGTGGGGGGCTTGGCGGAGTGGTTTGTGGAACCACGATTTCGTCCTCGTCAACAAGGCATTGCTCGGTTGTGGAAGTCCAAGCACGCTTGTTTGGGCGGGATGACGAAGGCTGGTGGGTTGGCAAAGCTACCACGGTTTCTTGAGTTTGACCGGCTGGTGGTACCTCGGTCTGGTTTGTTTCGGTAAAAAGGGCTCGCACGGCTCTCTTCTTGGCCATTTCTTGTTCGGCGGTTAGTGGGATGAGATTGATTTGAGGCAAAGATGGGTCTGGTTCAGGAGAGGCTTCTAACAAGAAGTCAGTTACCTTGGTCTTTCGTTTGCCACTGTATCGGTAGGTTGGCTCAAAATTCAGTAGCTCGGTCTAACTCCGGTTTGGATATTGCAGCGCGGCGCGAAGAACATTCAAGTCGGGGTAGCTGTATTAGGACTTGAGAAAGTTCAAATCTGCATGAAGGAAGACAACAGTTAGTTCGGTTCAGCGAGTGAAAACCGAAGTATAGAAAAGCATGCAATAAAGCTGAGGTAACCCTACCGGCTACACCCTTGTTCCAGTTTATTCTGTGGCCAGGGATCTGGGCTTGTTGGTCTTCAAATTCCCAGATACCCAGAAGAAATCATCATCATTCACGTCTTTATCCGGGTATCTTTTATTATTTTTTCACGCCGGCGCCTTATTCTTAAATAGTAAACCCAGCCATCTTCGGCCGAGCCTATGGAGTATTGATGGAAGAGCTCGGCTAGACCGAGATTAAGGCTAGCTCGGCGGTTTAGCTCGGTAATACCGTTTATTATGCAGTAAGAATTAGTGGAAAGTTGGGTAGGACAGAGCTTGGTTTGCCTAAGGAATTCACAAAGAAGGGGTTGTACAGGGAATCGCAGACCGCACTCTACGATGGAAATAACGTTAAAAGGGACAAAGCCTTGTTTTCCCCAGGGAACGGTGTCTAGTTCGGCCAGTGAAAGGTGGACATCATCCGGAATTTGGTAGTCCTTACGGAATTCGGCTATGGCCCCTGGTGAGTTTACTAAGAACCTATATTTACCCATTGGTTATTAAATTATCAAAAAATTAGCTGAAGGATTAGCTCGGTCAAGAAAGGGCGCCTAGTAGCTCGATTGAGCAATCAGAGGAGTGCCTGGCTAACCTAAGTCTGCAAAGTGGAAAAAGAAAGGTGTTAAGCACAGATCGCTGGACCGTGCTAAAAGAAACAAAAAGCAAGGTGGTTCATAAGTGCAATGGTTCTATTACGTGAAGTCTTTTCAGAAACAGGAAGCAAAAATGGTATGTGCTTTGAAAAACATACAAATACGCATGCTGTGTGTTGCAAAACATATGCGAAATCAACAAAAAGGACACAGATCTGAGCAACTTACCAGCTCAAAATGGAGGCAAGTTGATGAAGATCCAAGTTGCAGAAAAGAACGCGAGCTTTGCAAAGAACAATGGTTGCAGAAATGGAGGCTCAAACAAGAGGGAAAAAAAGAGAAGGTGAATAGTGCAAAGAAATGATTCAAAAAGTAGGGTTTTTCCTTGGTGTAAAGCTTTTTTAGGCGGGACTGTTCAAATTACGCGAAGTACGAAGACGGCGTGACAGCTGCATTGGGCCAATGAGAGTGTGCCACGTGTCCTTGGAATGAGAATCAATTCAGTTATAAGGACTGAAGGGACGTTTTGAGACAGATTGGTAGCACGGTATGAATTTAGCTCGGTTGGAAGGCTAAAGCTTTTTTTAGCTCGGCTGGTAAAAGATAATCCCTATCATGCTGCGCAGATGGAATTAAGGGGCAATTGAGAGGGTAAGTTATATGTAAATTGGGCCGAGCTGGGTAGTGGGCCGTTCTGTGGGCCATGGTAAGAAGGGCAGGGTAAAAAGGGCCCAAGAGTTAGCCCGGTCATAGAAAGCCTCGTAGTTAGCCCGGTCCCAGAGAGCAATGTAGTTAGCCCGGTCCAAAAGGGCTTTTCAGTTAACTCGGTCACCACGGCTAGAGTGACAACAGATAGCTCGGTCACACCTTTTGAGCCGAGGTATGTTGAAGCCTACCACAAAACCTTGCTATTAGTTAGCTCGGTCTAAACGCATCATGGTTAGTACGGTTTCAGACAATTCAGCACCGAGGTACACGCAGTGAAAGGAAGAACTGAGCTAGTTGAAGCTCGGTCTATTCTGCGGCTTTAGCATGGCCATGTTATCTCGGTCGTATTGACATCCGACCATGGTAAAACCATCTCACTTGGTTTAAGCAGTGAGGGGGGTGTTGAAGGATAAGCATTATCTTTCTGGAAAGTGATTCCTAGGAGGACTCTGCATGGAGGAGTAAGAGTCCTACAAGGATTGTGCCACGTGGAACCTATAAAAGCTCGCAACATCACCTATGGAGAGGTAACACAACTTTGATTCTCGAATACACAGAGCTTTTTGTCTATTTGTCTATTTTGCTGACTTAGGCATCGAAGAGGTATCCGGCACACACCTGCCGGCTAGCTCACGTTTGTGTTTTTAGGGAGTAAAGCGACGTCGTACGGATGAGCACAATCTTGATCAACAGGATTATAGAAGGACAATATTTCGTGCTCGTACAATTTTAAAATTTAAACTATCTTGAACTGAAACATACATAACATTACAATATTAAATGGGAGCATGTGGTTTATATAGTGAAACAACTCATTTTTTCCTCATTTTTTTGAAGTGAGATTGTAAAATAAAAGTTAACAATGTTTGGACGGGAAGTTTATTTCTAATCTAGTAATCTCAGTTGTTCAATTTTTAATAAGGTCAATCTTAGTTTATTTCAAATCAAACAAAAGCAACATATTTTGATAAAAACAGTTAAAACCGCGATTAAATCAGTGAATTAATCAAACTGAAATCGATTAACTGGTTTACAACAAAATTAATTAATTAAAACTTTTAAATTTTATTTTCAAATTTAAACCATCTTGAACTAAAACATGCACAATACTACAATAATAAATGAGTGTATAAGATTTGCTTTATATAATTAATTAAAACTGAAACCGATTCACTGGTTTACAACAAAATTAATTAATTAAAACTTTTAAATTTTATTTTCAAATTTAAACTATTTTAAACTGAAACATGCATAATACTACAATAATAAATGGGAGTATAAGATTCACTTTATATAAATAAAACAATTCATGTTTTCTTTCTTTTCTCAATGTGGGATTGCAATTATTTTAAAGTTAAATATTATGAGATTTTCAAAATCTCATACAAAATTATTTTTAAAATCAAAACATCTATGTGAGATTGTAAAATAAAAGTTAAATGGATGTTAATCACTAAAAATCTCATTTTGCTTATATAAATGGGAGCATAAAATTACTTTATGTGAGTAAAACAATTCACTTTTTCCTTCTTTTCCCGATATGGGATTGTAAAATAAAAGTTAAATGGAAGCTAGCCAATGAGAATTTTTTTAATTGTTTAAAATTAAAAAAAATTAATAATTTATATAAATGAGAGTATAAGATTCACGTTATGTAAGTGAAACAATTTATTTTTTCATTTTTTTTCCCAATATGGGATTGTAAAATAAAAGGTAAATAAAAGCTAACCAATGGGAATTTTCTTAATTGTTTAAAATTAAGAAAAAATAATAATTTTATAATAAAGGTTTGGATCTCCTAGAAGGCTTCTCTCTCAAAATCCTCTTTATAAGATTCACATTATATAACTGAAATAACTCACTTTTTATTTCTTTTCCTGATGTGAGATTGTAAAATAAAAATTAATAATTGTTTGGGCGAGAAGTTTATTTCTAATTAAGCAATCTGAACCTTTTAATCATTATTTAGGTCAATCTTTAGTTTATTTCGAATCAAACAAATCTAACCAATAAATTTTGGTAAAACCGCTAAAATCACGGTTAAACCAGCAAGTCATTCAAACTAAAAACGATTTAGCTTAATCAGTCAGGTCAAAAGACCAACCAACTTACATAAAAATTAATTAATTAAAATTTTTAAATTTTATTTTTATTAAAATTTAAACTGTCACTAAATATGGAATGCAATCTATTAATTTAAATTTAAAATTGACACCATATAAATTTAAAATTATAATAATCTATCCTATGATTTATAAGTTTTAAATACAAATTTAAAATTATCATAATTATCTCATAATTTTTGTATTAAAGAGCAGTAATTGAGAATATAAATACTAGCATATGAACCCGTGCGATGCACGAGCTAAATAAATAATTAAAAATAATTTTAAAATTAAATAATAACATAAAATTTATTTAAAAAGTATAAAAAGACAGATAATTTAGAATGAATTAATTTTAACAATTTTATTAGAATATATATATATTGCAATTATTATGTACGAGTTGGCCAAGGTTTAAGTGTTACCATTGTGGCCAGGAGGGTCACATAGAGAAATATTGCTATGCCTTGAAGGGAGAACAAAAACAAGGCACTCGACAGCCAAAGACCGAAAATAAGAACACTGTAGTTACTGTCTCAGAGGATATTGCATTATTCTCGGTTTAAAAAGAAGAATGCCTCCATATGTCAGACAACGACACCGAGTGGGTGGTAGATATAGCAGCTTCCTGCCACGCTATATCCCGGAGGGAGTTTTTCAGTACATACCAGGCTAGAGATTTTGGTACAGTAAAGATGGGTAACTCCAGTTGTTCGAAGATTGCGGGACTCGGTGATGTTCGCATCCAAACCAAAGTTAGGTACACGATGGTGTTGAAAGATGTCAGGCATGTTCCCGATTTACGTCTGAATCTTATCTTAGGGATAGCCTTAGATCGACAGGGCTATGAAAATTACTTCGGCAAAGGCATATAGAAATTGAAGAAGGGATCTCTCGTGATAGCCAGAGGACAAGCAACTGGCACGCTATACAAGATTCATATGCAGGTGATTTCAGATAGCCTCAATGCAGCAGAAGATGAGGCATCACCAAATTTGTGGCACAAAAGGCTAGGTCACATGAGTGAGAAAAGGTTGCAAATTCTGGCAAAGAAGTCTTTTATTTCCTTTACCAAAGATGCAAAATTGAATCCTTGTGATAACTACTTGTTTGGGAAGCATCATAGAGTTGCTTTCCACTCATCATCCATAAGACAATCAGAGTTATTGAGCAGAGTATACTCTGATGTATGCGGTCGCATAGAAGTGGAATCCTTGGGTGGCAGAAAATATTTCCTGACGTTTATTGATGATGCATCACGGAAGGTATGGGTTTATGTCCTAAAGACCAAAGCTAAGATGTTCTAGCATTTTCAAATATTCCATGCTATGGTGGAAAGGGAGACCGGAAAGAAGCTAAAATGTCTCCAAACAGACAATGAAGGTGAGTATACGTCAAAGGAGTTTGAAGGCTACCATGCTACTCGCGGCATTCGACATGAAAAGACTGTTCCTAGAACCCCACAACACAATGGTGTAGTCGAAAGAATGAACCGAACCATTGTGATGAAGGTCAAATATATGCTCAAAATGGCGAAGCTGCCAAAGCCATTTTAAGGAGAAGCTGTTCGTGTTGCTTGCTATTTGATCAACAAATCGCCATCAGTTCCACTGAATTTTGAGATTCCAGAAAAAGTATGGTTTGGAAGGGAGATATTTTACCCTCACTTGAGAGTGTTTGGGTGCAAAGCATTTACACATGTATCCAAGGAGCACAGACAAAAGTTGGATGATAAAGCCACTCCATGCATCTTTATTGGCTATGGAGATAAAGAATTTGGAAACAGATTATGGGATCTGAAAAACAAGAAGGTCATTCGAAGCCGAGATGTGGTGTTTCAAGAAGGCCCGACCTTAAAAGACTTTGGGCAACCAACCAAACCCAAAGTTGATGATGTTTCAGAGATTGTTCCAAACCCTGCATCATCACAGCATGCTACTGATGAAGAAGAGCTATTGCAGCATACAACCAATGATGTAGAGTTACAAGATAGATTTCCAGAAGAAGAAGATCCAGAAGTAGAGGGTGTTGAGCAGGGGGAGCCACAACCCCTTCTGCCAGAGACTATAGGTCCACAGTTATGAAGATCAACAAGAGAGCCTAAGTCGTCATCAAAATACCTTGCTTCTGAGTATATTTTGTTTACTGATGAGGGGGAGCTAGAAAGTCTTCAAGAAGCTCAGAATAATAAGGAGAAGAGTAACTGGCAGCAAGCTATGTAAGAAGAGATGCAGTTCTTCCAGAAAACTCAGACTTATGATTTGGTAAAACTTCCCCAGGGTGGAAAAGCATTGAAGAACAAATGGGTGTTCAAATTGAAGAAAGATAGCAGCAGAAAGCTAGTCAAGTATAAGGCTCGATTGGTTGTCAAAGGTTTTGGGCAGAAGAAAGGTATTGATTTTGATGAAATCTTCTCGCCAGTTGTAAAAATGACATCCATTCGAGTAGTTTTGGGACTAGCAGTAAGTTTGAATTTGGAACTTGAACAGATGGATATGAAAACGGCATTTCTCCATGGTGATCTGAAGGAAGAAATTTACATGGAACAGCCAGAAGGTTTTGAAATCAAAGGGAAAGAAAACTTAGTCTGCAGATTGAAGAAGAGTCTCTACGGCCTCAAACGAGCGCCGAGACAGTGATACAAGATGTTTGACTCATTCATGGTGGGTTATGAGTACAAGAGAACTGCTGCAGACCAATGTGTCTATGTCAGGAATTTCTCGATGGAAACTTCATCATACTCCTGCTCTATGTTGATGACATACTGATCGTTAGACAGGATGCCACAGCAATTAGATCACTAAAGAAAGAGTTATCACAGTCCTTTGACATGAAAGACCTAGGCCCTGCACAACAAATTTTAGGCATAAAAATTATACGTGACAGAAAAACCAAGAAGTTGTGGCTGTCACAGGAGAAGTATATTAAACGAGTAATTGAGAAGTTCAACATGAAAGATGCCAAGCCGGTCAGTACTCCGTTGGCTAACCATTTCAAGCTGAGCAAGAGTTCTTGTCCCTCCTCTACAAAAGAAAGAGAAGAGATGGAGGCTATTCCCTACTCATCCGCCGTCGAGAGTTTGATGTATGCAATAGTGTCCAACCGACCAGATATTGCTCATACGGTTGGAGTTGTGAGCAGATTCCTTTCCAATCTAGGGAAAAAGCATTGGGAAGCAATCAAGTGGATTCTGAGATACCTCAAGGGTACGACAAAAATGTGTTTGTGCTTTAGAGATGCTAAACCAGTCTTGGAAAGCTATACTGATTCAGATATGGCAGGCGATCTTGATGGTAGGAAATCTACATTAGGATTTATGTTCACTTTCGCAGAGGGAGCTGTGTCTTGGCAGTCCAAGCTGCAGAAGTGTGTTGCTTTATCCACAACCGAGGCAAAGTATATTTCTGCAGTGGAAGCAGGAAAAGAGATGTTGTGGTTAAAATGGTTTCTCCAAGAATTGGGATTAAAGCAAGAAAAGTTCACGGTACATTGTGATAACTAGAGTGCCATAGACCTCAGCAAGAATTCAATGTACCATTCTTGCACAAAGCACATCGATGTTCGGTATCATTGGATATGCAAAGTGATGGAAAAGTAGTTATTGAAACTAATCAAGATCCACACAGATAAGAATCCAGCTGACATGCTTACAAAGGTGGTCTCAAGAGATAAACTCGAAATTTGCAAAGACATTGTCAGGATGGACTTCAAGTGAAAAGTCAGTTATGCATGTGGGTATGGAGGGTGAGAATTGTTAGCTCCAACGACACATACATGCAGAGCAGAGGGTGGAGTATGAGGACCTCCACCACAAGTGAAAGTCTAAGCTGGGCATCTGCAAAACTCTCCATTCTCTTCATGTTGTTGCTATTGTTGACACTCACCATTAAGAAGGTAGAAATTTTTGGTCGGTTTGTCTCCTCTCTCTCTCTCTCTCTCTCTCTCTCTCTCTCTCTCTCTATGTATGTATAAATAGAGAGAGAGAGAGATTGAGAGATTGAGAGCTATAAGTTAAGTGAGTTTTTTCCCCTCCTTGTTTTTGTATTTGCTTTGTTTTAGTAAACTCCCGTTTCGATTCCGTGGACATAGGCATTGGGCCGAACCACGTAAAATTTAGTGTCTCAATTGTGTGTGATTGTTTGTTGTTTATCTTTCTGGGTGTCTATGATCCTAACAACCAAGTCCCCTGACCTCACAACCTTCATCCAAAATCCCAAAACCAATTTAACACATCTCACATATATTAGCATCCATATTATATATGCTATTATTATATATGCTATTCATATTTTTGTATAAACTTACTTTGTATGTAAGTTTAATAACCATAAACATCAAATGTATTAGATAATGGCATCAGGCAGAGAGTCCATTCTCTAAGGAAAATAATCGAACACATAATAGTCAATTACCAAAACCACAGAAGAAAACAAAAATATTAAGCATTCCAATTCAGATTATAAATTTGGTCATAAATCTTATTTAGTACACTATAAAACCCTTTGTATAGACACACAAAATTGGACCAAAACATAAACTCAACCATAAGATTACACAGCCATAAACTCATAGAGACAACCCATCAAACAGATACTCTATAGCAATATAAATAGCTTATAAATCTACAAACTTGTTAATTGAAAAAAGAAGATTGAGCTAAACAAACTAGCAATCGACCACAAAAGTAACGAATTGTACGCAAAGCCACCAAATGCAAGTAACTATAACCAATCTAGGGTTGAATGTACACAGTCCACAATGATAAATTCACTGGAAATCAAGCAAATCCTATTTTTTAATAGCAGGAAAAACAATAAATTTAAGCTCCAAAAGGCTTATTTTTCAGGAAAACAATAGGTTCGAACAATAGACTGAAAAAGATATGGAATTGAAGCTTAAAAAAAAGATCTCAATTTCTTGAGCAAGAAAAGAAAATAAAGAAAGAATAAATGAAAGAAGTGAGAAGGCAGGGACAAAGACAAAGACAGAGAGAGGGCGAAATAGAGACATACCTGGGGTAAAGTCAATCGTGGATCGACAGAGGTGCGACGGTGGTGCTGTGTGCGATGGAAGTGATGCTCCTGCACCTACTGTTGATGGAAACAAAGCAAGAGAAACAAAGGGGAACAGAGGCGTGAGAGAGAGGAAGAGGCAAAGAGTCACAGTGAATCAGTGCTTCAGTTGCCCATGAATGCGAGGAGGAGCGATGGCGAGAGAAGGAGAAGAGAGGAGCAACGGAGAGGGAGAGGGAGAGAGACGCTGAAGAGAGAGAGAGAGAGAGAGAGAGAGAGAGGGGGGCACTAGTTTGTGGTTTGGAAACCAAATATATATATATATATTACACCATTAGCGACTAAATATTTTTAGTCGCCAATTAATTTTATAAATCCCTCCAAAATTTGAAATGTCTCCTTCTAAATATTTCAGTTTTTTGACGACTAAAATATTTTTTGTCATTGAAAATAAGTTTTTGGCAACCAAACTTTTGGTCGCCAAAGATAAAAAATAATTTTTTATTTTCCATTCGGCGACTAAATGGTTTTAATAGCCAAAACTCAATATACGGCGATTAAAATATTTTTTTGCCGCTAAAAATATGTTTTTGGGCGATCAAAAGTGTGGTCGCCAAAGACAAAAAATAATTTTATATTTTACATTCGGCGACTAAATGGTTTTAGTTGCCAAAACTCTATATACAGCAACTAAAATATTTATTTGTCGCTAATTTTGGTATTTTTAGCAACTAAATATTTTTTTGTCGCCAATAATCAATATACCCTGACTAAAAAAAATTAGTAGCAAAATATTGTACTTTTGCCGAATGAAAAAAATTTTGGTCGCCAATTCCACAACTTTTGGCAACTAAATTTTTTTAAGTAGCCAATTTTGGTGGCCAAAGGTGCATTTTGTTGTGGTGAACAATGAGGAGCCACTCTTTAATATCATGTTTGTTTTTACATTGCTATGTCGGAGTCATAGTCTGAACTGACTATGAATCCTCTCAGACAAACAGATTAACAATCTCCCATGGGACTTGGTATTGAAAAAGAAGTTGTTGGAATTAGCTTCTTTTTTTTTTCCTTTTTTTTTTATACATGTTGGGCATTTTTTTTTTAACATTAATGTTTAATATTTTTGTATTTTTTGTTAAGTAAAAATCATAGTTTTATTTGTTTTATTATTTTATATTTCTTTTATATAAAAATAATTTAACAATCTCCATACTAACAACTATCATCAAAACCATCACAATTTTACTTAATCCCCTCCATATTAATCCTCTCACTGTCAATCCCCTCCATTCTACCTCTAAAAGCAAACGGGCCCTATATATATAGACTAGCTAGATGGTTATTTTATTTTTGTAGAGTAGTACTGCTAAAATTTGATTGACCAAAGCGGAAAATGTTATAATGCACATCCCTAAAAAAGTGTATATCGTAAGAAAAATTAAGATTTTTGTGAATAAAGTTATGAATGGTAAAATTATAGTGTGCAACGCTAAAACTATGAATGAAAAAGTCATGTTTTTTGTGACAAAAGTTGTACTTTTGTGATGAGCGTGAAAGTTATATTTCTTGTGATGAAGGTCAAAATTAAATTTTTTGTGACATTAAAAATTATATTTTTTTATATAAAATGTGTATACCATTTGTAATTTTTTGGGAATTCACATGGTAAGCCTTTTCCCACGGAATGAAGTAATTCTATACGTGAATTTTTTAACAAATGTTTTTTTATCATTAGACAGAAATTCACTTATCAAATACACGCGAAACTCATCGTCTTTGTGTTTGCTAGTAAGAAATTTTAATAAAATATTTGTTCATGTATAATAAAGAAAAAATGGAACCAAACTAAACTTAAATTAAAATAAATAGCACCTTGTATATGGACCTCAATTGGAATAACTTGTGTTAGTTTTTATGAACATACTTTTTTAGGTTGTTAGCTTAAAAAAATTAAAAGAAATTATAATCTATTTGGTACAACTTTTGATAATATGTGAAAAATTGTTGAGCCAATTTAGTTCAAAAAAGTTGTCATTTATGTATTTATTTATTTATGTTGTACAAATATATAGAATACTTATCTAGAAAAGTCTTTTTACGACAGTAATTAAAACAAAGGAGACAAGCTCATTGACTATATGTATTTAATAATTCAAACAATTTTTTTTTTTTTTTTTTGTAGAACATAGAAAATATTTATATTAAAAACAATAGCATACTTAAGACAATAAAAGGTCATACAAAAACCATACAACAAAAGTTTTTTTAAAAAAAAAAAATCAACATAAAAAAAAAACAAATCCATCAAAAAAAGCAATTACGATTTAGGCAAAATTACCGATCTTCTCAAAGATGTGGTTTGGAATGCAAGATCTGCAACAAACCAAGCAAGATCTGCTTGAAAGTCCGCTGTCCCCGTCGCCGCTACCCAACTCTGCCACCACCACCGCCGTACTTCGGACACCGCACCAGAAGCTAGAGTTGAAGAGGAGGTACACCTACAATGGTATGGAAGAAGAAGTGAGAGAGGAGGGAACCATTGTAGGTATAGAAAATTTAAAAATTTATGCCGAAATTGAAGAAAAAACTCTCAAACGCTTATTTCAAATATAAAAAGTCTACATCTATACTCTAAAACTACAGATTTAAACTCTAGGATTGTAGATCTATACTCTAGAGAGTCGTCGGAGAATTGTTTGAGCACCGTCGAAAATCACCTAGAAAGAGAAGCTTTACTCTCTCTCTCTGGAACTGACCATTAAGAATTTTGGTACGTTCAAATAAGTTTTAAAAGAAAAAAGCTACACAAATTATAACTTAAAAATTCACATTATTAAGCCAAATAAGCTGAAAATGTAAATTTATAATTTAAAATTACAACCAAACACTATTAATTAACTTTTGAAAAAAATTATGGATAGATTTATTCAAAGAAGTTTTTATTAGTTTAAGAACACATCCAAAAAAAAAAAAATCGAAGTCAAGTCACTAAGACCAATTTGAGTTTAAGTTTTTTACGGAGATATTTGACCAATTTGAGTTTAAGTTTCCACTCACGCCCAACCTCCATTAGTGAAACCAGTGCCATATGTATAGGCATGCATGATTGACGTCCTAGCCAAGACAATAGCAGAGATTGAACAATGAACACCCTCGATCAACGAAGACATAGTTCCGATGAAAAATTGATGACTGCGAATGCCGAGTGGCGTTTGATTTTGGTTGCTAACAGGTGCTTGTGAACACAATCAATAGAAGAATGGATTCGTTGATGATGATGGCTGAGGCGGTGATTGTTGAAAACGGAGAAGGGAAGGAAGGGAAGGCACGGCGGATCCATCCATGGTGAGAAGAAAAGGGGAGAGATGATTACATAAGGTAGGCTGCATGTATGAAAGTGTTAAAATATTAGTGAAATTCACATTTTGATGAGGTGGCAACATTTGACTAGTTGTCCGTAAATTTAGACTTTACTAGACAGCCATGTAGAAGAGTTAAGATCCTCTAGAGTGTATTCTCTAGAGTGATCTCCTAGAGTGGTCCATCCAATGGTCGAGATTAAGTCTCACCAAAACGACGTCGTTTTGGTGAGTAAATTCAAAAAAAAAAAAAAAAAAAAAAAAAATTCAGATTTCAAAATTCGCCCATTCAAGGCTTCACTACTAGGAGCTTCTCTCTCCAGAATCTAGAGAGATAAAACTCCCCGTGGGTGTAACAATGGTGATTTACTGTGTTTAGGAAAGTGAGTGAGAGTGGTTCTGGTCTTTATAGATTATACGAGTATGAGGGAGAGAGTAGGAACCAAATGGTTTGTGATGAGTTTCATGTTTTTTGGTTCTCTTCAGATAATTTTATGATGAAACCATCCATGGGTCTGCTACTTCGTCGGTTATGGAGGGTCATCGCTGGAATTGGAAATCAGGTTCAATATGCTCTCTGCAAGAGCGTGATTTAGCGGCACTGTTGTTAGGTGCGTGTGAACATCCTGGTTTATTGCAGGTCGACATGTTTTCCTCCCTCTCTCTCCTCTCTTTCTCTCTCTTCTTTTTCTTCTTTTGCCCCCAAGTCTTACCCGTTTTTCCACTTCACACACCTAATCTCACAACAAGCCCATCTCTGTTCATCAATGGAGGAACCAGACTCATCCAACAAACCCCATCTTCTAATTCCAGATCTAACAACTCCAATCCACCCAAATCCAAGTAAGTCCTACTCACTCTCTCTGCAAATCTCTCTTTGTTTCATTGTTCTTCTTCTTCTTTTCCCTTCCAAAGCCCCTGAATTCAACTCCTTCACATTCTCTTCCAAAGCCCCTGAAATCTGAATTTTTTTTTAAAAAAAAATTGTTCACCAAAACGACGTCGTTTCCGTGAGGCTTAATCCCAGCCCTTAGATGGATCACTCTAGGGATCACTCTAGAGAATGCACTCTAGAGGATCTTAACGCCATGTGGAATTCAATCCCATACGGGTCAGCTTTATACAAGTAAAGTGGGCCGAGCTAGGTAAATTGGGCCGTTTGGGCCGCATTGCGAAAAGCTGAGTAAAAAGGTCGTCTGAGTTACTCCGGTCTGAAGAAGTAGTCTTGGAGTTAGACCGGTCGCACAGCCGAGGTGATTAGTCCGGTCGACATAAGGTCTTACTTTTACTTCGGTTGGAATATGTGTTGTGAATGATTCGATCTTCTGTAGTTAGTTCGGTCGTCGCATATTCAAATCGAGTGTGCTAAGTCCTTTTAGGGACTTGGTGCAGATGTTAGTTCGGCTCATTTCTCGTGTGGCTAGCTCGGTTTTAGCGTGAGATAACCGAGGTAAGGGAAGAGAAGGTAAGGGCCGAACTAGCAGTTACTTCGGTCATATTGGAGTTCGACCAGGGTAAAACCATCTCACTTGGTTTAAGCAGTGAGGGAGGTGTTGGAGGATAAGCATTATCTTCCAGGAGTATAAATCCTAGGAGGACTCTACATGGAGGAGTAAGAATCCTACTAGGATTGTGCCACACGAAACCTATAAAAGCTCACCCATATTACCTTTGGAGAGGTAATGCAACTTTCCCCCCTGAATTCATAGAGCTTTTGTCTATTTGTCAAGCTTACTGACTTAGGCATCGGAGAGGTTTCCGGCACACACCCGCCGGCTAGCTCACGTGTGTATTTTCAGGTAGTTGAACGACGTCGTACGGAGAAGCGCAGACTTGGTCAACAGGATTATACGAGAATGTGTATTTCTTTCCCGTACAAAACATAAGTTGTTAACCTGTTTGGTGCAGCTGTGGGATTATGGATTTAAGCAGCAGAGTAGTGTTTGGTTGATAAGCTGTAAAATAACTTTTTGTTGTATAATTGTCATTTTTGCCCTTATATGATATAAAAATAATTATTTTGTCATTTTTTTTCAGTTTTAATTTAAAAAAAGTTATTTCATTAATAAAAGTTAATATAATTAGTATTACAAAAATTATTATTTTCATTAATAGTATCAATTAGTATAAAATTATTTCATTTTTTCATTATAATTCATGGCTTAATTAGCATCAATACTTTTTTTTTCATTTTTTTAATCTTTTTCTTCATTATAAATTAATTAATGTCAATTAATGGCTTAATTAGCATCAATACTTTTTTTTTCTTTTTTTTTAATCTTTTTCTTGATTATAAATTAATTAGTGTCAATTAATGGCTTAAAAATTGTGATTCTATTTTTATTAAAAAAATTTCATTACAATTAATAATACAACAATTGTGCAATTTATTTCTTTATTTAAATTGTGCAATTGTGCAATTTATATCAATAATTGTGAAATAAATTGTGTAATTTATTTCAATATTAATTGAAATATTTTTTTTAGTGATATTTCATTATAAATTAATTTGTGTCAATATTAATTGATATAATTTGCACAATTTATTTCAATATTAATTGCACAATTTATTTCATTATAAATTAATTTGTGTCAATTAATGGCTTAAGTAGCATCAATTAATACTAAAATTATCATTTCATTAATAGTATCAATTAGTATAAAATTATTTCATTTTTTTATTATAAATTAATTAGTGTCAATTAATGACTTAATTAGCATCAATTAATACTAAAATTATTAATTAGTGACTAAAATGCTTAATTATTATTTATTTTTTATTAAAAAAACATTGAAAACCTCCCCAACAAAAAAAAAAAACATTGAAACCCTAGCTCCAACAATCACAACGGCGCTAGGGTTTGAGATCGCCTCTTCGTCTTTATCTTCTAGGCCAAGATCTTCATCTCCTTGTCTTCTCCGACAACATAACCACCACCGCCGCCTCCCCATCCGTTGCCATTGCCATCGCCATCGCCATCGCCATCGCCATCGTCGAAGGCAGAGAGACCAAATCTGGGCAATGGTAGATCGACCACCGCCTCTGATACCTCTTCTCTCTCTCTCTCTCTCTCTCTCTCTCTCTCTCTCAATTTCGAAAACATTAGGCGGCAGAGGAGGAAGCAGAATAGAGGTGGCGGCGGTGGTGGTGGTAGTGGTGGATTCACCACCGTTGATCGAGGCTGTCGATTTAGCTCCCCGCACTTCCCCATACTCTTCACCAAGTCGGAAACTAGGTTTCCATCGCCTTTCACCACCGCGAGCCTCTCTAGGGTAGTGATTGTCACTCTCATAGATCTAAATCCGAACAGAGAGAGAGAGAGAGAGAGAGAAAGAGAGAGAGAGAGAGAGAGAGAGAGCTAGGGTTCGCCAGAAATCACCTCCCTTTCGCCGGAAATCGCCTCTCAGAGACATGTGAGAGAGACAGAAATGAGTTGTGTTTGGTTCATATACATGGCACACTTTGAAATTGTAAGGGGCATTTAAGTCATTTTGCCCCTCAAATCCCAGCTACGCGCTTAAGCTAAATCGAAAAGCACCTCCTCCCCAACTCAAAGAATAATCACCTTTTTGACTTAATTTAAGCTAAAAGTTGATCACTTGAGCTACACCAAACACACAAAAATCACTTATACACTACAACAAAAACATACTTTAGTGGCACTACACTAGTGGCATATTTTTAAAAAATGCCACAAAAAATGATATTTAGTGGCACGTTTTTGAAAAATGTCACAAAACGACAAATATAAAAGGCTCAGTGACATTTCAATGAACAAGTGTCACAAAACTACAACAAAAACATACTTTAGTGACACTACACTAGTAGCATATTTTTAGAAAATGCCACAAAAATGATATTTAGTGGCACGTTTTTGAAAAATGCCACAAAACGACAAACATAAAAGGCTCTAGTGACATTTCAATGAACAAGTGTCACAAAACTACAACAAAACACACTTTAGTGACACTATACTAGTGGCATGTTTTTAGAAAATGCCACAAAAATAATATTTGGTGACACATTTAGATAAATGCCACAAAGCCACAAACATATAAGGCTCTAGTGACATTTCAATAAAGAAATGTCACATCAATTTTATGGCATTTTATAAAATAATGACACAAAAAATTATGTTCGTGACATTTACCAACAGATGCCACTAAACTTTAGTAGCAATGGCATTTTTTAAAAAATGTCAGGACACTAGGTAGGTGCAAATTACTTTTTATGGCACTTAGGTGAAAAGTTTCATAAACAAATATTTTATAGCATTTTGAGAAATGCCACTAAGTCAAAAACTTTCCAAGCTTATAATGGCATTTTTGAAAAAATAAAAAATGCCAATATATTTTTAAAAATTTTAGAATGCAGTAAATGATTAAAAATAAATAAATTAAACTCAATATACACTACAGGAAAAAGCATATTCGGCGACTAAATTTCCTGACCAAAAAAAAATTTGGCCGCTGAAACTATAGCTTTCAGTAACCAAAACAGCATTAGTAGCCAAAAGTAAAGCTTTTTGGCGACTAAACAATTTTAGTAGCCAAAGGTCTACAATTGGCGACCAAAACTAAGTTTGGTCGCTGATTATATGGGTTTTAGTGACAAGAAAAATTTTAATAGCCCAAAGTAAAGCTTTTTGGCGACTAAAAAAATTTAGTAGCCAAAAGTCTACAATTGGCGACTAAAAATAAGTTTGGTCACTGATTATATGGGTTTTACCGACTAAAAAAATTTTTGTAGTCAAAAGTAAAATTTTTTGATGACTAAAAAAATTTTAGTAGCCAAAAGTCTACAATTGGCGACTAAAAAATAAGTTTAGTCGCCAAAAGTGGTTATTTTTAGCGCGGGAAAACTAAAATCCTAAGGTGGGAATTAAATTTTTTGGCGACCAAAATTTTGGTAGTTGAAAGTGCATCTTCGGTGACCAAATCCGATTTTGGTCGGCAAAAGTTAAGTTTTTTAGCAACTAAAAAACAATTAGTAGCCAAAAGTATAAAATTGACGACCAAAAAATATTTTTAGTCCCAAAAGTGGTCTTTTTTTATTTTACTAGTAAATAGTTTATTTTACATAAATTATGTTCAATAAAATAATTATGTTTATACATATACTTTTATATTAATATAGATGTATGTACTATATAAATAATATATGTTGCATATATAATCATATGGTGCTATAGAGGTGTAGTGGGAAGAGTGTGGTGTATAAGGTTTATGGTGCGGGAGGTTGGCGGTTCGAGTCTCTGCAAGAGTGGATCAAATTGTTCTACAACGAATTATTGTCACGAATGGCACTTGATAGCGTCACGAATAGTGCCTACCATGACATTAAAGTGTCACTGAAAGGTTTTAGTCTTGATGGTGTAATGACACTTATAAGTGTCACTAACTCTTTTTTTAATGGCGCTTGATAGTGCCACAAATAATAGCTACCATGACATTAAAATGTCATTGAAAGTTTTTAGCCATGATGGTGCAGTGGCACTTGCAAGTATCTACCGCGGCACCGATAGAAGTGGCACTTGTTCAAAATGCCACAAGACCAAAAAATGCCATTAGAAGAATAGTTTTGTGGCACTTTCAAATGTCACTAAACTAAGAAAATGTTGTAGTGTTAATTTAAGCTAAAAGTTGAAATAAGTTGAATTTAACTTCTACCAAACACCCCCTATAACTAGTGGTGTGATTTATTTTCTTTTCCTTCCTTAATGGGGAAGGAAAATCAATAGAATGTATCTGAAAGATTAATGTAGGATTTTAACATACCATCACACTCCGTAAATGACGTTTTATGTGGTTTCACTATATCAATATTGACCTGATGGTAAATATTTCTCTCTGTTGGCAACTTCATTTTAGTATTTAACACGATAATATTATGCTTATCTAATGTAGTGTTGGACTTTAGAGTTTGGCAAACATTCACCCAACTCTCTTAACCCTACTTCAAATGGGTGCTGTTAATACACGCACTACAAGAAAAAGGACATATAGTGACGTTTTTTTCTATGACGTTTTTCAAAAAGCGTCGTAAAATCCGTCCAAATTTTTCAAATTCCAAAAAAATTTAACTAAACCATCTCTCGTTTTGTGCCTCGGTTATTTCTTTTAAACAGTGGCTCAACTCAAGGCTATGACATTCGATTGAACAGAGGCGTGACTTCAGGAAGAGAGAGAAATTGAGGCATCGGATCTTTGAGGTGTCGGATCTTCGATCTCCATCAATTCTTCAGTTGTTTGATCTGAAAAATCTTGTTCTACTCGTGATCTGAGCGTATATCTCCGTGATTGTTCGAATCCCTATGATCTAAATCGATCTAGGGCTCAAGGTTAGGGTTTTCTGATATAGATTTGCTACATTCACACAAGATCTATAAAATTTCCTAGCTAAAACTAACGATTTGGAATTGCTTTCTCTCGATTTAGTTGATTTCCAGCTTTTTTTTGCTTTTGTTGTGTTTTCTCCTTTCGTTTTTGTTCCTTTATTTCTAGTCCTTGTGTGGAAAACTCTTCTCTTTCATCAGATTGAGCAGCAGCAATGGTGAATCGATTTATCTAGGGTTTCAAGTGCGGTGTTAGTGTCTCTAATCATGTACGGGACAAGCAGGTGGCGTTGGATGTGGATCGTTGGTAACAATGAGTAGAAGCTCAACGATGAAGAGAAATTGAGGCGTCGGATCTTCAATCTCCATCAATTCTTCAGTTGTTTGATCTGAAAAATCTTGTTCTACTCGTGATCTGAGCGTATATCTCCGTGATTGTTCGAATCCCTATGATCTAAATTGATCTAGGGCTCAAGGTTAGGGTTTTCTGATATAGATTTGCTACATTCACACAAGATCTATAAAATTTCCTAGCTAAAACTAACGATTTGGAATTGCTTTCTCTCGATTTAGTTGATTTCACTACAACAAAAACATATTTTAGTGGCACTACACTAGTGGCATATTTTTAGAAAATGCCACAAAAAATGATATTTAGTGGCACGTTTTTGAAAAATGCCACAAAAAGACAAACATAAAAGGCTCTAGTGACATTTCAATGAACAAGTGTCACAACACTACAACAAAAACATACTTTAGTGGCACTACACTAGTGGCATATTTTTAGAAAATGCCACAAAAATGATATTTAGTGGCACGTTTTTGAAAAATGCCACAAAACGACAAACATAAAAGGCTCTAGTGACATTTCAATGAACAAGTGTCACAACACTACAACAAAAACATATTTTAGTGATACCATACTAGTGGCATGTTCTTAAAAAATGTCACAAAAAGAATATTTGGTGGCATTTTTTGGAAAAATGTCATAGAGCCACAAACATACAAGGCTCTAGTGGAATTTCAATTAAAAAAAAAGTGTCATTTCACTACAACAAAAATGTCACTACAACAAATTTACACTTTAGTGACACTACACTAATAGCATGTTTTTAGAAAATGCCACAAAAATAAAAATTGGCATTAAATGTTTTAGAAAAATGCCATAGAATTACAAAACATATAAGGCTCAAGTGGTATTTCAATAAAGAAATGTCACATCAATTTAATGATTCGTTTTGTTTTATTAATGCATGTTAATGTTATATATTATGGGTTTATTTTGAGGGCGTTACACGTATTAATATAGATGTATGTACTATATAAATAATATATGTTGCATATATAATCATGTGGTGCTATAGAGGTGTAGTGGGAAGAGTGTGGTGTATAAGGTTTATGGTGCGGGAGGTTGGCGGTTCAAGTCTCCGCAAGAGCGGATCAAATTGTTCTACAACGAATTATCGTCATGAATGGCACTTGATAGCGTCACGAATAGTGCCTACCATGACATTAAAGTGTCACTGAAAGGTTTTAGTCTTGATGGTGTAATGACACTTATAAGTGTCACTAACTCTTTTTTTAATGGCACTTGATAGTGCCACAAATAATATCTACCATGACATTAAAATGTCATTGAAAGTTTTTAGCCATGATGGTGCAGTGACACTTGCAAGTATTTACCGTGGCACTCGTATCTACCGTGGCACCGATAGAAGTGGCACTTGTTCAAAATGCCACAAGACCAAAAAATGTCATTAGAAGAATAGTTTTGTGGCACTTTCAAATGTCACTAAACTAAGAAAATGTTGTAGTGTTTCCAGCTTTTTTTTGCTTTTGTTGTGTTTTCTCCTTTCGTTTTTGTTCCTTTATTTCTAGTCCTTGTGTGGAAAACTCTTCTCTTTCATCAGATTGAGCAGCAACAATGGTGAATCGATTTATCTAGGGTTTCAAGTGCGGTGTTAGTGTCTCTAATCATGTACGGGACAAGCAGGTGGCGTTGGATGTGGATCGTTGGTAACAATGAGTAGAAGCTCAACGATGAAGAGATGCAGATCTGCTCTCTCTAAGATTAGATCTGTTTTCTCTCTCTCTCTTCGATCTGCTAACATGGTAATATCATATCTGCTTTGTCTCTCTTTAGTCCATTATTTTTCCTTTTTTTGGAATCTCATTTTGGCATTTCTTGCTTTCTAACTCTCCTAATAATCATTTTGGTGTAGTTCCCATGTAAATTGATAAACTTTCATCTTGGTATGTTCTCCGAGTTTCCTTTTTTTTCAACTGCTACACTTGGGTGGTCCTGTTATTGACTACTTGTGCAGGTAGCCAAGAAAAGAAATAGATTTTCTTGATTCATATCTTTAACTATTTTCTCCCTCTGGATATTGATAATATAATAAATTTGTTTGGCTTTGTTGCAATTATATGTTAATTGAATATGAATTGTTGAACTTGTTGGGTATGTTTTTTTTTTGTCCCACATGGTGCATATTGCCATCATAGTACCTTTTCATCCCTCACTTTTCAGTCAGAAGTGGTTGCCAATGACCACATTTATCTACTATGTTGTGTTTTGTGTTAAAATTATATTAATTTAATGGGTCCTATAACTCATATTAGTTATTAATCTAATAATAATACATGAGATGAGATAATAAACAAAAATTGCTAGATAAATGTGGTCGTTTTAGTATTATGAGTGATTCCTCCATGTTGGAGAAAGGCATTGTGCTAGTAGTTTCAGGTATTTGGATGTTAATTCTCTTTGGATTTGATCAGTGGAGAAGGCGTGTCTCCAGTTCGGGTCTGTGGGTATATCACGGGCCCATTCTAATAACAATAATCCATAAGATAATATATTGGGGGTATAGGTAACAAGATTTGCACTTTTGTCTTCCTTTAGTTATTTCTCTTTTCTTGTGTTTGGGTTGACTTTGTTACTTTTTTTTATCTTTTCCCTTTCATTTAGTTTCTGACTGTCTCTCTGTCTCTACTTTCTTTCCCCTTTGGGTCAATGATTGAAATTCATGGCATTTTGTATGTGTTCCAATTTCTCTCCTTAAAGCAGGCTGTTAAGGGTTTTTTATTTTATTTTATGCAGGTACTACCATGTGACCCTTTACATAGGCCACCCACCAAAACCCTGCTTTCTTGATATAGACACTGGCAGTGACCTCACTTGGCTCCAATGTGATGCACCTTGTACCAAATGCACTCCGGTAATTATCGTCATCATCACCATAATCATCCTCATCATTGTTATAGATAATTTATAAGTCAATGAATTTGTTTTCCATGATTACAGTAAACCAACATATTTACTAATTGATTACGAAAATTGGATCAGATTTTGCAGTACCTCAATGTGACATGAGCGTGAAACAATTTCAAGAATTAGTTTTCTTTTTATAAGGGCTAAAAGAACTTATTTTTGCTTTTTACCCCATATTGTAGGGTGGATCTCAAAATTAAATATTGTAGGGTGGAAAAATGAAAAGTGGTCACTAGCACCATGTTGTCTTGTTCATCTAGTCTTCCTTTGAAAGCTTTTGTTTCATATTTCTCTATCACAATTCAATACTTTGCACCTATAGGTCTCAAATATATTAATATTCCGTACGGATGGACGAATGTAAGTACAGTAATTTTTAAAAATAGCAAATATATTAATTTCAATCTATAAACCCAACCTGACCACATAGAATTAAAAAAATTTCTTCAATATTAATATATGTACATATTATTCATTCGTTCAATAAATAAATTATTGAAACTCAAAATGAGCCTTTTACTTTTCAATAAAAGCGTAATCCTCACTTGTCATTTTTAGTTAAAAAAACATTAGAAATGGGATTTGTTTAGTAAATTTGTTTTTGTTTTTTGTTTTTTTGGGAGGGGGGGGGGGTAAAATTCTTACACCATAAAATTTAATTATGATTAAAATTTAAAAATTAAAAAAAAAGGTCACGAATGTCATTTACAAAAATAAAGGGCATTTAGTTTTATGATGAAAAAAAAAATATGCAATTAAATAAAAAGGTAATGTGGCTTGTAATAATATAACATTTTTAACCTTTTTAATTTTCTATGAATAATGCAATATGCATAATTGGTGCATGTCGCACCACCGATTTTCTATGAGCTAATTCCACTTACACTACAAAAAGAACTCATTACACTCTTTAATTTATATTTTTTTATCACAATTTTATCTTTTGTGTAAAACTATCGATTGATCCCTAAACCTTAAGAATTGAACCATCAATTTCTCATCCCACCAATCACCCTTCACATACACACACTTTCTCTCTCTTCCACCTAGGGCAACCCTCGTCCGCCGTTCACCCACCTTCAATAGCTCTTTCCAACGCCCAGCTGTAACGCCCCCAAAATATAACACCAATAAACCATTCATAAGATCCATAATCATAATAAAGTAGTATACTTCATTCATCAGTGTTTATATTACAAAAGAGATATCACATGCATTATACATTCATAAATGTTCATCCTGAATCTATAGTATATAATATTAAGTTAACAACAACAAAGTAAATGTCTTACGGGCTTACATCTTTCCAAGTTATCACTTGGTTACAACAAAAGAAAGAGTCCTAACTCTTTTACATATAAAGCCATCGGCCTGAATAAACATTAAAGCATAAATATAACAAAAACAGAGCCTTCAGCCCCTGGTCCTCCTAAGCTATGTCCTTGGAGGTGGCATATCACTTATACCTGAAAATGGTTTCCCACATAGGGTGAGCCAAAGCCCAGTAGAGATGAACTAACACAACATATGCAGTTTAATTAAAGTATGAGTATCAACTAAATGTTCAATTTACATAACCAGCTTATATTCTTTCCAGGACCATTCAACGTAGGTTATCGTATCTCAATTCATTTCCATCCTTTTTCTTTACATCAACTTATGAGTCAAGTTCATTTTCATCGAAACAGACCAAATGAAACTATAATTCATTGGTTCACAATTCAACAACCTTTCTTATTCAAAACACTTCAACATCGTTGCCATTTTATAGGATTCACATCCGAGGGAATCGGTACCCATAAATGTAAGCTTTCACCCTGGACACTCCGACCAACTTAATTTTAAATAGAGTCCATCCCCTATCTCCTCCCAGAAAAAATACATATACAATGCATCAAAAGTACCGTCATATACAATGACTAACCACGACACATATTTAATATCTCAAACATACCGTCATATTGACGTAAATTTAACGATGGTTCCGGTTTACCTAATCCACATGCATTGTTTACAACAATCAGATATTTCTAAACAGATATACAATCTTTTAAACAGATAATTTATCAAATTTCCATAAGTGAGTGATTTAACAAATCCAACTACACCATTCATTCATACAACCTCCCAATTTCATATTTCCCACATCAATTCCATTATTTATACAAAATAATTTATTTAACTCAAATTAAGGCAAATCTCCCTCTTTTCTCAAATTCAATCAAATGACTAGATTCCACCATTTAGCACTAGAGAAACATCATATACAAGGCCTATAGTCATTTTAGAGATCCACATGGAAAAGCCCTCTTTAGTTTTTGATTTCAAACCCTAACTTCACTAAAACCTTCCCAAATCCCACCATTTATACAAAATGACAAGAGGTTAAAAACCATCACAATGTGTAGAATATCCCTACCTCAGGTGTAGAAGCTCAAAGGAGATGAAGAAGAAACTCAAAGGTGCCCAAACTCAATTTTGCTCGGATCAAAGAGGAAGCCCACAAGATACTCTAACTCTTTATCAAAGGGAGTAGGGTAGAGAGACCCTTAGATCATGGAGTATTTATAGAGAGAGAGAGAGAGAGAGTATTTTAGAGAGAGAGACAGCCGATCTAGGGTTTTTAGCAAAAAGCGATTCAAAAAGTGATGTAAAACTCCTTTGCTGCGAACTGATATACACGGTCTTCACTCGAGCGAAGAAGTTGTCGCTCGAGCGACTAGACACAACAAGTGACCTCGCTCGAGCGTAAGAAGCCTCGCTCGAGCGCAGAATACAAAGCTTCAGAAGTTTCACAGACGCACACGCTCGCTCGAGCTTAAGAAGCCTTGCTCGAGTGTAGAATACATACCATCAGGTATTTCACAGACGCACATCCTCGCTCAAGTGCAAGAAGCCTCGCTCGAGTGAAGGAACAAATAACACAAGGCTCGCTCGAACGCAAGAAGCCTCACTCGAGCGAAGAACTTCATCTTTCCCAGAAATGCTGCGTCTGGTAGGAAACCTGAGAACTCCTAATTCTCGCTCGAGCGCAAGAAACCTCACTCGAGTGAAGAGGCAAATTACAAAAAGCTCGCTCGAGCGCAAGAAGTCTCGCTCAAGCAAAGAGGCCAAATTTGGGCAACAACAATCTAACCCAACTAACAACTAACCTGTTCCAAACTCGCCCAACAAGTTCTAAAACTCAAATACAAAAGGTCAAAGGGGAAAAACAAGACATGGATACAATATTCAATCACGGAACCCGAGTCCAGAATACTATGAAGGTCGGGTCAAAACCCGGATCGCTATAACCTCTCCCCCTTAAAGAATTTCGTCCTCGAAATTTTAGTATAAGTTTCAAAACCATGTTTACCAAATTTTCAAATTGGTCACAATTCAATTCTCGTTACCATGACCCACCTACCGGTCATTCCATCTCCTCACAAGGGAACAAATCCACAATATATGTATAGCTCAACATATTTTACCAATATGCCTTTTCGAAATTTAACTAATTTCAATTCATATATTCCATATCTCTATAACATATTCAATGTTTATGATATATTTGCATTTCCAAAAGTCAAACAACATATACAATGTTCAAATTAAACTTGCATTTCTGAAAAACATTCAACATATACAATGCTCTCATAATTCAAAACATATACAATGTTTTCATAGTTTATAAACAAAACTAAATCTCAACATACACTCAAACATCAATAAATAAGTCCGGATATTTTTTCAAAGACTTCCAATTCACGCTCCCACGTTGCTTCCCCAACACCGTGATGTTTCCACAATACTTTGACTAAGGGAATTGTCTTGCTTCGCAAGACTTGGTCCCGTCTACCTAAGACTCTCATCGGTCTCTCCTCATACGAGACATCTTCGTCTACTTCTAAGTCGGTCCAATCCAACACATGCAATGGATTCGGCTCATACTTCCGAATCATACTAATATGAAACAGGTCATGCACTCTGGAAACTTGTGGCGGTAACGCCAAACGATAGGCAACCTCCCCAATCCGCTCAAGGATCTCAAAAGGGCCAATAAACCGAGGGGATAACTTCCCACTCTTCCCAAATCTCATCAAACCCCGTATAGGTGATATTTTCAAAAAGACATGATCACCCACCTCAAATGACAAAGGTCTCCTCTTACGTTCGACATAACTCTTTTGACGACTCTGCGCTGTAACTAACCTCTTACGGATAAGTGACACCTTCTCCGTCATTTCCCGAACCAACTCTGGACCTAACAAAAGTGCATCACCCACCTCGGCCCAACACACTGGGGATTTACACGGCCGGCCATACAAGGCCTCAAACGGTGCCATGCCAATACTCGATTGGAAACTGTTATTGTAGACAAACTCCACTAAGGGTAAGTGCCTCTCCCACAACCCCTCAAAGTCAAGGACATAGCCTCAAAGCATATCCTCAAGGATTTGAATGGTATACTCGAACTGCCCGTCAGTTTGAGGATGATAAGCAGTACAAAAGGTCAATTTAGTGCCCAAGGCACTCTACAAACTCTTCCACAACCGACCAGTAAAACGCAAATCTCTATCCAAAACAATCGTCACAGAGACCCCGTGCAGCCTCACTATGTCCCAAATATACAAGTCAGCAAGGTAATCTACCAAATCTCTTACGCGCATAGGAATAAAGTGCGCCAACTTGGTCAACCGGTCAACTACCACCCAAACGGCATTGCTACCCTGTTGAGTCCTCGGAGGGCCCATAACAAAATCCATTGTGACATGCTCCCACTTCCACTTAGCTATAGGCAAGAGTTGTAACAAACCCGTTGGCCTCTGATGTTCGGCCTTCACTTGCTGACAAGTAAGGCACTTTGATACAAACACAGCTACATCCTTCTTCATACCCCTCCACCAAAACTAACGACTCAGATCATGATACATCTTCATGCCTCCCGGATGCACCACAAGGCGTGAATAATGAAACTCTCGGAGTACTTTCTCTCGGCAAGACTCCGGCACAAACAAACGGTCACGGTATCTCACACTCAGGTCGGGATACACAGTTAAACCTTCTCTACCTTCCCACTGGAGATCTTCTCCCGGAGGGATTCTACCTCAAAGTCACCCTTCTGCGCTTTTAACACTCGGTTCACAAGTGTAGGCTGTGCAACTACAGAAAACAAGGTTGTAGGCTCAACAGACTCACCCAGATGCAAGTCAAATTCACCAAGGACACCCAACATCTCCCATTCCCGGATAGCAATACAAGCTACTCTGGTAATGGATTTCCTACTTAGGGCATCGGCCACAACATTGGCCTTCCCTGGATGGTAATGTAACTTGAAGTCATAATCCTCTATACATCCACCTTCTCTGCCTCAAATTCAAGTCCTTCTGTGTAAACAGGTACTTCAAACTCTTATGATCAAAAAACACCTCAAATCTCTCGCCATAGAGATAGTGCCTCCAAATCTTCAAGGCAAATATCACCGTTGCTAACTCTAGGTCGTCAGTAGGGTAGTTCCTCTCGTGGGTCTTCAACTGCCATGAGCCATAGGCTACTACCTTCCCCTCTTGCATCAACACACAACCCAAACCTTCTCATGAGGCATCACAACAATTGAATAGCCCAAACCCCTCTCTAGGATAACCAAAACTAGAGCAGTGGTAAGTCTAACCTTAAGCTCTTAGAACAACTTTTCACATGTCTCACTCCACACAAATTTGACTCCTTTCCTCGTTAGTTTAGTCAAAGGCGAAGCTAATCTGGAGAAATCTTTTACAAACCGACGGTAATACCTAGCTAACCCCACGAAACTACGAATCTTGAAAGCATTCTTAGGCTGCGCCCAATCTTGCACTGCCTCAATTTTGGATAAATCTACAGTCACCCCTTTCCCGGATACCACATAGCCTAAAAACTTAACTTCCCTAAGCTAGAACTCACACTTCCCAAACTTAGCATATAGTTTATGGGCTCTAAGCAACTCAAGCACCACTCACAAGTGTTCCTCGTGCTCCTCCTCAGAGGGTGAGTAAGTCAAAATGTCGTCCACGAAAATGACCAGAAAACGATCTAAGAACTCTCGGAAGATTCGGTTCATCAAGTCCATAAACACAGCTGGTGCATTGGTTAGCCTGAAAGGCATCACCAGAAACTCATAATGGCCATACCGTGTACGGAATGCCGTCTTCGGGATATCCTCCTCCCTTACCCTCAGCTGATGGTAACCCGATCTCAAGTCTATCTTAGAGAAACAACGGGATCCTTTTAACTTATCAAATAGATCATCTATACGAGACATAGGATATTTGTTCTTAACCGTAACCCGATTCAATTTTCGGTAATCAATACAAAGTCGCAAGGCTCCATCTTTCTTTTTAGCAAAGAAGGCCGGTGCTCCCCAAAGCGAAGTACTAGGGCGAATAAAGCCCTTATCTAGTAATTCCTAGAGCTGGATCTGCAACTCACTCAACTCAGCTGGTGCAAAACGGTACGGTGCCATGGAAATCGGTGCCGTGCCATGTACTAAATCAGTAGAGAACTCGATCTCTCAGTGAGGTAGTAAACTAATAAGATCCTTGGGAAAGACATCCGAGTACTCACAAACCACTCTTGGCAACTTAACTCGAACTTCATCACACTCACTACTCAAAAAGCTAGCAAGAAGACAACTAAGTTCACTCCACCCACGTGAATCATATACCGGTGATAGGACTCTATCCACCCGGTCCCCTAAGAAATAAAAGCAATCACTGCTCAAGGTAAATACAGTAACCCTCTGACGGTAGCAATCTATAACAGCCTGGTATGACGATAACCAATCCATACCCAAAATAACGTCAAAGCTAGTCATATCAAGCAAAACAAATGCAAAGGGTAATCAACGGCCTGCAACCTCGATGTCACAACCCCGACACCCCTATTTCAGGACAACCTCACTACCAATAGGTGACTTTACACAAATAGAAAATGCTAACTACGCCAACTCCAAACCCAAAATCGATGCAAATGCAGAAGAAATAAAGGAATGGGATGCACCCGTATCAATCAACACCTTAGCAACCGAGTTACAAAACAAAGAGGTACCTCTCACAACAAATGGAGCTGGTACAAGATCTGGCACGGTAACAGCATACACGCGCCCCGAAGGTCTCTAATCTACCTGCTCACGCTTCAGAGCATAAGACTGCTGCACTGACTGAGCCGAAGAGGCTCTCTAATTGGCCCTCAAGGCCTATACTAACTGCGCTGGCTAGTGACTCTGTGTCTGTCTTGAACCAGAAGCACCAGGTGTGCCACCCAACTGTGAGCAAAACCTCTTCAAATGCCCCGCCTTCCCACACTGAGAGCAAGTGAGCGGTTGACCTCTGCCCTGACTCTGGCCCTGAGAACGAGCCGAAGAAAATGATGCCCGCTGCCCTCCTTCTCTCTGCGAACAAGCTGGAGACTTGTGGCCCAACCGACCACATTTGAAATAGGGAATGTCTCCCTGACCACCTCTCCCTGAACCTGAACTCGGTATTGGAAAGGTAGACCTCGAGTGTGCCCCTTGGGACTGCTGGGGGTTAGAACCCCTTTGTCACTTATTGTCCCCTGTAGACACCCCATTTTTGACCGACCTCAAGGCTTGGACGTCATCGTTTGTGCACTCGATGATTGTGCTTGTTTGTGCTCGTTTTGAGTGCCCAAAGTTCTCGGCGAAACATCTTGTCTTTGAGCCTCTAAACTCTCATTGTTTTGTGCTTGTTTTTTAGCCAAACCTTGGTGCCTCTTGCTTAGAGGGGGGAAGGGCTTTGTCGGCCACTTTTTGGCCTTGTCAGCCACTTGAAGTGGTAGGTCGGCTAGGAGAGGTGGCCGGCGGCCATTTTTCTCCTTTTTCAGATATTTTCTTTGCCAGTTGTGCCAGCTATAGATCACTGAAGGCCATCTCCATACACGTGTATGGAGGGATGAATGCAAGCCTTTGGCTTGGATTTCTACATAATGAGGGGTCTCTCCGCCATTTGAGAGGTTGGAAAATTTTGTGAGCAAATTTCCTCTCTCTCTCTCTAGAATCCTCTCTCTCTCCCTATTTTGTGCTTGAAAGTGAGAATTCTCTACACATTTGCAATAAGACCCTTGACCAAACATCTTCATCTTGGAGCTGAGGTTCTTTGAGGCTTAGTTTGAGTTCTTAAGGCTGGTTTTGGCTCAAAATTATGGTTGTTTAGTGCTGTGCTTCAAAGGTATAAGGCTTACCTCATTTAAGCTTTGTTTTAATCAATTGCTTGGCTGTCTGTTTACACTGTTTTGACTTGGTTTTCCAACCATAAAAAACTCTATTTTTAAGGTTTCAAAATGGTGGTTTAAGTCTTGTTGAATTAGGGGGTTGTCTCCTCTTTTTGCTCTTTGGCTTGTGAAGCCTTTTGTGCCATCTTTCAAAGCTTTTTGAAACAACTTTTTGGGCTCTTTTAACCACTGAATTCCAAGGGAATTTCAGTGGTAAAAAATTGGTTTTGAGGTCCAAAATAGGAGGGGGTGGCCTCCCCTCCTTGTGTCTTGTTTGCAAGTATAGATAGCCTAACACGTGAGCATGTGATTCTACCTTTTTGTGACTTGATCTCAACATGTTTTAGGCTTTGATTTGGCATGATTTAACTCTGTTTTGAGCTGTCTTGGTCATATGAGCCTTGTCTTGCATGGTTGTAGTGCAAATGCCTTCACTAGCTTAGTGTTTTAAGGCCTCTAACATGTTGTGCATGTGTTGATTGCATGTTGTAGCATCATTTTACATGTGATTTCAGTGTATATAGCTCTGTCACACTCTCACTTATTCCACTCTTTCATTGCTTTTGAGAGTTGTGCCTTGAGTCTTGTTTGCAGGCTAACATGCGAGCATGTTTTTCTAGCCTTTTATGCTTCAATCTCAGCATGTTTTAGCCACTGTTTTGGCATGTTTTAACTCTGTCCAAAGCTGGTTTAGTCAGTTGAGCTGTGTGTTGCATGCTCATAGTGTTGTGATCTTCACTAGTTTGATGCTTTTAGGCTCTTAGCATGTCTTGCATGTGTTGCTTGCATGATTTAGTGTCTTTTTACATGTCATATAAGCACTAAAATGTTTGCAACCTCCCTCTATTCTTCACTTTTCAATTTTTTTTGAAAGTGGCCTTGAGCCCCTTGTTGGCTTGAGTGTGGAATTGAGGCTCTCATGCCTAATGGTTTTAATCCTCTCTTGAGGGTTTCTACTAACCAACAGCATGAGGCTTCTTTCATGCTCAAGGCTCTTGTGGCTTAGACCCTCTTTCCAATTAGAGGACTCTCACTTTGGACTTAATCGGTTAAAGGACTAATCGGTAATCTAAAATGAGTAAACAAAATGAACCAAGTAAAACTTGAGCAAGATAAGCATGTTGTGTTACATTGCATGTGTTTGGATCGGACGTTAATCCAAACACAAGAAAAATGGAACGTTTCATTCTCAAAGTGATGAAACGTGCCACTTTTCTTGGTCGCCATCACCCTTGATCATGCATGATAGGGTGGTGGTCCTTTAAGTCTTATTTATGTATTCATTGACTTTGTACAAGCTTGACTCTTTGGCCATCATGCATTGAAAATGCTTGATTGGTGGCTTGAGAGCCAAGTGCCATACTCCTTTGAGCTTGAGAAATAATAAGGAGAGTGGCAGTACACACATTCCTTGAAAAATGCATTGTTTTGCTTCTGTTGCTCTCTATTGTAGCAAAAACAGAAGTCTAAAAAAATGGGTGGCCAACCGACCACTTGAGGTAGCCGACCGGCCACTTGAGGTAGCCGACCGGCCAGTTAGGGTAGCCGACAGCCACCTTTTGTGGCCGATCGGCCACCAGTCAATTTTTGTGCAAATGTGTTCCTGTGTTGGAGCAGTGGCAATCTGGAAGTTAGTACGATTTTCAGAAATCAAAAGAGTGCAAACAGAGGCATCTGATGGCAAGGCAAGGGCATTTTCGGGCGGAGCAACCGAGCATGCATGCGTCCCTCGCCTTCGAGGCCATTTACTTGCTTTAGTTAGTTAGCATAGCTAATTATTCAATTCAAGTGTTGTACTTAAATTAGCTTAGCGTAGCTAGTTATTCAATTCGGTTTGTAATAATTAGCTAGAATAGTTAATTAGTGTTGTGTTGTAGTAATTAGCTTAATTAGCGTAGCTAGTTAGCTTATTTATTCGGACCCTCCTTCGCGAGGGCGCAATGTTGTAATAAGTGTGCGTGTGTGTGTGTATGTCTTCTAAACCCACGTCTTTCTCCCTTTTATTTAACCGCTTTCGATGGTTAGATTAGGAGCATTTTCAATTAGCATACCTTATGCTTGCATGATTGCATCTATTCATTTGTCTTGCATGCACCGAGGCTCGGCTCATCATTCAAACAACATTGTATTTCAAATACACTTCTTTGAATACGTGTTTCAAAGCATGTTATCAAGTGTTGCAAATACCATGATTAGGTAGCCGAGCCTATTAGTTGCATTATTGCATATGTTGCATTATGCATCTTGTATAGTTAGAATCATGCATTGTTTCTAACTAGCTTTTATTTTGGCTTGGAGTACACTGTAAGTTTTGCGCTTTAGCATACTTGCATGAGTATGAGTGTTGCCATGTTTCGCATGCTTGCCATGAGGCTATTTGCTTACTTGCTAAACTACATGAATGCCTGTGGATGAAGGCTTTGTTGCTTGAATTGGAACAATTCGATAAATGTGCTTTTTAAGCCCACTTTGCGAAGTGGCAAATCATCATGTTTTAGCCCACTGAGGTTGGCAAATCCGCGTTTTAGCCCACCTGAGGGTGGCAATTTCAAACCATGTTCGAAAACAAACATGAGTTGATTTGTTCCAAGTCTTGCAACTTAGTCTATACTTGCTTGTGTGTGTCACATAGTAAAGGTAGCTAATAACCGGAATTAGAACACATGAGGTCTATAAAACAACATATCATGATTATTAGAGGCCGATCCTTTGATCGAGCTAGCGGGGTTGCTCATTTCAGGACCTTCCCCTCTCGTACCCAAGTTCCCGAGCTGAGGAAACTTTGGTGATGACGGACACATGGCCTTTGGCAAGAGTTAGGGTTTCCTAAATTTCCCAAAAATAAAATATTTAGGTGGCGACTCTGTAACCTGGCAAAGCAATCCAATTTTGGCATTATTTGATTTCAAATCGATTTCCTAAAATGATTTGCCGAATTGGACTCTTTGGTGATTATCAATTTCACATTGCACTTGTGAGACTAGATTCAGAACCGTGACAGGAGTCCAATCTGCAGGACCAATTCGAGCTCTCCGAAAGGGGGCGCGAAGAAAGTCGAGCTACATCCCCCTGGGTATCCTGACTCCTCCTGGAGCCCCTTATCCTCTCCTCCTCCACATGCATGATGGTCTCAAGATGGGCTGCAGCTTCTACGAGGTGCCCATAATCCCTAATCATGGACCCCGGTAACTCTAAACATGAGTCCGGTCCTCAGTCTCTTCTCGAATTCCAAACAACGGCGTTCCTCAGTCGCCACTAACTCCGGTGCAAACCTAGACAAGCTAATAAAAGTATCCTCAAAATCAGCCACTAGTGTATTTAACTGCACCAACTTGGAGAATTGATCTCTCAACTTCTCCCTTACTGTAGCAGGTAGGTACTTGTCCTGGAAAGCTTCGATAAAGGCTTCCTAAGTCCCTCCAATACGCCATCGCTCATACTTCCACCACTGACCAGCGTCTCCCTTCAGTTGGAAGGACACCAAGGTCACTCTCAAACCCCCGTCTTTGATGTCGAGCATCTCAAATGTCTTCGTCATCTGCTCCAACCACTCATCAGCCTTCAATGCCTCCTTGGGATCACCCAAAAACTCATCCGGATTCGACCAGAAGAACTCCTTCTTTAAGAACGATGGCCCTATTTTAGCTACATGGGCGTGGACTTGGTTCTCAGCTCTGAGAATGTCCATAGATTCCCACAATGCTTTGGCCATTTCACGGGCTAAGGCGCCCATGGCCTGTTAACCTACTGGTTCAGCCACATTGACCTGACCAACTCCTTCTTCCTGCGCCGAAATCTCATCCGGTATAGGCATCTCATGCCTCCTAGGCCTACCACGCCTACCACAACGACCTCGTCCTGACATCCTAATGAAGATAACAAGGAGATTAGCACATTTACAAATGTGCCGAAGCTAATTCACTCATGTCCTAATATGATGGACAACTGTAATTCACTCCACATAAGCACATAAACACATACGAATTTCATTTCCGGATAATGACCGTCCTGTGGCGTTGCTAGAGTTCCAGTTAGAAACGGCAGTGATCAAGTGCCTTTTCAACAGGACTCCCAGAAACCCATGGACCCGATCAACATCCTAGAAATTAAATCACATACCCATATAATCATATAAGCATGTTATCATATAAGCACATAACACCCCTACTTAAATCTCTAACAAGCAAGACAAACCCATTATGGTACTAACCACTTCTAACGTACCCAAAGTATTCAAACCTGGTACGCTCTGATACCAAGTTCTTTTCCTTACCTCTAACTAACTAATAGTCAATAGTCTCTTTAATTGTGAATAGTCTCTTTAGTTATGAATAGTCAATACAATCCAAACCCAATTAATATTCACTTTTACTCATTTTCGATTCAGATCAACTACAAAACCTCAAGCTGGACTATATACATATATGTATACTCATATAGCAGCCACGCATATTATAGGCGTTGTACTCTTTGTTCAATTTTCTCAAGAAAGAAAATTTTTTATGGAAAATCCCCTACAAATCTAACATCGCTAAAAAGGAAGTTAAGTGCTATCATCGTTTTGTTAATCAGTCGATTAAATCGATCAGAAGAAGATATGCAAGTGAAAATGGAGACCGTAAACGGTAGCATGAAATCGTAGTCGCAAAGCGAGTTGAAGGAAAATTTGTTATCATCGTCGTCATCATTGAACAACAACAACTTATTCTCCTTCTCTCTGAAATCCTTGAAGCTGAAGACGAAGCAGCAAGCTTCTTGATTCGAGTTACCATCTTCGGCCTTGTCTACATCCTCGCCTTCATGACTCATCTCTTCAACGTCCTCCGCTATGAGAGCATGATCCACGAGTTTGATCCCTACTACAATTACAAGACCATTTTGTTATTGACCAAGAAGAGCTTTTACGAGTTCTAAAACTAGTTCAATTCCGACAACGGGTACCCTCTCGATCGCATCATTAGTGACACTCTGTACCTAGGTCTCATGGCAACTGCGAAGGTTAGTTCGCGAAGAGTGGTGATTGTGGTAAGTGATGGTCGCGATGGGGGCTGAGTAGCAATAGTGGTGGCTGAAGGTGGAGGAAAGAATAGTGGGAGGTAATGGGATGCAATTAGGGTTTCAAATGTGAATGGGTGTTGTTATGAAAGTAGAGAGAAAAGAGAAAAGAGAAACTCTATATTGAATTGAATAATGAAATACAAGAAGCCTGTACATATAGGCTGAGAAGAAACTTAGATAAATATAGAAAAGGAGATAGAGATACATTAGAGATAAGTATAAAAAATGAGATGAGATACATCTACAATATAGATAGATAAGTATAAAATATACATCTAACACCCCCCTCAAGCTCAAGGTGGTAAGTCAGATGTCAACTTGAGCTTCGAGAGGATATCAGAGAAGCGTCCTGGAATATGAGCTTTGGTGAAAAGGTCGACAGTCTGATCAGCAGAGGTAACTATAGCTTGACTTTTTCCCTCCCCCTTTCGGAAGTCGAAATAAGCCCTACAGTATCGGACTCTCGCGGTTCTAAATCTAATTCCACAAGTGCAATGCGAAATAGATAATCACCAAAGAGTCCAAATCCGGCAAATCTTTTGGAAAATCGATTTTGAATCAAATTGCCAAAAATAGACTGTTTTGCCAGATACAGAGTCGCCACCTAAATATTTTGGGAAATCTAGGAAACCCATGACTCGTGCCAAAGGCCACGTGTCCGTCATTAGCAAGATTGTCTCGGCTCGGGAACTTAGGTACGAGAGAGGAAGGTCATGAATGAATTTGAGCACCCCGGCTTGCCCGATCAAAGATCGGCCTCTACTAATCATAATATGAATCTTATGTACATTATATGCTCTTGTTCTGGTTTATTAGGCTAGCATTTCTATGTGATGCGCACACACACAAGTATAGATTAACTTGCAAGAATTGGAACACTTGATTTATGTTTGTTTGCAAAATTGTTTCGAAATATGTACCACTTGAAAAAGTGATCGCTTATAAATATTACTCAAATTATTCCAATTCAAGCAATTAGCCTTCATCCACGGACATTCAAACAGTCATAGCACTTAAGCAATTAGCCTCATGGAAAGCATGCTAAACATGGCAACAATCACACTCATGCAATATGCTAAAGCGAGTAAAAGCTCACCTAGTACTCCAAGCCAAAAGAAACAAAAGTGTTAGAAAAATGCATGATCCTAACTATGCAACATGACTAATGCAACACATGCGATATGCAACTAACAGGCTCAGCTACTAATATGGCATATGAAACAATGAAATAGCATGCGGTCTAAGCACGTATTCAAAGAACTAAACTAACAATGTAATTAGAATAATGAACCGAGCCTCGGTGCATGCAATCCAAGTGGATACAAACATGAAGTATGCTAATTGAAACATGATGCTCCTAAAGTAACCATCATAAACTAGTAAATAAAAGGGAGAAAAATGTGGGGTTGGAAGACATACACGTTATTACAACATTGCGCTCTCGCGAAGGAGAGTCCGAATGAACTAAGCTAATTAACTAACTAATTAAAGCTAAGCTAATTAAGCTAACAATTACAAAACAAATTAAATTAGCTTAACTACTTAATTAATTATTACAACAAATTAATTAACTAACTATTCTAGTTAACTAACTAATTACAAAACGAAATTGAATAACTAGTTAACTACTTAACTACTTAATTAATTATAACACTTTAAACTTAAAACATGCTCGGCACACGAGGGATGCTCATGCACATGCCCGGTTTCCACCCGAAAAGTCACTGTTTTGCTTCCAGAGAGCCTCTGTTGCGCAATAAAACACATACACTATTGCCCATTTCCAGAATAACTTTGCTTTGCCTTACAAACAAACTGCTGAATTTTGCATTTGTGGTCGTCCGGCCAGTGATGAGGCTTGCCAGCCACCAGTGATAGCCGGCCGGCCATCAAAGGTGGCCTACCGGCCATGGAAAGTGGCTTGCCGGCAACTTCTACCCAATTCACCTTGCTGTAACAGAGAACAAACAGAGCAATGCACAGGGTATTTCAAGGGTTTGTTTGCACAACTCACCCCTCCTTTTCATGAACAAATCAAAGGAGTAGTGAACTTAAGCCACAAACCACCAACTCAAACAATTTCATTGCATGATGGCTTGTGAACCACAGTGTGCAAGTTCAATAAATACAACAAAATGAGACTCTCAAAACTACCTTCCGATCATGCATGATCAAGGGAAGTGGTGACCTTGGAACCTTGAATCATTTCATCACTAATAAGTATGAAATGGTTCAAGCTTCCATGTGTTCAATTAACGTCCGATTGAACACAATCAAGTTATTATCTTGCTCACTTTTAATTCCAAGTTTTAATTACTTTATTTTAAATTAGCAACCATCCTTTGATTCATTAAGTCTTATGGTGAGTTTAAGTCCTCTAAATGGAAAGAAGGCTCAAACTAAATGTTTTTTTAGGCATGAAAGAGACATCATACCGTTGGTAATGAACCCCCTAAGGGATTAAACCATTTAGTATGACATCTCAATCTCATGCTTTCAACAAACAAGTTGTTTGAACCACTTTCAAAGCAAAATAAAAGGCCAAGAAATGAGGGAGGTTGCAGAGATTATTAGTGCTGAAAATGAGTAAGAAAAGCATAAATAAATACTATCAACTCAAATGAAATGGTGTCTAAGGCCTAAAACACCAAGCTCGTGAGGACAATTACACTATAAGCATGCAAAATAAAGCTCAAATGCAACTATCACTCAAAAATAGTGCTAAAATAGGTCTAATACAGTCTTAAAACATGCTGGAATTGAGCTAAAAATAGCTAGATTAATATGCTAAGACATGGCACAAACTAAGCTAGTAAGCAAGACACAAGGAGGGGAGGCTAACTCCTCCAAATTTGGACTTCAAAACATGATTTTGGCCACTAAAAAAGCTCTGAAAAACAGTGTCTAACAGCTTAGAAACATATAGTAAAAGGGTGGAAAACACAAGAGGAAAGGCCTTCAAAACAAAGCACAAAGAAGAGTAGAAGACCCCTCAACCTTTAATGGCCTTATAACCCAAGCTTCAGCCCAAAAACACAGAGTTTTTATAGCCTAAAAACAATTGAAAAACAACAAGAATAATAGTAGAGAAAGCGAGCAAATAGGCAAAGCCTTATACCTCTTGAAGAAGAGAAGCAATTCAAGTAACAAAACCAAGACAACACACCCTTCAAGAGCTCAAGCCAAGCTCAAAAGTGCCTCAACTCAAACATGAGAAGGTTTGGTTAAGGGTGTATAGGCAAAGGTTAAGGATTTGTAGGCAAAAGTGTAAGTTGCTAGAGAGAGAGAGAATTGTATAGAGAGAGGAAAATTTTTGATCTCAAAATTTTCTAACCTTAAAACATGAGAGAGGGGTCTCCTATATATAGAAAACATGAATTCTTCTCAAGGATATCCAACCCTACATGTGTGAACAGATGCATGCATCTGTGCAAACAGTTGGCACAGTTGTCACAAAATATCTGCAAAAGAAACTGGTGGCCGGCAGGCCATCACTAGTGGCCGACAACCCAAAAATGATGGCCGGCAACCCAAAAAGGGTGGCCAGCAAGCCACCAGAGGTTGCAGGCTTGAAGAACCAAGGCTTGGTCCAAGAATGAGGCAACAGGGGTGTAGGGTTTGAAGGACTCAAAGCTATGGCATTCCGCCGAGGACTTCGAGCACTTGACAAGCATATAAACTCATCATCAGGTGCGCATGCGATGGCATCCAACTCGTAAGGGCCGTCAAAAATGGGGTGTCTACAGTTGCCCCTCTTTGACAGAACTCGAAGTCATGAAATAACGTGAGTGAATGTCAAAGCCCAAAGACGACCCATTTTGACAAGGCCATAAGACTTGGACAAACAATCAAGACAGAAATAAATAGTTGCGCCTGCAGGCTACCTACGTATCCCTTTGCAAGGAATCAAACCATCGTAGTTCTGGAGCAAGATGCAAATGATATGCACAATGTAACTTTGAAAGCTAGACTCACATGCTACGCGAAGCCGGCTACTTTGAAAACTCATGATCATGCAAGATGATGCAATAAGCGTTAACAAATACAATAAGAAATATAAGATAACAACATAATAACATATGAATAAACAGCTTTAAGCTTAAAGCCAACATAGGTTCCACGCAAAAAGATATAAAACCACACTCTAACCACGCCAAAATAAGAGACTGTAGACACCCCATTTTTGACCGACCTTAAGACTCAGACGTCATCGTTTGTGTATGCGATGATTGCGCATGTTTGTGCTTGTTTCGAGCGCCTGAAGGTCTCAGCTGAAGGCCTTGTCTTTGAGCCTCTAAACCCTCTGTGTTTTGGCCTTGTTTTTAGGCCAAACCTTGGTGCCTCTTGGCTAAAGGAGAGTGGGGCCTTGCTGGCCACTTTTGGCAGTTGCCAGCCACTTTTTCTCCTTGCCAGCTAGTTGAAGTGGCTGGCCGGCCACTTAACTGGCTAGCAGCCAATTTTTCTCCTTTTTAAATATTTTTAGATCTTTTGAGCCAGCTGTGGCTCACTGAACTCATCCTCCATACACGTGGGATTGAGCAAGCCTTTTGGCTTGCATTGCCTATATAAGGGGAGCTTCCTCCCCCTATTTGAGGGTTCAGATTTTTCAGAGCAAAAAAATATCCCTCTTTCTCTAGAATTCTCCCTCTCTCTCTATATTGTGCTATATTGAGCCTTAAAGTGTTATTTCTTCACACTTTTGCACACAAACACCTACTCAAATACCTTCATTTTGGAGCTGAGGTCCCTTGGAGCTTGTTTTGAGGTCTGAGACTTGGTTTTGGTCCAAAATTGTTGCTGAAGTTGCTGTCTTGCCATTGTTCTTCAAGGGTAAGACACTTGTACCTTTTAAGCTTTGTTTTGATTAAGAGCTTTGTCACCTTTGCATGCTACTTTGAGGCTGATTTTAGCCTCTCAAAAACTCTATTTTTTAAGGCTTTAAAGTATTGGTTTGAGCCTTGTGTAGTTAGGGGGGGTGGTTCCCCTCTTTTGCTCTTTGGCTTGTTAAGCTTTTTGAGCCATCTTCCATAGCTTTGTGTTGACCTTTGCTTGGCCTTTTAACTACTGAAACTCAGAGGAATTTCAGTGGTAAAAAGTTATCCTTGTGGTCCAAAATAGGAGGGGGTGGTCCCCTCTCCTCTTGTTTTGTTTTCTTGTGTTGTTGGCCTACCAAGTGAGCATGTGTTTCTCCTTTTCTTAAGTTGAGTTTAAGTATGTTTTTGTGACCTTTTGGACTTGCTCAAACTCTATTTTAGGCTGGTTTAATCTTTGCTTGCATGCTTCTTACACTTGTAGTGTAATTTTTGCTAATTAGCCTTGTATGCTTGATGATTTGGTCCATCATTCTAGCCTATTTTGGTTCTACTCTAGCATGTTTTTGGCCCTTATTTAACATGCTTTAACTCTGATTTTGGTTGGTGGGGTCACCTCTTGCTTGGTTTTTGCACTTGTAGTGCAATCCTACTTGTTGGCCTAACATGCATCATGGTTATGCCTCTCATCCTAGCTTGTGTTAACTCCATCTCAACATTTATTTGCCATTATTTTAGCATGCCTTAGCTCTGTTTTGGGTGGTCTTGGCCATGTGAGGCTTGCCTTGTATGGTTGTAGTATAAGTGGCTTTGACTAGCTTTGTGTGTCAAGTCTCTAGCATGCTTTACTTGGGTTGTTTGCATGCTTTACACTCATTTCTCACATGATTTTAGTGTATATGGTGTAGTCATACTCTCACATGTTCGACTCTTTCATAGCCTTTGAGAGTCGCGCCTTATGCCTTGCTTATGAGCCAATACGTATGCCTGCTTGTCTAAGCTTTTGGGCTACCGTTTCAGCATGTTTTAGCCTTTGTCTTGGCATGCATGAGGTCTGTTCAGGGCTGGTTTAGTCCATTGAGCATTGTATTGCATAGCCCTAGTGTTGTGTACTTCACTAGCTTTAATACTTTAAGCCCTCTAGCATGCCATACTTGTGATGTTCGCATGATATGTCATCATTTGACATGTAATTTTAGTGCTTATACCTCTGTCAAGCTCTCATGTATATCACTCTTTAATTGTGTTTAAGAGTTGTGCTTCATGCCTTGTTGATGAGCCAATGCATGCACATCATTTTCTTGCCTTCCATGCTATCATTTTAGAGCATTTTGGCCACTGTTTTGGCATGCATAAGGTCTGTCCATAGCTGATTTGACCATTTGAGATTGATAGTGCATGCCTCATGTGTAATAAACTTCACTAGCTTTAGCGCTCTTGGCCCTTAACATGTCTTGCATGCATTACTTGCATGATAGAGTCATGTGCATGCCACTTTAGCATTGAAAGATAAGCATATGTGTGTTGCATTGCATGTGTTTGGATCGGACGTTAATCCAAACACAAGGAATGTGGCACGTTTCATACTCGGAGTGATGAAATGTGGTGCGTTTCTTGGTCGCCAACCCCCTTGATGTGTTGTTTGTGCATTCATAAACATGGTGCAAGCTTGGTCCTCGGCCACCATGCATTGAGGTGCTTGGTTGGTGGCTTGAGAGCCGAGTGCCACGCTCATTTAAGCTTGAGACATGATAAGGAGTGTGGTAGTACATACATTGTCTTGGAAATACATTGTTGTGCCTCTATTGTTCTCTGTTGCAGCAAAACCAGCAACCTGCAGAAGCAACTAGCCGACCAGCCAGTTTTACTAGCCGGCCGGCCAGTTTTAGTGGCTGGCAACCACTTTTTCTGGCTGGCAGCCCACCAGCAGATCCCTGTGTTGAAGTAGAGGCATTCTGGAGGTTGGCACAATTTTCAAAGACCAAGGCAAGTGAAAACAGAGGCAATTGACAGTATGGTAATGGATTTCCGAGTGAACACCAACCGAGCATGCATCTTCAACCTCTTGGAACTAAACTGAAACAGTTTGATTTGCAGTTAGCTTTACTTGTTAGTTAGCTTAAATTGGTAATTTAATTAATTAGTTTGTTAATTAATTAAGCGTTGTAATAATTAGTAAGTAGTTTACTAGTTATTCATTTTGTTGTGTAATAATTAGTCTAATTAGCTTAAATTAGATTAGTTAAGTAGCTTAGCTTAGAATAGCTTAGCTTTCATTCGGACCCTCCTATGAGAGGGCATATTATTGTAATAAGCGTGCGTGTGTGTGTGTGAATGTCTTCCAACCCCACGTCTTTCTCCCTTTTACTTATCAGCTTTTGATAGTTAGTTTTAGGGACATGTTTTGATTAGCATCCTTATGCTTTGCATGCGTGCATCATTCATTTGTATTGCATGCACCGGGCTCGGCGCATCATTCAAACTACATTGTATTTCAATACCTATTTGAATACATGTTATCAAGAGTTGCATTCATATGCCATTTTTTTAGATAGCCGAGCCTATTTAGTTACATTTTTGCATGTGTTGCATTAGGCATCTCAACATAGCTAGGATCATGCATGATTACTAACTAGCTTTCTGTTTTTGGCTCGCAGTACACTGTAAGTGTTTACGCTTTAGCATATTGCATGAGTGTGAGTGTTGCCATGTTAGCATGCTTGCCATGAGGCTATGTGCTTAAGTGTTTAACTGCATGAATGCCTGTGGATAAAGGCTTCATTACTTGAATTTGAACAATTCATCAAAATGTGAGTTTTAAGCCCACTTTGCGGAGTGGCAAAATCATCATGTTTTCAAGCCCACTTGAGGGTGGCAAATCCGCGCTTTAGCCTACTTGCGAGTAGCACTTTCAAACCATTTTTGAAAAAATAAACATGAGTTGAGTTGTTCCAAATTGAGTGATTTAGTCTATACTTGTATGCTACGCGCATCACGTAGTAAGTTAGCTAAATAGCCGGAATAAGAACACATGTGTTTATAAAACAACATATCATGCTTAGTAGAGGCCGATCCTTTGATCGGGCGAGCGGGGGTGCTCATTTCAGGACCTTCCCCTCTCGTACCCAAGTTCCCGAGCCGAGGCAACTTTGGTGATGACGGACACGTGGCCTTTAGCACGAGTCAGGCTTTCCTAAATTTCCCAAAATAAAATATTTAGGTGGCGACTCTATAATCTGGCAAAGCAGTCCATGTTTGGCGTTTTTTCATTCAAAATTGATTTCTTTCAAAACCAATTGCCAAATTTAGACTCTTTGGTATTTATCAGTCTCACATTGCACTTTGTGAGATTAGATTCAGAACTGTGACAGGGGTCCAAACTATAGTAGCTAGAACCCAATCCGCGCCCTCTCCGAAAGGGGGGCGCGCGGAGGAAGTTCGGGCGGTCTACAGAGACGAGGAAAGAAAACATCGCTCAGGGTTATGTTTCACACATCTTGAGAAACCGAGAACAAAAATTGTTCGAGGTCGTGTTTCACACGTCCCGAGAAAATGAAGAACGAAAACCGCTCAGGGTCGCATTTCACACGTCCCGAGAAACAAAAAGACCGCTCGAGTTCGTGCTTCACACGTCCCGAGAAACAAGAGAAACCGCTCAAGTTCGCACTTCGCGCATCTCAAGAAATAGAAAACTGCTCGGGCTCGGGCTTTGCACGTCCCGAGATGAAACCTGCCCAGGGCCATGCGTCACGTGCCCTGAGATGAAAGAAAAACTACTCGGGCTCGCGCTTCACGCGTCTCGAGATGAAACCCGTCCAAGGCCTCGTTTCATGCGTCCTGAGATACAAGAAAAATCGCTCGAGCTCGAGTTTCACGCGTCCCGAGATAAAACCCGCCCAAGGCCGCTTTTTACGCATCCTGAGATACAAGAAAAACCGCTCGGGCTCAGGTTTTACGCATCCCCAGATGAAACCCGCCCAGGACCGCGTTTCACGCATCCTAAGATACAAGAAAAATCGCTCGGGCTCGCATTTCACACATCCTGAGATACAAGAAAAACTGCTCGAGCTCGCGTTTCACACATCCCCGAGATGAAACCTGCCTAGGACCGCGTTTCACGCGTCTTGAGATACAAGAAAAATCGCTCGGGCTCGCGTTTCACGCGTCTTGACATAAAACAGAGAGGTGTGCGATAGATGCACAAAGTGAACAAGTGCGATAGATGCACAAAGCAAACAAGTGCAATAGATGCACAAAGTGTATTCCATGTTAGATAGACAACCGACATAACATGTTAATTGAAAGCATGTTCTATGCAAGAAACAAAAGCATATTTTATGTAAAATTGGATAGCATGTTCTATGCAAGAAACAAAAGCATATTCTATGCACGAAATAAGAACAAGAGCATATTCTGTGCGTGAATCACAACTGATGCAAGATATGCATGCAGCATACGTATATGTGAAATGCAAATTCTATGCAACAATATATGTGAAATGCAAATTCTATGCAACAAGAGAGAACGAAAAGAGAATGAAAGCATAAAACAAATAAAAGCAACATTCGATGGCACCTTCCGATTTACCTCTCGAAGGAATTACAATATGTTTAAAAAAAAAAGGATACACCTCGTCCATGTTGAGAAGTGATGAACGTTGTGTACCAAAAACACAGTTTTGAGCTTCCGTAGAGGCAATCTGGACCCAACAGCGAACTTTTCTTACACTTCTTGGAAAACAAGGACACGAAACAGCATCAGGACTTAGAGGGAGGCCATCGGCCACAGGGGGAGTCTGTTAGCCACCTGCCGGCCATGAAAATGCCTTGCCGACCACCTGCCAGCCACCGATGGCAATTCGGAGCAATTTGGGAATTTCACTCTTGGGTCTTTAGGTATATATGACAAGGGCTCATTTCCTTACTTTTCCAAGGCCGAAATTCTTCCCTCTCTCTCTCTCTAGACACTTTCCCTCTCTAGATCTGAGCTTTTTATGCGTTTTCCAACGCCCCACGCACATTTTCTTCACTAAACCCTCTTGATTCTCTTCACATTGAACCGATTGGATTTTAATTTAAACACTTTATCCTTCAATTTCACCCTTCTAGGCTTGTTCCCCTCGAGTTTCTCTCAGGTTTCGTGAACTTTTCCCGGCTTTGACTTTTTCTTCCATTTTATCTCTCCAAGTTTACCCTCTTTTCTCCATTTTTCTTCACTTTTCACCCATTTTCCAGATGGCGGATGATTCACCACATGACGGAGCCCCTCCGAAGGTTCCCCCCGTATTTTTACATGTTGCCAAAGTGGAGGAGTCGGTAGCTACCGAGGCGGGCGAGGCGGCTCAGGGTATTAAGGCTGACCTCGAGGCAGAGTTTGAGCTTGAGCTCGAGCTAAAGCCACTACCATTGAGGGTAAGCCCTTTTGATCCAGCGAGGTACCATCTCTGGACACATATCTTGCCAGCCGGTGGCATTAGGCGCTTTAGCAACTTCGTTCTCAATGTACCGAAAGAGCTCTTTCTGAGGGAGCCGACTTCTCACCTTTCATCCATCGCTGTTAAGGTATGAGCTCTGTTTTCATGCATTCATGCCTTTCTTTACTTGCATTTCTTGCACTGCCTTTTATCTGACTGTACTTTCATCACTACATTTATCTAATTTATCTGTTCTTTGCCACAGGGCAAGTCTCGTGCCTTCAGAGAGTACGGAGCCACGACTGCACGAGATTGGTACAATGAGCTCCCTCTTAGAGTTCGTGACATTGTAGACGAGACTGGCTTCGGCCTCTTCTATTTCGGCCTAGCGCGAGTCATCGCGAGTCGTCCTCTTTTAAGAGCACTAGTGGAGAGGTGGTGGGACATCACCAACTCCTTTCACTTCTCCATTGCCGGGTGTAGACCGCCCGAGAACTCCCTGCTCCGCGCGCGAGGGCGCGAAATCGTTTGTTCATTAGCTACTACAGTTCGGACTCATGTCACGATTCTGAATCTAATCTTACAAAGTGCAATGTAAGACTAATAAATCACCAAAGAGTCCAAATCCGGCAAATCGTTTTGGAAAATCGATTTTAATAAAGAAGTGCCAAACATGGATTGCTTTGCCAGATACAGAGTTGCCACCTAAATGTTTTATTTTGGGAAATTTAGGAAACCCTGACTCGTGCCTTAGGCCACGTGTCCGTCTTCACCAAAGTTGTCTCGGTTCGGGAACTTGGGTACGAGAGGGGAAGGTCATGCAATGAGCACCCTCGCTCGCCCAATCAAAGATCGGTCGCTACTAACATGATATGTTATTTTTGAAAACACATGTGTTCTTATTCTGGTTATTAACCTAGAATTACTATATGATGTGCACAACATACAAGTATAGACTAGATCGCCTAAGTTGGAACAAAACATTTCATGTTCGTTTGTTTGAAAATGGTTTAGAGGTGCTACTCGCAAGTAGGCTAAGTCGTGGATTTTGCCACCCTCAAGTGGACTTAGAAAACATGATTTTGCCACTCTCAAGTGGGCTTAAAACACACATTTTGATGAATTGTTCCAATTCAAGCAATCTAACCTTCACCCACAGGCATTCAAGCAGTTTAATCACTTAAGCAGTTAGCCTCATGGCAAGCATGCTAACATGGCAGCCACTCACACTCATGCAAGGATGCTAAAGCGTAAACACTCACAGTGTATTCCGAGCCAAAACAGAGAACTAGTTAGAAATCATGCATGATCTTAGTTCATGTTAAGATGGCTAATGCAACACATGCAAAAATGCAACTAAGATAGGCTCGGCTATTCTAAGATGTCATGTGAATGCAACTTGATAACATGTTGTTGAACACGTATTCAAGTAAATGTATTGAAATACAATGCAGTTAGTATGATGCGCCGAGCCCGGTGCATACAAGACAAATGAATGAATGCAAATATGCGAAGCATAAGTATGCTAATTGAAATATGCCCTAAAACTAACCATCAAAAGCTAGTAAATAAAAGGGAGAAAGAAATGGAGGTTGGAAGACATGCATCGCACACACGCACACTTATTACAACAGTACGCCCTCTCGCAGGAGGGTCCGAATACTAAGCTAACTAGCTAGTCTAAGCTAATTAAACTAATTATTACAAAGCGAAACTAATTAACTAATCCTAGTTAACTAATTATTACAAAACAAGCTAATAACTAAACGCATTAACTAATTAAGTACAAAATCAAAGCATAAGCTAGCTAAGGAAAGCATTTAAGTAAAACAAATAGAAGGGGCCACGGAGCGAGAATCGCATGCATGCTCGATCACCTCGTTCGTAAATCCATCGCGATGCCCAACTTGCCTCTATTTTTAATTGTTCTCAGAACACTGTACAAAGCTCCAGATAGCCTTTGCTCCACCATGGGAACCTCCAGGAACATGGCCGACCAGTTGTTGATGTGGAAGACCACCTGTTGTAGACACCCCATTTTTGACCGCGCTTAAGACTTGGGCACTACTGATGGTTTACTTGGTGGAGAAAGTTGAGCAGGGCAAAGGTTCGATTTCGTCGGCAAGAGGAGAGTCAAACCCTAACCTCACACCCCATTTCTTGATCAAAAGATTTTAGATTTTAAAACCCTCTCTTTCGAAATATTTTGAAATAAAGTTCCTACAATGTCTCGAGGCTCACATTTTGTTAAATGTCGCGCTTTTCGGTAAACCGAGCCAGGACAAAGTGGAAATGAATGAAAGAGAGATGGAATCTTTGAAAAATCTTTCAAAACACCTTGCTTAGGGGTTTGAAGTTGAGGAAAATAGGACAAAAGGGGAGAAATCCAGTTGGGGGAGAAAACGGGCATGAATCGCTAAGAGAGAGACGAGCAATCCTCGCTGAATCAGGCCTATTCATTTGCATACTTGGATTTCAGCTATGAGGCCACCACCATTGGAAAGCTTACTTCTGGGGCTTCATTTTGCACTCAAGAATCTCCTAAAGCCAAGTCCGAACGGGGGAGATATAGTTAGTTGAAGTAGGGCATCAATCCGGTTGGACCGAATCTGCGCGGCTTCACCAAAATAGGCATAACTTTTTGCACAATTGGAATTTTAATGCAAGGCTGGCACCATTGGAAAGCTAACTTCTGGGGCTTCATCATAAGAGATGGCCGACCACATTGGACCTTTTGACCTGGTCGGCCGACCACTTGAACTGGTCGGCCAGCTCCCACCTTTTTTGTCTCCCTGAATGCTTTCCAGCTGTGCCAGCTGGGAGGCACAAGTTGCATCCTCCATATACGTGTATGGAGGATCTTCACTCTTGGTTCTAAGCTTCTAAGAGAAGCTTTGGACCCTTGGCTCTATAAAGGAAGGCCTCTCCTTCCTTTGCAAGGGTTCAGAAGTTGGCTGGAGCATACATACATATATCTCCCTTTGTCTTTATATTTTAGCCTCTAAAGAGCCAAGTTCTTGCCCCTTTACACATTACCTCTTAGCCTAACACCTCCAACACCAACCTAAGGTCCTTGGAGCTTGTTTTCAGAAGTTAAGGAGCTACATTTTTTGTCCAGAAGCTGCTGGAGTTGCTGAGCTACAAGGGTAACACCCTATTCCCTCTTTTGGTCTTTATTTTGCTTCATATCTTAGCTCTATTTGCAAGCATATTTGGGCTTTGTCATAAACTAAAAAAAGTCTTATTTTGAGCTTCTTAACATGTTTGTTTAGGGTCATTTTTCTGTTGGGGGTCATCTACCCCTTACATGCTTCATTTCATCTTATTTTGAGCCATGCCTTAGAGCCTTTGCATTGGCCTTTGTTTGGCCTCTTAGCCACTGAAATCCAGTGGATTTTTAGTGGCTAGCATGCTATTTTGAGCACCAAAATCAGAGAGGGGTGACCCTCTCACCCCTTGTCTTGTTTACTAGCATATTTGGCCTAACAAAGGGGCCTATATTTGCACACTTCTTGAGTATGTTTCAGGCCATTTTTGGTGGGTTTTAGGACCTGCATAGGCTCTTTCCAGAGCCCATTTTTCCATATTAAGTGTCTATCTTGCATGTGTAGAACAACCCTCTTCATAGCATATCAAAAGAGCATATGTTTGTATCATTTGGAGGCCTATTTCAGGCACTTTTTGGTGACTTTTGAGACCTTCCTAGCCTCTATCCATGGCTGGTTTGGTCCCCTTTTGCTTGCCTCTTGCATGTGTAGAGCAATCCCTTTCATGACTTATCAAAGGAGCACCTCATTCTTGCATGCATGGACCATGTTTCAGTGAGTTTTTGGGCTTTATTTGGCATGTCATACCCCTGACTTTTTCTGGTTTAGTGACCTTTTGAATGCTTAATATACTTGTAGTATAAACCCTCTTCACTAGCTTGTATTGCATGCTGTTTTAGCCCTTGATTCTAGCACTTTTTGGCCATGCCTTAACCTGATTTTGTGCATGTTTTGGACTGCGTTAGCTCTGTTTTTGTGCCTCATGGTCAAATGATGCATGCTATGCATGGTTGTAGTTCAATATCCATGCCTAGCCTTGAGTTTTGTAGCCTCTTGCATGCTTGAATAGAGGTGTTTGCATGTCTTGGCATCATTGTGCATGTTATTTCAGACCTCATACTTGTGCCATGTTCCCATATTTTCCACTCCTTAAGTGCATTTGAGAGTTATGCTTGTTTGCCTCATTTTTGGACCATTGCATGAGCTTCATTTCCATGCCTTTTAAGCCACCATTTTAGTCCATATTTGCTACTGTTTTGGTCTGCATAGGGATTGTTTGGGGGTGGTTTGGTCATTTGAGCATCGCTTTGCATACCTCTAGTGTAATCCACTTCACTAGTTTCGGTATTTGGGCCATCTAGCATGCATTGTGTGAGGTGTTTACATGATTCAGGGCCATCTTGCATGTCATTTCAGAGCTGGAAAATATGTGATTGCATGCCATATTTCATGCTTACCATGCCTTAGTAGAGTTGCACTTTGTGCCTTAGGTTTGGTCCCTTGCATCTGTGCATGATTGCATGTGTGTTGGTGTTTCGATTTCATCACGTATGGCCACTGATTTGGGTGTGGCTGAGGCTCACCTATCTTGGTTTAAGTCCATCTTGCATTATATATGCCATTTAGTCCATGTTGTTGCATGATTGACCATTGCATTGTGTATGCCTTGATCATTTCATTGTTAGTCTCTATGTGTGTATTGCGTATGCCATCTAGTTTTCGTGTGCATTGAGTATGCCATTGATTATTCCATAGCATTGTGTATGCTAGTAGCGTGTTTTCATATCATCATCTGCATGTTTGCATCATTTAGTGGCATTATGTTTAGGTTGCATGTTAGAGTTGCATTCATGCATTCCATGTGTATTGCATTGTGTTTGGAATAGGGTTTAGTCCAAACACGGGAAACGAGGGACGTTTCGTACTCCGAGTGACGAAACATGCCTCGATTCTCGGTCGCTGACACTCCCGATTACCCATGATGGAGTTTAGGCCTTGTTGTGTATATATGTGCATTCATTTTACATCGAGTCGTGCAACCCGACTCCTTGGCCATCATGCATCGAGATGCGTGATTTGTGGCACGAGGATCGAGGATCACATTCCTTAGAGCCTATGCAATGACGGGGAGAGTGGTCATGCATACATATGTTGAAAATACTTTGCCATGCCCCTTTCTCGCTCTCTGTTGCAGCAAACCGGAAATCAGCAGCAAAAACAGGTCAGCAGCCTTTTGGAGCTTTGTACAGTGTTCTGGAACCAGTTGCAAACAGAGGCAAATCGGGGCATCGCGATGGATTTCCCGACAAGGCAACTCGAGCATGCATGCATCCTTCATCATTCCGAACAGAGCTGAGGCAGTCTACCTCATGTAGCATTGCATGCTAGTTTACTCGCTTTCTTAGTTAATTTGTTAATTAGCTAGTGTTGTATAATAATTAGCTGTAGCTGTTATTCATTTCGGTTATGTATTATTTATTCGGACCCTCCGAGAGAGGGCAATGTTGTAATAAGTGTGTGTGTGTGTGATGTATGTCTTCCAACCCCACGTCTTTCTCCCTTTTATTTACCAGCTTATGATGGTTAGTTTATGGCATGTTTTAATTAGCATCTATATGTTCGCATGTTTTCATTCATTCATCTGTATTGCATGCACCGGGCTCGGCGCATCATACTAACTGCATTGTATTTCAATTCCAAGTTGAATACGTGCATCAGTTGTTGCATTTCATATGCCATTTTAGAATAGCCGAGCCTATCTTAGTTGCATTTCTGCATGTGTTGCATTAGGCATTTCAACATAGTTAGGATTCATGCATGATTTCTAATTACCTTCTTTCTTTGGCTTGGAGTACTCGGTAAGTATTTATGCTTTAGCATCCTTGCATGTATGTAAGTGACTGCCATGATAGCATGCTTACCATGAGGCTATTTGCTTATGTGATATAACTGCCTGAATGCCTGTGGGTGAAGGTTAGATTGCCTGAATTGGGACAATTCATTGATTGCGAGTTTTAAGCCCACTTGAGAGTGGCAAATTATCATATTTTCTAAGCCCACTTGAGGGTGGCAAAATCCATACTTTAGCCTACTTGCGAGTAGCAAACGTTTTCAAAACAAACATGAGATGATTTGTTCCAACTTAGGCGATCCAGTCTATACTTGTATGCTATGTGCATCACATAGTAATTCTAGGCTAATAACCGGAATAAGAGCACATAATGTTTTCGAAACTCGATATCATGGTTAGTAGAGGCCGATCTTTGATCGGGCGAGCGGGGGTGCTCACGAAGTGACCTTCCCCAATCGTACCCAAGTTCCCGAGCCGAGGCAACTTTGGTGATGACGGACACATGACCTTAGGCACGAGTCAGGGTTTCCTAAATTTTCCAAAAATAAAATATTTAGGTGGTGACTCTGTATCTGGCAAAGCAGTCCATGTTTGGCACTTCTTTCTAAAAATCATCTTTTCAAAACGATTTACCAGATTTGGACTCTTTGGTGATTTATCGATCTTGCATTGTACTTTGTGAGATTAGATTCAGAATCGTGACATTTGAGTCCGAACTGTAGTGAGCCCAAATGAACAAAACGGGATTCCCTCCCGGGACGTTCGGGGACGTCTACACCTGTAAACCACTTACCATTGCTGCAGACCAGAAAAAGTGGTCGGCCAGCCACTTTTACTGGTCTGCCGACCAGTTTTTGCTGCACTTCTCCAGTTTGCTGCAACAAAAGACAAGAAGGGGCATGGCAATGTATTTGCAAGATATGTATGCACAACCACCCTCCCTATCATTTCATGATCTCAAGGGAGTGCGGTTCTCGACTCTCGAACCACCAACTGAGCATTGTAATGCATGATGGCCGAGAAACTAAGATTGCACGAATCAATGTAAATGAATACATACATAACACATAAATGCCTTAACCTCTATCATGCACGATCAAGAGGGTCGGCGACCGAGAAATGAGGCACGTTTCATCACTTCAAGTATGAAACGTCCCTCATTTCTCGTGTTTGGACTAACACCCAATCCAAACAAATGCAATGCAACTCAAGCACGCTAAACACAATGTAATGCATGCATACACAATGCAATGCAACATGAGCAACCTATCAATGCTAATGGCATGCACACACAATACAATGCAACATAAGCATGCAAACAAGCATGCTCAATGGACTTAAACCGAATATGGACGGACTTCAATCATGCCAAAACAGTGGCCACAATGCTAAGAAATGAAGGCACGAAAGCAAGAGAAATGCATGCACATGTATTGGCTCACCAATTAGGCATAAAAACACAACTCTCAAAAGTGCTCAAGGAGTGACAAATGTGGAAGTGTAGCAACACTATAAGCATTGAAATTAGGTATGAAATGATGCCAAGTCATTCAAACAATACAAGCATAGCATGTAAGGGTCCTTAAAGCATTAAAGCTAGCAAAGAGGACTATACAAGGGGCATGCAATACATGGCACAAATGCATGAACCAACCATGGACAGAGCTCAAGTAGGTCAAAACAAAGACCAAAACATGCTGAGATGGGGGCTCAAATGCCTAGGCATGCATGCATACACACTAGGCCACAAACAAGGCAATAATGCACAACCCTTGAAAGCATTCAAAGAGTGAAAAGGTGGGAACATGGCAATGCTATATGCTCTGAAATAACATGGTAGATGATGCCAAATCATGCACATATCATAAATGAAGCATGCTATGGTGCTCAAAACTCAAAGCTAACAAGGCCAATTGTATTACAACTATGCAATACATGAAGCATATGGCAAATAGAACCCAAAACAGTCCTAGAGCATGTTAAAATGATGCTAAAGCATGTATGGAAGGAAGCCAAAATAAGCTAGCATGGTAAACATGAAGCATGAAAAATGCAACGCCAAAAGGGAGGATTACACTACACCTATTAAGACCAAGCATGAGATGGCTTCGCCAACAAAAATCAGAGTTATATCATGGCAAAATAACCCCAAAAACACATTGAAATGATAGCTCGCAAGCTTAGGCATGAAGGCATACACAATAACTCATGTTTAAGACATAAAGAACCAACCCTTCAAAGCATTGAAAGAGTAACAAATGCGAGTGTATGACCACACTACATGGACTGAAATCACATTTCAAATGATGCTAGATCATGCAAATAGCCCAAGCAATGCATGCTAGTGGCTTGGAAACTCAAGGCTAGTGAGCTAGATTGAACCATGGCTATGCAAAGCAATGCATGCATGACCAAAACAACACAAATCAGAGCTTAAGCATGGTAAAACATGGCCAAAAGCTTCTTAGGGTTGAGCCAAAAGCATACTAGAATGATGATCAAAAGCATGATACACATTAGGCTAGTGAATGGAAATGCACTACAAGTGCATGGAGCATGCATGGAGCTATCAAACCAAACCTTAACAGAGGTATATCATGGCAAAACAACACCAAGAACATGCTGAGATGGACTCAAAACATGCTAGAAAGACATGCTATTTCATGAAGCACACAAGGCTAGTTTGTATGAATTACACTACAAGTGTATAAACCATGCAAGGGGTGACAAAACCAAGTCAAAATAGTGGTATGCCATGCTGAAATAAGGCCTAATACATGCTAAGATGGAGCTAAAACAAGCTTGACAAACATGCCACTTTGATGAGCCATCTATACAATCATACAAGACACAAGGAGAGGGGATGACCCTCTCCTATTTGGGACCTCAAAACACCATTTCCACCACTGAAATTCCTCTGGAATTCAGTGGTAGAAAGGTCATATAAAGGCTAAAACAAAAGCCTAAAGAGATGGCTCAAAACAAGGCCAAACAAGACACAAGAGGGGGTAGACCACCCCCAACACAAAAGAGACCTTAAACAAACATTACAAGCATGCAAAATTAGAACTTTTTGCAGTAGAAAGTTAGGCCTAAAACAACATGCAAGTAGGGCCAATAGCTTAATCAAAAACAAGGGATTAAGGGATTAGAGGCTCACCCTTGTAGAACCACTTTAGAGCAACAACTCCAGCAGCTATTTTGGATCAAAACCAGTCCAAAAACTCAAAAAACAGCCTCAAAGTACCTCAGCAACAAAAGGGTGGTGTTTGAGTGTGTGTTTGTGTGCAATAGTATAAAGAATAAGCACTTTCAAGCACAAAAATGAGACAAAGAGAGAGATATAGAGATAGATGTGTATCTATAGCTCAAGCCAACTTTTTCTCAAACTGGAGAAGGGAATGAGGGCCTCCCTCTTATAGAAAAACAAGCAAGAAGCTTGTTGAACACACTTGAGGCTCTAAGCCATCCCTCTATACACGTGTATGAAGGATGACTTCTGTGCCTTCCAACTGTCACAGCTAGCAAGAAAAGATCTCTAAAAAGGTAATGGAAAGCTGCCGACCACTTGAAGTGGTCGGCCAGCTACTTGTAGTGGTCGGCCGACCACCACAAGTGGTTTGTCAGGAAATAAAGTGGTCGGCCATGGGGAAGGAGTGGTCTGCACACTGAAAGCAAGCCAATGGTGTGGTGGCCGACCACTTTTGATGGTCCAAAGACCAAGGAGACCAGTTGGCCGACCAGAAAACTGGCTGGCGGGAAGAAAAGTGGTCTCCAAGGAGAAGAACTGGTCTCCTACCCTCATTCCACCCTCCAAGCAGGGAAAACAAGGTTTGTGCCAAAAACCAAACCAAAAAGGATGCAAGACGAAAGTCCGCGAGTCAAGGCGCACAACCGGGAGACTCGAAAACTAGTCTACGGGCACCAAAAGCGGTCCACGAGAGAAAAGTAGTCTACGACTACAAAAAGTGGTCTCCCAGACCTCAGTGTCCCTCTAGGCAAAGGCAACAAGACATGGTTCGAAAACCAAGCCAAGAGGAGAACGTTAAGCGGTCCCAAGACAAGGCGCTTGGCCGAAGGCTCCGAAAACCGAAAACTGGTCTCCAAGAGTGAAAACTGGTCTACGACCACAAAAAGTGGTCTACGACCACGAAAAGGTGGTCTACAGACCTCCTCCTCCTTCAAGGGAAGGTAAAACAAGGCTTGGTCCACAAATCGAGCCAAAACACAAAGAGTTCAGAGGCCTGGAGGCAAAGCACTCAGCCGAAAACTCCGAAAACTTAAAACGAGCACAACATGCACTATCACCGAGCGCTCAATCGATGATGTCTGAGTCTTAAGGTCGGTCAAAAATGGGGTGTCTACACTAGGGAGATGAAGATGACTCCCTATGACTTTGCCATGATCACTGGCTTAGGAGTAGGAGGTGATCCAATCCCGTTTGACACCAATATGAGGGAGTGGGAGGCCGCCCGAATCGAGCTGCTTGGAGCACGCCCACCTTTGTATCGGACAGGTATGGTCAAATATAGCTGGTTTGCTGAGTAGTTTAGGGGAAGCAAGCCAGAGAAGCTTGAGGAGATGGAGCAGTACGACAGAGGCTTCCTAATGTTCGCCCTCGGTACCACCTTGTTTTTGAACAGGTGGAACACCGTGGGCTTATATCTACTGAGCGCCCTGGTGACCCTTCCCCGAGTGCGCTTCTATGATTAGGGCGGAGCTGGCCTTGCCACCCTATATGGCTACATGAGCTCTACTTCCCGCTTAAGGGAAAAGCTGATCGGAGGCTACTGGCGAGCTTAGGAGGTATTCATTTCAGTTCCCTCTTTGAACTTTACCTTTTCTGCTTTATATCTGTTCAACACCCATGCTTTTTGCTTTGCACTTTCTGCATCTGTTCATGCCTTATGCTTTCTACTTTGCAATTTCTGCATTTGTTCATGTCTTGTGCTTTCTGCTTTGCACTTTCTGCATCTGTTCATGCATCGTGTTGATCACATATCAGTGCACTTTCCTTACAGCTATGGGTTTGTACATATTTTCCGAATCTTGCCCTAGAGCCTATAGAGGAGCTCCCACTGGCAATTCCCTACTTGAGGCGGTATGATGGCAGGTGCCAGCGTAAGAGCCGCGAGTCGTTCACATTCTTTCGGCACTATTTTGACACAGTGGCTGCCCACGAGGTAACCTGAAACACAGTCATTTTCGCTTTTCAACTATTCTGATTCAAATTTTAGCAACTGACAGCAACTAACAATCTGTACACTCTCTGTTTGCAGATTATGTAGCAGCACTGGGCCATAATGCCAGCTGGGATACGGGACCAGTAGGTCGGGGCTTGGGAAACCTCTCATTGTTGGATCCTGCTTAAGGGCCCAGTCTGCCAGACCTGGTTCCTAAGTGAGCATTTCGCTCTACAGACCATAGGCTTGCCAGACCCAATCGTTCCAATGGCACCCCCTGAGTTTATGAGATCAGCAGATAGACTATCCATCGATGTAGTTACACAATTTATGGTGGGCTTGGATGCTGACCACTTCAAGGCAGAGGGCAACTACGCGACCTTCATTTAGACCCATCTCATGCCATCTTTGACAGGCGCTCGTAGAGGCGAGGGGGCGAGGGCTCCTGCAGCAAGAGAGGCTCGTAGGGTGACCAGGGCGACTAGGGCCTGTGCTAGAGGGCTCCTCGTGAGGGGAAGAGAACCCGTTGGCCAGAGCTACCTACCACACTTGCATGCTGGCGGCATACCAAAGTTGCTTACCAAGTCCCGATTGTGCCTGCAACAGCTGAGCATGAGCTTGTCGGAGTTCGAGGTCCGACTAAGGTATGGACCATACTTTATGATTTACACCCTACATTTCATTTCAAATATGTTTATTACGAACACTGATCATCCAAATGCATTTACAGGCCTCCATAGAGTACACAGGGAGCGCTCTCGAGCTGATAGCCTCATTGATGGGCATGGTATAGAGGAGAGAGACGCTGATTAGTCTCCACGGCATCCCGGTAATTTCTTCAGTTTGTACTTCATGCTATCATCTTTCCACTGATACACTAGCATTTCAACTATAGTCTTTCCCAAACTGCACTGATGCACTGCATGCATACTACATTCACACACTGTACTTACACACTGTATCTGACTTCTGCATACACTCATTCTGCATACTATGCTTGCATCTAATACACATATTGCAGTTGATACTCAATACACACACTGCATACTATGCTTGCATATGATACACACACTGAAACTGATATATGATAACTATCTTTTCAGATCCCAGCTATACCGATTGCTCCAGCGGCGGCAGCAGCACTAGTACCAACAATACCCCTCCAGCAATAGGAAAGAAAGGCAAAGATAGGGGTTTCCGAGGCCAGAGCAGTCCTCCAGAGCCCATCTTGAGCGATGATGATGCTAAGACCAGTGACTCTGAGGAGGCAGCGAGTCGGCATTCTGAGTCATCCAAAAGTAGAGACGATGCCGACTCTGGTTCTGAAAGCGGAGGTGATGATGCCGAGGCGGGTTCTAGGAAAGACAGCGGAGATGATGTCGGCTCTAGTTCTGGGTCAGAGACTGATTCAGATAGAGGCGTTGATGGAGATAGTGCCCCCGAGTCCTCTCCTCCGAGGAAGAAGACGAAGAGGGCCTCTCGAGCATGAGGCGACCGGCGCTGATTTTTAATTTTTTTCTTAGTTTTTTTGTTGTTTGGTAGCATTAGCAGATGGTATAGCTTCAGATAGGTTTTATTTTGCTTTGAAAACTTGTACTCCTCTTTTGTAAAAAACCATGATCGGAATAAAACCTCACAGTTTTTACGAAAAGAGTGCTGTTATTTTTGCGTCATAAGCACCATAGTTGCATGAAAATGGACATGGAATCAAATTGGCCAAGACCACTTGATTAAAACAATGCTCTTAATCGAGTAATGAGCCGACCAACAAACAAAATGCAAAATGCAAAATACAACTCGATAAGAAAAAACAACTCGATAAACAAAACAAAAACAACTCAAATACAAATAAACAAACCTGCTAAAACTAAAAAGACTCAAAACAAGACTTTAAAACACTCGAAGATCAAAACAGAACACAAGTTTTCAGCATTGCCCAGCAGATAGGTGGACAGCAGGCCTGAAAAGAAGGCTGATACACTATCATTTCAATTGTAGTCTTTCCCAAACTGCACTGATGCACTGCATGCATACTGCATTCACACACTGTACTTACACACTGTATCTGACTTCTGCATACACTCATTCTGCATACTATGCTTGCATCTGATACACATATTGCAGCTGATACTTAATACACACACTGCATACTATGCTTGCATCTGATACACACACTGAAACTGATATGTGATAACTATCTTTTCAGATCCCAGCTATACCAATTGCTCTAGCGGCGGCAGCAGCACCAGCACCAACAAGACCCCTCCAGTAGTAGGAAGGAAAGGCAGAGATAGGGTTTCCCGAGGCCAGAGCAGTCCTCCAAAGCCCATCTTAAGCGATGATGATGCTGAGACCAGCAACTCTGAGGAGGCAGCGAGTCAGTGTTCTAAGTCATCCGAAAGTGGAGACGATGCCGACTCTGGTTCTGAGAGCGGAGGTGATGATGCCAAGGCGGGTTCTAGGAAAGAGAGCGGAGACGATGCCGGCTCTAGTTCTGGCTCAAAGACTTATTCAGATAGCGGCGCTGATGGAGATAGTGCCCCCAAGTCCTCTCCTCCGAGGAAGAAGACAAAAAGGGCCTCTCGAGCATAAGGCGACCGGCACTGATTTTTAATTTTTTTTCTTAGTTTCTTTTTTGTTTGGTAGCATTAGCAGATGGTATAGCTTCAGATAGGTTTTATTTTGCTTTGAAAACTTGTACTCCTCTTTTGTAAAAAACCATGATCGGAATAAAACCTCACAATTTTTATGAAAAGAGTGCTGTTATTTTTGCATCATGAGCACCATAGTTGCATGAAAATGGACATGGAATCAAATTTGCCAAGACCACTTGATTGAAACAATACTCTTAATCGGATAATGAGCCGACCAACAAACAAAATGCAAAATGCAAAATACAACTCGATAAGAAAAAACAACTCGATAAACAAAACAAAAACAACTCGAATACAAATAAACATACCTGCTAAAACTAAAAAGACTCAAAACAAGACTTTAAAACACTCGAAGATCAAAACAGAACACAAGTTTTTAGCATTGCCCAGCAGACAGGTGGACAGCAGGCCTGAAAAGAAGGCTGCCAGCTAGAGATTGAGCTTGCCGGCCATATGCCCGGCCACAAGAGGTGGCCGAGGTAGCCTTCCAGCCACCTGCCGGCCACATGCCGGCCATCAATGTGAAACGCCTCCAGATTGTTGACAGCTGGCTTCCACTCACTGCCTTATCTTCTACAAAAGGTTGAGCTTCGTTTCAACTGCAATTTCTTCACAAATTGAGCCATTTTTTACCGAAAAGCTCTCAGATTGGATTGCCACTTTAGACGGCTCGAAAAAGGTAAATTTTTGGGGTTTCGGCATAAATACACTTTTTTCGTTAAGCCAAACTCCACTTTGTTTTCCGTTCCTTCATGCCGCAACACGATGCTGGGACCCGATTACACATGTCTTTAGCTTCGAGGGACAAGAAATATGCCCGACAATCAAAGAATTTCAGGCATTAATAGAATCCCGGCGTGATAAGAAAATCATGTCTCAGTCCCATTTTGGCCATACCCAAGCTTTGGGACGGATGTGTGGGCTTATTCTGCACGAGGCTCGATCTTTGGCCCACAACGGAGAGCTAGACATTCCCAGTTTGATTTATCGATTTTCCGACATCGATGATCGAGGTGACCTTCTCTGGCGAGGTTTTCGACAGCATGTCCTCTACTTATGTGTGTTGGCTCATTTCCTTCTTGCCCCTAGTTTCGACGAGCCCAGCATCCGGTTGATCGAAGTGGCCCAAGGTTTAAGAGAAGGCAAGAGTTGTATTGGATTAATGCTGGCCGAGACTTTGATGGGCTTAGACGCCTTTCATCGACGAGAAACTACCAGATTCACAGGGAATCCACTACTTCTTCAGGTATTGTTTCCACCCTTTCTCATACGTGTTTCTCATATCACTCAGCACTCATGCCCTATTTTTCTCTCAAAGCCTTTTTCTCACTTTCTCTCAACATACATCTCTCTATTCTTTAATCTCTCTTTTCTTTTATCCCTCCCCAAATATGGCTTATGGACAAACTGAAGGTAATGGACTTTTGCCCTGAGTACTCAGCTCGAGGCTATTTCTTCTACCACCGTCTAGTGGATTTCCCGAATGAGGGATGGTGGTGCCACTGGATGTGCAACAGGTCTGCTGTTGACATAGCTTGGCATTGCCCCTGGCTTAACCTGACCGAGATAAGTTACAGCATGGCTCACAACCTGGCATATAGCTGATCGATCTTACACATTGTGTGTTCTACTTCCCTTTTTGGTTCAGACGTCAGTTTGGGCATGATTAGACTTGCCCAGAGAAGGGGGTAGAGTACCCAATTTCATTCCCCATTTGTGGTTCACACTTGGCTAGGTACCTTATTGCTTGGAGGACGAGAGAACTTTTGGCCCTTGCCCCGAGTTTCAGTTGCGCCATTTCTGGCGAATGTTTGGCTTGACTCGAGGATGAGGCACAAACCGGGCCCACTTTGGCTTCAGAAGCTTCCACAAGCATAAGCAGGGGACGCAGAAGCACCTGACTCATCTATGCCCCTAATTTATTGCTTTGACCTTTCTTTTCAAGTTTTTTCAATATAATAAAAGCAACTTTGATTTATATCTGAGAATTGGAGAACTTTTATTTTGAAATTAATGAAATTAAAGTTGTGAGCACTAAAAATTTTCCTTTCGGTCCAAAAATGGTCTAAGTTGTAAAAGGCAAAATTCGAACAAAAATCATCTTTTATTAAAACTTTCAAAACCATTTTCGAAAAGGATCACCACTTAACACGCACGGAATCAATCCTTGAGATGTACAAACCTAAATCAAAAGATCACAACTACCCCTTAATTGAATAGCATTGCTCAGCATTGTAACCAGCTCCTCTCAGGGTAAAGATCACAATCGAACCCTCAGGTAAAGAATTGACAAAGATGACCTGATCAGACACATGGACAGGACAGTTGAGTTGGAAGTGATTACGGTCGAACTTTAGGATGAAGTTGCCTACGTATCCCAAAGATGGGAATCAGGCCTTACGTAGTTCGGTTCAGGTTTACTCGAGTATTAACTCTCTCCTTTTGTGCTCTAACTTTTGCCAAAGTCGCCCTTTAGGGTTTTCAATCTTGTGAGCTCAGTTTTTCTTCATTTCTAATTTTTCATGCTTTAACTTTTGCTAAGGTCGCCCTTCCTGGTTTTCAGCCTAGCGAGCCTCTCGGGGATAATATTTCTTCAACTTGTCCATGTTGATCGGTTGTGAAAATTCTAGGCCATCCAGGTCCACGAGAATAATAGCTCCACCTGACCAGATAGTTTTCATGATGTAAGGACCAGTCCAATTGGGTCTAAACTTGCCCCTAGGGTCGTGAATGGGAGCTCGGTTGTCTTTCAGCACCATGTCCCCTTCCTTGAGATTTCGGGACTTAACTTTCTTGTTAAAAGCCCTAGCAATTCGACGTTGGTAACCCTAGACATGATACAATGCTCTTAGTCTTCTCTCATCAAACAGTATCAATTCCTCGAATATGCTCTGTTGCCAATTACCTCTGCTATCTGACATTCAGCCATGACTCGTAGCGAGGGCACTTCAATTTCAATCGGCCAAATAGCCTTCATCTTGTAGACGAGAGAATAAGGAGTTGCCTCTGTAGATGTCTGAATTGAAGTTCTATAGTCCTAGAGTGAAAATGGCAATTTAGCTGGCTAGTTCCTGTAGGTCTCAACCATCTTCTGCAAAACATTTTTGATGTTCTTGTTTGGCGGCCTCAATAGCTCTGTTGGTTTGCGGCCGATATGTAGATGACTTATGAAAAGTCATATTGTATTTCTCCAACAAGTCTATCACCTCCTTCTTGAAGTAGGAACCATTATCTGATATGATCTCATTTGGGACTCCATATCGGCAAATGATATTGTTTCTGATGAACTTGGCCATATGCGATGCTTTTAACACTATATAGGACTGAGCTTCCACCGACTTTGTAAAGTAATCAATTGCCACTAGAATGTATTCATGTCCATTCAACCCTTTTAGTGTGACTACACCGATAACATCAATTCCCCAAACTGAGAAAGGCCATGGTGAAGTCATGTTGTATAATTTTGACGGCGGGATATTCATGCGATTAGCATGAATTTGGAATTTGTGGCATCGCCGAACAAAACCAATACAACCCTCATCCATAGTGGACCAGTAGTAACCTTGCTTGAGAATCTTCCAGGCTAACATCACTCCGTTCATGTGCGCTTCGCACTCTCCTCCGTAGATGGCCTCCATTACATGATCAACAGTTGTAAAATGCTCACGTTAAAAAATTAATATATTAAACTCGAATATAGCTAAGTATTAAATTAGAAAATAATATATATATTTATATATGGTCACCAATGTGGGAGAATGATATAAATAAGTCTAAGGAACACAAAGTTTGAATCATCTCCAACAATTTGTACACAGTAAGAGACCTAGACAACACAGTTTTTCCTAAATTCTAATCCAAGCGTAAATTATAATCTAAATTGTAATACACACCCAATTAACTATATCAATTAAAAAACCTAGAAACTAAGACTCAAAATTTACCTAAAATTTGGGTTTTTACTTGCACAGTCGGCGATGAGACAACCTTAGATGATGATGATAATGGGGGGGAAAGAAACCAGCGGCCTCACCACTCTTTGTGAGGGAGGAGCAGCCGATCGAGCTTCTGTGGATAATGGATCTTAGGCGACGGTGACCAACAAGGAGATGAATCGGTGCTCCGGTTGCCAGCGAACACGAGGATGAGCGGTGGAGGAGAGCTGTTCCGTGGCTATTGGAGCAGCAGTAAGAGAGGGATGGAAAAGGAGCAACGAAGAGAAAAAAGGAGAAGGAGAGGAAGAAAGATGCTGAAGAGAGGGAGAGGCGTTGTTTTGTTTAGGGATTGGTTTGGAAACAATCTATATATATATGTGTGTGTGTGTGTGTGTGTGTGTGTATGTGTGGTCATTTTACACAATTCGCGACAAAACATTTTGGTCACCAATTAATTTTATAAATCCCTTCAAAATTTGAAATGTCTCTCTCCAAATATTTTAGTTAATTGGCGACTAAAAAAATAAATTTTTGTTTATCATTCGGCGACTAAATAATTTTAGTAGCCAAAACTAACTATACAGTGACTATCAAATTTTGTAGTCGCTGAAAATAAATTTTTGATGACTACCACTTTTGGTTGCCAAAGACAAAAAGTAAATTTTTGTTTTTCATTCGGTGACTAAAGAATTTTAGTAGCCAAAACTAACTATACAGCGACTTTAGTCGCTGAAAATAAATTTTTTGCAACCAAACTTTTGGTCACCAAAGATAAAAACTAAATTTTTGTTTTTCATTCGGTGACTAAATAATTTTAGTAACCAAAACTAACTGTCACGCCCCTAACTCACCCCTAAAAGTTTGGGCATGACCTATTCAAAACAGACTTGAAACCTGATATACATAACATATGGGGCCTGAACGGAAGCACGAAATATGAAAATAATTAAACAAATAAACTCCATTGAGCTACTTCTACATGCCAGGATCACATTCATCACATGCATTATAGTGGATAGATAAAGTTCCAAACTATATCTCGGAGCATATACATGCACATTTACAGTTCCAGCCCTATGATTGGGCGTATACAACAAAATAAACATGAAAGTTAAATACATCAACCTTAAATGGACACCCCTAAACAAGCCAACATCTTCTACAGTGCCTGGACATATGAAGGTTGACAAAAGAAAACGGGCGTCTTGGCTAGGACTGACCACCTGATTGGTGACCTTCAGAAACAGACATAACAGAGAGTGAGCCGGGCTCAGTGAATAGTAATACATAAATAAAATGATGCCTAACTTGAAACATAATACATATCAATGCATATAAGAATGCAGAGTTCATATAGTTAGTCTGAATCTGTGCTAAGTACACGACGGCCTCAGGCCCAATCCTGCAACATAAACATCATAAACATAATGGCTATAAGCTCTTAATCCTGCAACATAAACATCATAAATATAATGGTTATAAGCCCTTAATCCTGCAACATAAACATCATAACATAATGGCCATAAGCTCTTAATCCTGCAACATAAACATCATAACATAATGGCTATAAGCCCTTGAAACGTGGTGGCACAAGGCCCTTGAAACATATGGTACGAGGCCCTTGAAACATATGGCACTAAGGCCCTTGAAAGTTGGCATATAGCCCTTGAAAGTGGCATAAAGCCCTTGAAAACATGTGGCATAAAGCCCTTGAAAGTGGCATAAAGCCCTTGAAAACATGTGGCATAAATCCCTTGTAATGGCATAAAGCCCTTGTAAACATATTGGCATTAAAGCCCTTGAAAATGGCATGAAGCCCTTGTAAACATATTGGCATTAAAGCCCTTGAAAATGGCATGAAGCCCTTGTAAACATATTGGCATTAAAGCATACTTAAACTTGTAACATATACTTGAAACATACCTGAAACATCCTTAAACTTGTAATATACTTGAAACCATACTTGAAACATACTTGAACTTGTAATTTACCTGAAACCATACTTGAAATATACTTGAGACCATACATAAACCATACTTGAAATATACTTGAATTTACAACATACATGAACTTGTAATATGCGTATACTTGTAACATATTTGGACTTGTATCATACATAGACTTATAGCATACTTGGACTCGTAGCGTACATGAACTTATAACATACTTGAACTTGTAACATATTAAACTTGTATATACTTGAACTTGTAAACTTATTTAAACTTGTGCATACTTGAACTTGTCACATATATATAAACTTGTAACATTCTTGAGCTTGTAACATTCTTGACTTATAACATATGTAATCTTGTAACAGACTTGAACTTAGAACATACGTAAACTTGTAAACATTCATTAAGTCATAACGTAACATATCAGAAAACAGAGCCTTTCTTGTCATATTATGTCATTATTGTGCGCTTAACAAAAATAGAATAATTCATATTCTTATGTGGTCACATAATGATGTTAAACTTTTGTATTCATGTGTAACACAACAAAATAACTTCAGATTCATATGAATTCACATAGTTTTCCAATTATTCTGATTCTTCGAAGATGAACATCAGTTCCACTTATCCTTTAAGAAATCACATAGTATGCTTATAAATAACAAAGGGTTAATATTTGTCATTAACAGAACAAAGGATTCCAAAATCATACCGACGTACGCGAATCTTTCAGCGTTCATGTCAGTTCATATTGATTTCCAATTATCATAAATGTTCGTATAACACTTACGAAGAACAGAGCATTAGTAACAATAATTATCAACAACAGATAAAATATACACTTTTGTACTACTACTCACAGTGGTTAGATGCTTGGTCCGCCTCTGTAACTGACCCTACACAATTCATAATATACATAGAAATCGGGTCACATATAATTATTCCGTTCTTAACTTGTTTAATTCTCTTTATCCCATTTACACATCACTTTGCAATTCAACATAAATCAAATTAAATCCTTGAATCTCATTTCAACATTCCACACCCGAGTTCATGTCATCCATATCCTTAATAAATTATTTCCTTAATTTCTCCTTTACATTATAGCATGAATTCCAATGTTTATCACATAGTTCATTCGCAAATTGTAAACATAATTTTCAAACATTTCTAAATTCCAATTAAACTTGAACACATATAATTCAATATCTCAATTTCATGATTCTACTTCCAATTTGGGCAAAATCTTTGCTTAACATCATAAATCAACCTAGGGTTTTCAAGTAAATAAAGGATTTCAAGAAAATCCAAATTCCCCAAACCATTACTTCTTGTTCCAATTTTCTCATTGATTACAAGTCTAAAGTTCATACTCCATCACCTAAACCAAGCAATTGCATTCCCAACATTTCAAACCCTAAACCCCCAAATCTCAAGTTTGACACAATAATATGCTCAAAACCATAGATTTTGCATTTATATACTCGTAATATCACAAATTCATCCATGAATACAAATATTGAAAGGGAATAGGGACCCTTACCTCAAGAATCAAGCAAAGGAGCAAGATTGAGAAGAATCCTCCAAACTCTCGAAATTGCAATCGGTAGAACACAATAATCTTCAAGCTTCTTCACTTCTTGATGGGTGATCTTGATCTAAACTAAGGGAAATGGAAGGTTTTGGGGATCAAGGACCTAGGGTTTTCGGCCCTAAGACAAAGGAAAGAAGAGCGAAAAAGAAAAATGTAAGAAATGATCTCAAAATCCCGATTTAAAGCTGTTGTACCCGCTATTCCCGCTCGAGCGTCCCTATTCCCGCTCGAGCGGACCTGCTCCCAGCACAGATTTCGAAATTTTGAACAAGTATAACTCTTCCATCCGGACTCCGTTTTAGGTCGTTCTTATGTCCAAATTGAAGCCCCGGAAATAATATTTCCAATGGTTCTAACCTCACATTCAAATTCAAAGTGTGGAAAAAGAAAAGGGCAAAAGAGTGGCTGCTGATCATAGACAAATTATTCCAATTAAAGCTTTTGGTCCAATCTTACCTCACCATCATATTACCAACTCAATCAATACCCCAAAATAAAATAAGAAGGTTCCAAATACACTAATAAAAATGTCCAAAAACGAACCCACGTGCCTCAGAAATTCAAACTTAACCAAGCGACCCGCTCGAGCGCCCAACCCTGCGCTCGAGCGTGCAGACCAACAAAGCAGTCCGCTCGAGCGTCTACTCCCCCGCTCGAGCGGAAAATCACAACTCCCAGAATCTCAGGCTGTCTGCAAAATTACTAGAAACCTCGAAAGTCCGCTCGAGCGTCAACTCCCCCGCTCGAGCGGAGAGAAAAATTTCAGATCATTACAGTAAAGGTCGTCAATTCCAGTTTTAACACATTAACACACATTAACCCCTAATTAAATAAGGATGACTTCCTCTACAAATTTTGGGGTCATTACACTAACTATACAGCAACTAAAAATATTGTTTAGTTGTTGAAAATAAATTTTTGGCGACCAAACTTTTGGTCGCCAAAAATAAAAAGTAAATTTTTGTTTTTCATTCGACAACTAAATAATTTTAGTAGCCAAAACTAACTATACAACAACTAAAATATTGTTTAGTCGTTGAAAATAAATTTTTGGCGACCAAACTTTTGATCTCCAAAGAAAAAAAAAATTTCTATTTGTCATTTGGCAACTAAATAATTTTAGTAGCAAAACTAGCTATACAACGACGAAAATATTTTTTAATTGCTGAAAATAACTTTTTGGCTACCAAACGTTTGGTCACCAAAGCTAAAAAGTGAATTTTTGTTTTTCATTCGGCGACTAAATAATTTTAGTTAAAACTAACTATATAGCAACTAAAAAAAAATTAGTCGTAAATTGTGGCATTTTTAGCGACTAAATTTTTTTTAGTCACCAATAATCAATATATCCCGACTAAAAAAAATTAATAGCTAAATATTGTACTTTTTCCGACTAATATAACTTTTGGTTGCTAATTCCACAACTTTTGGCAACTAAATTTTTTTAGTTGCCAAATTTGATCACCAAAAGTGCAATTTGTTATAGTTGACATTTTTGCTAGTGCAATTGGCTTTCTCTTTCTCCAAGGGGCTTTGTATCAGAAGAGGCAAAATGTCCATTTTAATTTTGGCTCTCCACAACTAGCTATCCTTCTTGCAAGGCAAAAACGTTTTCCGCTAAAATTCAGGCTGCAAATGAACCGAGCTATTCATGAACAAGCTCATCTTGGTTCGTTTAGTAAATGAGCCGAGCTCGAGCTCACATAAGTTCGGCTCGTTTATCTTTATTTAAATTATATAATAAATATATTATTTATATATTAAATAATATAAATAATATTTAAAAAAATTATCGAGCCGAGCTCAAGTCTAATTCCTTATCGAACCAAGCTCGAGCTCAATAAGTAAATGAGTTGAGCTTAAGCTCAGCAAAGCTCAACTCAGTTCGTTTGCAGCCCTAGCTGAAATTGCTCTCTTTATCTTATCAAGTATCTTCGAGTTAGTTTTGTGTTTGTATATTGCATTTAATTGATTTGGTTCTGTGTTTGTATATTATCATTTGAAAATATAATCGTTTGAAAATATTTTTAAAAAAAATAATTTAATATATGTATATTTTTTTTAAATAATTTAATTATATATTTTTAAAAAATATATTACAAATGGCACGTCAACATATGTGGCATATAATAAAAAGATTATTTATTAATTTATCTATATTTATAATATTTTTCTTTTAAAAATTAATTAAGTTAGTTTGATATTGATTGATTAGCTAAAATAAAGAGTATGGTTAGAGTTTACACTAATAAACTAGTTAAGTAAAATAAATAGAGTACTTTTGTGTGTGCATTTGCAAGGCATTTTGAAAAAATCATTCAATACTTCTAGAACATCATGTATTCATACGCTAGGACTAATCATTATATATCATACTCGTTCATCACAAAAATAGTTTACTTTTTGAGACATTATTATGTGAATGATAATAGTTCTTTACTAATGTCCAATTTCATCACTAAAAATACAAAAATAACAGTTTTTGCAACTAAAATATTTCATTTCTAAAATTTGTCCCAACATTTTCGTCTCTAAAACTTTAATTTATTATAGTGATACATATCTACTGTTTGGAATTCAATGTTTAAAAACAATTTTTATTGTAGTGGTACATATTTTATGAGGTTCTTGGTTATGAAAATTTCTGACATATTTATAACAATTTAATAAATGTACAATTTCATCTCTAAAAATACAAATAATAATAATAATTTTGACAATTAAGATATTTTGTCTCTAAAATTAAAATATGGTTATGCTATAGTATAATACCCTCACATCCTCAAAAAGATGTGTACCATAGGCAAGTTATGACATTTATATGGTTGATTACCACAACAAATGTCATAACTGAATTTTTTTAGAGTCATAACTAAAAACAATTTAAGTTATAACCAAACACTACATAACATATAACCAAAAACTATTTGGATCATAACTAAAATAATGACAAAATTAATATCATAATTAATACCATAATATCTATAATCAAGTCGTAACTAAGAATACCCCAAGAGAGTATGTATAGTATAGTCTAAGATCACAAAGTGCATACATACTTCATAAAATTTTGATTTTTTTTTCCTTAATTTTTCTACTTTTCTTTTTCTTTCTTATATATATATTAGTGTATGCTCGTACCCGTGCCCGTGCCCGTGTCCCATGCCTGTGCCCTGAATGCACGGTATAAATAAAAATAAGTTAACAAAAAGGAGGAAAGTGGAATCATGGGATCATTTATAGGATTATTTATGAGATCATGAAGGTGAGTGAGAAAAGAAAAAAGTAAGAGAGAGAAGCAAGAAAGTAGGATATATCACAGCCGTTATTTTATAATTTGAACAGATCTGAACTGTTCAAATATCCTAGTAGGACAAATGTGTGTAAGACATTTTCAAAAACCTTCTTGTCTTATTATATAGATTATATATCAAAATTTTGACAAAAAACTCTTACTTTAAGAGTCTCCTCTCATGAGGAGGAGTCTCATTGGAAGTTTGAAAAATTATGAAAGTCTATTCATCTATTTATAGGAAAAGATTGTTCAAAGAGAACCTAAAAATTCTATATGAAATTCAATCAAATTATTTGAATCATATTTAATTGGAGAGAGGGTTAAAATTTTCATTTCCCTCCAAAATTAAATCTAACATTCAATCAATTTGTTTGGAAGGAATGTGATAATTTTTTAATTTCTTTAAAACTAGTGACTTTTTTTTAATCAATTATGACTTTATTAAATATTATTAGTAAATACTATACAATAATTTTTATTTTTATTTCAGTAATTATATATATATATATATATTATTTATAATTTATAATTATATATTATTAATTATAATGTCACAATACAATCGATTTGACCCAACGGTTGAATCAGTGACCCATCTACGCAATCTTTTTTTCAATTTGCTCACCGGTGTAATTTTTAAAATATTGACTAAGATCCAAAAAAAAATAATATCACAAATATCATAACTGGAGCATACCCTAGAGAGTATGTATAGTAGAATTTGCATGCACTTTTTTATGAAGTGTGTCTACTAAAATTTTCCTTTCTAATTCATTTGAAAATATAGAATGATATCTCACAATTAAAGTGGCTCAATTAGAAAATATAGAATGATATCTTGCAATTAAAGTGACTAAAATTTGAATAACATCTTTATGACTGATTCATAGTTCCTCGGAATAACTGAACAGTCCAAATGTCATGCATACATTATAGAAATAGAATCTAAAAATCTAAAAACCTCTCTCTCAAATGGCTATGGCGGTCGGCTGGCCCTGCTTCCTCTTTGTGTTTGTGTTTGGTTTTTCTTTTTAATAAACTTGAATCCCCATAGTTTTTCCCACCCAGATGTGCTTTGTTTTGTTGCTGTGGATCTTTATTCTTGGTGTTTCGGAACATGGGTTAAAGTAGAGAAGAAGGAGGTAGGTTTGGGTGTTTGAGTGTTTCGGCCAGTGGGTTGGCGGTTTGGGAAGCTTCGGCCATGCAGTGGGTGAAGCCCGGCGGAAGTGTCAGGCGTGGGAGAAGGCCGGTGGAAGGGTCAGGCGTCGGAGCAGCGGAACAGCAATGAAGGTTTCACGCATGCCTCTCGTTTTTTGATGCTATGGATTAGTGGGTCAAAAAGCTGTGGGAAAAAAATAAAAAATCAAGAGTGCTGCTTTGGGTAATTCAATGTCTGGTGTGGTTTGTGGTTTGATGCTTTCTGTTCTTTAGTTAAGTACTTCTTAACTGTTGATTTTTGTCTTGTTTTGGATTTCTTTTTGTTAAAAAAAAAAAAAAAATCATCGTGAAATCGAGGAATTGGTTATATAAATGCGAGTAGCAACAATAAGAATGTATTGCATCTTTTTATACATTTAATTTCATATTTTTAATAAAATTTTTACTTTACTGATAAAAAAAAATGCATACCTTATAGAAGTAACCAATCAAAATAATTTTTTTTATTTCTTCTGGAACCCATGAAACAAACAAAGGATAACTTCAAGGCATACCATGATATATTATTTTATTTGAAGATTTATTTGAGAGGTAAACTCTAAAATAAATTACTTAAACGAGCTTCTTGTAAATTTAGATGTCTTTAATAACGGTAAGTATTTGGAAATTTATTTTACAATGAAAAAAATAGTATGAAGATGATCATGAAAGATTCTCCACCTTTAGATTATCTATACAATAAATCACTACACACTAATCAAGGAATGAAAAATCTTCATAATGCATTTCATGATATATTTTTCATGATCCCTATTTGAATTGAGGGTATTGCCATCCTATTCATGAGGTCCATTGGTAGGGCTGGGCATACGGTTATCCGACCCGCACAACCCGCCCTACCCGACCCTACCCGCACGGGTATGGACGGTTTCGCAAATACAATAGGATAGGGTGCGATTTGAAATATTTCTAATTTTCGGGTTGTGGGTTTGAACCGCATCCGACCAACCCGCCCACATAACCCCTTTTTTTTTTTTTTTTTTCTTCAGATCTGGACCGTTCACTTTACTTCATCTATACCCAAACAAAACAAACAAAAAAAAAAACCCTAAACTCAAAAACACATTGCGCAGCTCTCATCTCACACTCTCTCTCGTTTTTCAGTCTCTCACTCTCATCTGATCAGTCTCTCACACTCACTCTCTCACTCTCATCTCATCACTCATCTGGGCCGATCAACCTCGAAAGAGATCGACTCTCACTCATCACAAGATCGATCGATCGACCTCATTCTCTCATCGCACCGATCGACCTCGCAGGTATGGATCTCTATGTCTCTGTCTCTCTTTCCTCCCCGATCTCTGATTTTTTGTGTTATTTAGATCTGTGTCTCTCTGTGTGACTAAGATTGTTTGTCAATGGTGATTTTGTGTTCATTTCTGTGTCAATGGTGATTTTTTTTTTTTAGATCTGTGACTCTTAGTTTATTTTTTCATTTCTGATTGTGTGTTATGTATCAATGGTGAGGACTTTGATAGTGGAGTCGATGATATTCATACTCCAAGACAGTACATAGTATGGAATATGAATAAGAATACTCATATTTACCCATAATATGTTGTTAGCTTCAAGGTCACTAATTTCATACTATGTACTGTCTTGGAATACTCATATTTACCCAGAATGTGTTGTCGATGATATTCATTTCTCTCTCTCTCTCTCTCTCTCTCTCTCTCTCTCTCATCTCATCAGTCTCACTCTCTGGTTTTGCTCTGTTTGGGAATCTAGGAGAGAAAAGAAAAGAAATGATTATTTAAGTTATAAAAGAAAATAAAAGAAAAGAGATGATTGTGATTTCTCTCATTTTTGTTTGGATAAGAAAAAAATAAAAGAAAAGAAATTGTTGTGATTTCTCTCATTCTTGTTTGGTTAGATTTCATTAAGAAAAAAGAAAAGAAATTATTTTATGTTATATTACCAAAATAACCTTTTTATATTTTCAATCATTTCATTTCTTTTATTTTTATAGGGATAAAATTGGTATTATGAAAATAGTGATTTCTTTTCTCTCCCAATCTCTCCACTTTTGGGAAGATTGAAACTGAGGCTTATAAGAGAAATGAGTTTCTCTCAATTTCTCTCAATTTCTTCTCATTTCCCTCCACTTAGGTTATCCAAACAAGTAAAAAAAATACATATCTCTCCATTTCTTTTCTTTTCTCTCCAAATCACTCAATCCAAACATAGCGGACATGATGAATCTTCTCGAAGACAGACTTCAACATGCAAATGGTGCAGTTGTCTTAGCAACCATCAAGTTGTTTCTGCAATTGACGTTGTCTATGACTGATGTTCATCAACAGGTGCCTATCTTGATATTCCATTGTTTTGTTTATTGGTTCAAGTAATAATGATAAAGTTTGTTACTAAATGTTCTTGAGAGGATGCTCATTAATAACATTTCTTTGTTGATCATTTAATTCAAGCAATGTTGATATGCTAGTTCATATTAAAACATACCTTTACTGATCTATTAATTCAAGTATTATTGGTAGTGTGTTATTAGTCTCTATTGTACAGGAGATCCATTGTATTTGTCAATTAGCGATGTTTTTTGATGTGTTGCTATTTGGTTTTGATCATCCTTCCAGTTCTTGCTGCATTGGTTGTTGCCTGTTAATATCATTCATCTACATGCCATGAGTTAATTTGGTATCTTCTGAATCCTTTGAGGCTTTCAAGTTCTAATACTTTGTGCTTCATGATTATAGTTTATAAATTATCTACATAATGAGACACTGTGACTTTTATTTTAAAATAGGAACTTGCAGTGGCTTGCAATTTTGACTTCTACAGTGCATAGGATTGTTGCACCTGTGTTCCATTCATGCTAAAATATAATCAAATTTTATATTTGTCAATGAGTAATGAAGAAATATATATGAAAGGGAGACCAGAGAACTTGAACACTGTGCAGCCTTTAAGAGGAAAATTACCAGTAAAAGAAAGGATAAGTAGGAAAGGCCAATTAAAAAATATCATAAACAAAAATATGGCCTATTCTAAAATGTTTATCCTGGTCCAATTATTAATGTTGGAGCATTTTAGAAAATATGAGAAAAAATGTCCAAAATAAAGATTGACAAAATGGGAGAAAAATGTTTAAAAATAAACTTTTTAAAAAAAAGTTCAATCCGCAAACCATCCGCAACCGCCCGCACATCCGCGAACCATATCCGCACAAACCGCAAACCACATTGCGGGCGGTTGCAGGTTGACTTTTTCCCAAACCGCATAAATGCGGGCGGATCCAAACCAAACCGCAAACCATCCCAAATCGAACCACGGACACTCCTATCCATTGGCATGGGGAGCATGTCTAGGGTCACTTCCGTACACCGCACCTTTAAGGCTTCTTAATAAATGATGATCTCTTTCCATATCTACAACAACAACCACATAGATTGCCCAAAAACACAATAACCTAATTAAAACCCACACTGTTTGATATCAAAGCAAAATAGAATTTCAAAATACAATAATTATATATAATAGAATCTACCTAATATTTGATGCCCGAGAAATTTTTTTATTACTAGACATAAAATTAGTGAAATTATAATAATAAATACATGTGAAATTTGTTGTCTTTACATTTAGTGGTAAAAAATGGAGGCTTGGGGATCAGAAGTCTAATTTTCAAATTTTTGGGACAATTACTTTAAATTCTATTCTGTTTTTTGTACAGGAGGACAACAACAATTTGAATAATCATAATACCTCTATCTATCCATTTATTTGCCAATATGTACACTTATCTGTTTAATTTTACGACGGCTTTTATTCAAATAGTAGTCGGCGACAACTAGCAATGGCAATGGTGAGCAGTGATTGATAGTCGTTTGTGCGAAAAAAGAGAAAGTAGAAATAGAAAAAGAACAAGGGTAAAAATGAAGGGGAAAAAAAGTCCTTCAAAACAATAATTTGTATTTCTCATCGATATATTTTATTGATCATGTTCTTATAACCAAAACAAAACAAACGTTACACTTTATGCCATACATACACATAAAAATGAACTTTTCATGAATTAACCAGTAAAAAATCATAGCAAGAAATTAATTTATGTATAATGTAGAACAAAATTGTACCACAAGTAAATTAAATCAATATAATTGACACCTTGTATATATACCTCACTTGTAAGTTAACTTTATGATTACTAGCGGTTAGCACACACTATGCATGTGCAAGTTAAATAAATAAAATTAAAAATAAATATTTATTATGTATTGTGTACAACTCAAATAGTAAGAGTTTTACTTAACAAATCAACAGTTTGAACCTCAGGACACCCAAGTAGATGCTCACTCATACAATAAAAACAATTAAAATAAATTATAAATTTTTTAGTACAACTTTTGATAATCTATATATATTATATAAAAACAAAAGTTCAACATATTTAATTAAATAAACTCACTTTTTTTTGCTTTTTGTTAGGCACATAATTAGCATGTCCTCAAAATTCTGTTAATAAAAGAGATATGTTCCATTAATGTCTCGGTGGTGGATCACTTTCTATAGATTGGATTAAATCAAGTCAACAACCGATTATTCCGATACTTGGATCTACGGATGCAGTAATAATATCTCAAAACATTTTTTTTTATGAAAAAAATAAATTTGTCCATGCTGAAAATATTTAAGTACCTATTTTACCTTTTTTTCCCCAAATAAACTAAAAAAGTCAACTACGTTATGATTTGAAATGCAACTAAGCATCATTAATTAACATCTTTTAAAACAAATAAATTCAAGTGTGCTATGCTACCGGTGGTGTTACATGCACCAATTAGTATACTAACTAATATACCAACACTAGTTATGACTTTATTATTAACCTCACTCATTAATCATGTTATAAATATCCAAAAAACTTCTTAAATTATGTCATATCATCAATTAATACACTAGTTACTATACTAATTAGTGCATATAACATTATTCGCTATGCTACACACCTCCAAGTTATAATATTTGTGGTATTAATTAATATAAATATCATAACTAAATCATTTTTAGTCATAACTATAAATAATAAAAAAAATTATAACCAAACCATTTTGGATCACAAGCAAAATAATTAGAACTAACATCAAAATAAATCATAATCGAATACCACAACCATAGCAAGTTCAATTACACATATAAGTGCTTTTGAATGATAGCATATGGTGTATATATGATAAATGAAAAATACTAAAGATGTATATAAAGAATGCATGAATGGGAAATATTATGGTACATACCTTTACCATATGCACTTTATAACTAAAAAGAAAAATTGTATAACTTCATACTTTTTGAGTCATAATTAAAGTAAAAAGAAAATGTCATTACCAAACACAACATGAGACATAACTAAAAAATTCATAAATCATAACTAAAATAATGTCATAACTAAAGAGAAAAAAAATTGATCATAACTAAATAATAAAATGACATAATTAAAAATATATATGATGCACCATTTCCAAGGATGTATGTCAGAATTTCCCATATATATATTCATACATGTAAATTGTAATCAAACTCACATGGTCCTCTCGGAATGTGGTCTTTAATGGGCTGATATGGAATTTGTGCTTCTACAGCTTTGGCCATGGATGGAATCATCATCAGCTGAAATGAAATTAATAGGACAATACAAAGGACAATGGAGGTCTTCTTGTGAACCATTTCAGCACCCCTTAAAAATACCAATATAACTACTGATTTTTTCAGACTACTTGACCCTTGTTATATTATATACTCTGATCATCATAGTTATTATATAGGAAATGTATATAGGAAATTACAATGCAGCTCTACAAAAGTCTTTACCAAAGAATGGGTTATAACTTGTAGCTTTCATTTGGCATGTCAAAAAGTTTGACTTTTTAACCTTTTTAATCAAAAAAACAAAATAGATTATAAAGTCAATAAGATAAAAGACACATCTAAACTATATCATTTCATTTTTTCTCTTACAAAAGTCAAAAAAGTCAAAAAGTCTATCCCAAACGAGACTTTTTAGCCCAGACTAAAATAACCAAAAAGTCAACCCACATTCCAAACGAACAATATAAGAGAAATTCTACTATACACACTCCTTATCATATGTATCTTTAAATTATACCATTTTTTTCTTTAGTTATGATCAATTTTAATTATGACTGATGAAATCTTTGATTATGTTTTATGTGTTTTTTGGTTGACTTTTTTTTTATTACTTACGACTTAAAAAATATAAAATTATATCATTTTTTTTTTTAATTACAATGGTACACATCCTTCTAGAGAAGTGTACCGTAGTCTTCTCCTAACAATTAAAAGTTGTGGAAACCCCTTTGCTACGTTCATTTATTTTTATTTTTTTGACCCTCCTTTCGGTACGTTCAATTAATTACCACTACTACTAAGACCAGTCGTGACGTGATTCATTTTATTTTCCCTACCTAATGGAGTGGACGATTCTACAATTCTAATTCCATCGTTATTTAAAAAAAAAAAAAAGTCATGGGGCACTGCCATAATAAGGGTTGGTATCACACCCGGTTGAGTTGTAAAAATGGAGTTCTTTTCTTTCCACAAGTCAAAATTTTAAGTATAACTACCGGTGATTCGTTGTAAAAATGGAGTCCAAGCTCCCTCTAAGCCTAGTCTAGAAGATTTTTTTTAACAAGCTCAATCTGACTGACGACTCAAAACCTTAAGTTTGCGCCTTGCTCTACCGACTTCGCCCAATGAAGATCACGGCCAGGCCAATGGGCTCGCAACCTGGCCTGGCCCGATGGGTAGAGATTAAGGCCTAATTCTTAGGCTTTTTCCAATATCCTCAACATAGACAAGTCTTTGTGGATCATTGACCCGGTCATTTTACAATACACTCTCTTAAAAAAAATAATTTATACCACATATGATATTTTGCGGTGTTAATATCACAAAATATGATAACCAAATCATTTTCAATCATAAATAAATGGATCACAATAGATTACAACCAAACACCACCTAAACAAAGATCTCTTAATAACTAAAATAATCATAAGTCATAACTAACCCTATAATGAGTAATAACCAAACACAGGGCCACCCTGAGATTTAAGGGGCCTAAAATAATTTTCGAAAATGGGGACCCCTCTTACATTGAAAAAAAAAAATTTATTTCACGAATAAAACGATAAGTTACAACTTTTTTATTTGTTTGTAATCACAAAAAAATTTACTTGCATATATAATCATTAAAATTATAAACAAAATAATTTAATGAAACAAAATTAGGACACAAAAATTAGGAAAAGATTATTCAATTAAAACTGATAAAGACCTAAGTAAAAAAATTAGGGCAAAATTATTTATTCCACTAAAATCTAATAAATAAAGAAGCTAAAAAAATATATATTATGACCCATTTATTGCATGTATTGTTCTTCTTGGGCCCAAACACTATTTTTTTTTAATATATATTTTCATTTTAATAAATATGGACCAAACTACACTTATAAATAAATATGGATTAAACCATACATTGACCCAATTAAATATTTTGAAGCCCTTTAAATTGATCCTTAAAAAAAAGAAAAACAAACAAACATTGAGCCTAAACCATTTTATTAAATTTAAGAACCCTATTTTTGGGCCAAAATTTTGGAGTCTAAGGCATAAGCCTTACTGACCCTAGGCCAGGGCCAGCCCTGGCCAAACATTACTTGAGCCGTAAGCCACAAGAGAGTTCATAACTAAAGTAATAATCATAAACACAATGAGTCATAAAAAAATCACAAAATGCATAACTTGGGACATATGGTATACCCCGTGTTGGAAGCGTGTATCATAAAATTTTACATATACAAGACTTAAACTAACTTTTAAAGCGATCTATTCATTTTTTTTTTTTTTTGTTGGAGGATGAGTTTCGTGACTTTGGGTTTTATAGGAGAGTTACATTTTGAGAAGGGTTTATAGATTTTGTTTTTCCTTTGTACTTAATTCGATGCCTCCATGGCGTCCTTCTAATAAAATTTTATTCTTATTTATCACGTGCATATAAGCAAGAAATCTTTCACATATCAACAAGGATCCAAATCCATTTTCTCATTTTCTTTCTCAAAAGAAAGACAGAATGCAAAAACATGGCAGCGGAGATAATTTCTCACTATGTAAGTACCTTTTCTATTTCCATTGAACAAATTCAAAATACACATCCACCCAAGTAAATATCATTCTCATTCGTTATTATAGTTTAAAGTCCGTTTCTATGACCTACGAATACCCAGCAGTAAATGAGACCAATTAAGAAAAGATGATACTGTATAGCGGCGGATTAAGGAAAGCATTATGTCAGGTTAGCAGCAATGACACTGAAAACCAAACCAAACTACGCCATGTTTCTTAATCAATTGGGGTCTGTAGGCTATATGAATCATTTTTCATTATTTTGCTCTATCAAAAGCACTAAGCCAATTACAATGGAAACAACAAATGAAAATAAAGAAATAAATAAAAGAGGGCCTTGCTAAGTCTCCCGTGAGTTGCCATCCTAACTGGTTTGTATTTAAGACAGGTATTAGCACAGAATGATGTGGCAAACTGAATCCGCAAAGAAAAACTCATGGCAAATCCATCAAATAGGGAAGACACTAGAAGAGATAACTACAAGGTCATTGTGAATAAAGGGCCATGCACAGACTAAGAAGCACAAACACTCTACCAATGAAATTTCGTATGTGTTGAACACATAAATGGCTAAGAGACACCTAGAAATGTATTAACTATGACCTCAATTGCTACAACTGCAAATGAATCAAAACTTCTCACATGGGAAGGACTCTAATCCATCCTTTGTGCTCAAACTGTAGAACTTTATGTTTCTGCTATAAAACTAACGTAGATACGTGAATAGTTCATTTAACTTAGTTCTTCTTGAACAGCAGCACACTGGAGTACGTTTCAGAGCACCTTGTTTTACGTGAGTACAGTTCACTAATTGCTTTTTTGTTATGAATTGCAGATACAATTACCATTTACCAATGTCACATTGACTCAGGTGGGGCATCATTGGGTGTGGTTATATACCTAACTGGTGCCGAATTCATCTAAACACTGCTATTAAGCAGACAAGGCAGCACAGACCTAGTTTTGTAACTCTTCATCACTCTTATAGAGTACCATATTTGAAACATGACTAAATATGTAAAAACAAAAAAAATAAAAATAAAAATAAAAGGAACAAAGGAATACTATCTGACATGCTTTCACCATACAAGCACTGGAAATGTTGCATTCACAAATTGAGAAAAAATCAGTTCTTGGATGAGTTTCATAATGTGTAACATGAAAAAACAAAATTTACGAAAATCACCAATCCTGTCCCCAAAAAAATAAAAATTAAAAAAAAATATATGTATAAAGAAAGAAATACAAAATATATCAAGTCTACGGCAAAACTAACCTGAGTGTGCAAAGTAGAATTATACAGGAGCAGAGTCATTCAAGTTTTCCCAGATGTTAAAAAATTTGGATTCCCAGTTATTTAATGCTATAGTAGAAAATCTGGGATAACCGGCGTCTGTGCAACCACATTCACACCCCCATCTGCGCTTTGTCGAGCTTTGTTCTTACCATGGCGGTGACTGCTTTTCTGCTTTTCTTTGCGACCTTTTTCTTCACTTTCCTCAACATTCTTCCCTGTATCGACGTATCCGTATCGTACCAATACTCGTCGAATTCATCTAAACACTGCTATTAAGCAGACAAGGCAGCAAAGACCTAGTTTTGTAACTCTTCATCACACTCTTATAGAGTACCATAGTTGAAACATGACTAAATATGTCAAAACAAAAACAAACAAAAAACAAAAAGAACAAAGGAATACTATCTGACATACTTTCACCTTACAAGCACAGGAAATGTGACATTCACAAATTGAGAAAAAATCATTTCTTGGATGAGTTTCATAATGTGTAACATGAAAAAACAAAATTTACAAAAACCACCAATCCTGTCCAAACAAAAAAATGTATAAAGAAAGAAATACAAAAACTAACCGCGGTGTGCAAAGTAGAATTATACAGGAGCAAAGTCATTCAAGTTTTCCCAGATGGTAAAAAATTTGGATTCCCAGTCATGTAATGCTATAGTAGAAAATCTGGGATAACTGGCGTCTGGGCAACCACATTCACACCCCCATCTGCCCTTTGTCGAGCTTTGTTCTTACCATGGCGGTGACTGCTTTTCTGCTTTTCTTTGTGACCTTTTTCTTCACTTTCCTCAACATTCTTCCCTGTACTTTTATGTTTTCTCTCTTTACTATGAGAATGATGTTTGCTTCTCCTAGAATTAGAATTTCCTACCTCAGAATTTCCCGCATCAGCCAAATTTTCAGGTTCAATAGTAGTTATCTTCTCCTTCCCTCTTTTCTTGCTTGATGACTTATCAGAGGGCTTGCCTCGTGATGAACTGGGCACGGCTTCAATACCTGAAAGAACATCTTGCACAGCACCAGAGATCAAATCATCTTTTGGCTCAGGCTTCTTGTCTGCAATACGTACTTCATCTCCTTCATCCAATCTTACAACAACAGGCCTAGACTTTGATTGGTTTGGCTTCTTCTTTGGGACAAATGACTGCTCTGTAAGCTTAACGAGAACATCCACATCATCTCTGACATCATTCGTCAATTTAGGTTCATTAGCAGGTGGGTACTCATTGGATGTAGTTTCCTTTATCTCTGAAGGAAGATAATACAAGCCATGCAGCTTGCGGTGCTCAGCAAGCAAAGATGTCGACTCAGATGATGGTCCCGATTCTTCTTTATCCTGGCTGTCAAAGAGAGCAGCACCATCCCTATCCTCAAATTCAGGTTTCCCAAGGTAAAAGGAATTTGATGTAGGTATTTGTATATCACCACAAATCGTTTCCAAGTCAATGAGATTCTGCTCAAGCATCAGTCCATCTGGTATAGGTACCCTTTCTTGAGCAGTCATTGAAACCGGACCAATTTCCTCAGAAAAGGCATCATGCATCAGTTTGATAACTTCAGAAGCTTTTTTTTCACCAACCACCAAATTCCCTTCCTTCTGGATTAAAGAATCACAAATTTCTTGCTCTACCAACTCGATTAAACCAAGTACATTATGTACCCTCTCTTGTACTTCCACCTCATGGCTTCCTGCTACTGGACCCAGAGCAGTTTTAACAACATCTAACAAGCTTACAATATATCCATGTGTAAGGTGTTCTTCCTTTAAAAAAGCTGACGAAGAGCTTGGTCCAGGAGCAACAATTGTATCTCCATAATTTCCCACAGAAAGATCTTCAGCTGATTGACGTAAAACCCTTGGATTGAAATCTTCAGTCTTTTCGGAACCAGCAAGAGCTTCAGATGTTGCTAAATTGTCAACTTCTGAACATTCCCTTTCATAGATTGAATCCGCCACACCTGGTGCCAAATCATTAGCATATGAAGACGAAGAGGCAACAGCTTCGTTTGGGAAGAGATAAGAATGCAGACAGAAAATTAATACTTTAAATGAAGACTGAATATATACAGCTCTTATCGATGGTGGCAAGAGACTAGTCCGTGGTTGTAACAGTGCTTCCATAAGCTCAATTGTGTTCTTTGAATACATAACATACTCCCCTGACACCCAAGCAGCTGCAGATAATATCCTGTGTAAAAAGGGATTTCCAAGCAATGCAGGATCAATCAGTAGATCACGACCAACACGAACAAGCTCTGGTCTTACATCCTTCACTCTCATACCAATATCAATTAACTGCCTCTCGATTTCTTCCCCCTTTTGGCAATGGGGCATCCTTGATATCTCCCCAAGAAACGATACATACCAATCAAAATCAATGATTATCTCATAAACATTTCTACAAGAAGTTGATAGTATTGACCCAAGAATCTCATTGCAAAACTCCGGATCAGATTTCAGTGCATAATTAACCAAAACCCTAGAAATTTCAGCCACGTTATCCTCCGACACCATCACCATCACAAGACACAAAGCTTCAAGCTTAATATTAGGATCAGCATCACTCAAAGACTTAATCACAACCTCCTTGTTCTCCACCACCGCCCACAAATGCTTAGGCGCAACAATCGAAAGAGCTCGCAATCCAAGATACTTGAGATTTGGATCATCCTCAACCAAAAACTCCCGAACTTTCTCAACCGCGAGCCTCACTGCAGATTCATGATCAGTCAAACTAGTCACTATAGTCCGAATACACTCAAACATCAACGATTTCGCCCCGGTTCTCCTCATATGCTCGCAAATCGGATCAACAATCCTCTTCGCCAACCTCGGTTCCAAAGGGGCTAACAAAGCAAAAATCTTTAAAACCTTAATTAAAACCCAATTATTCCTCGAATCAACCAAAATCCTATAAAACTCAGGTGCTAAAGGGAGATACGATTTAGGTTCTCTCGAAGCGAGCTCACAAAACACACTAACAACAGAAGACACAGTTTGTGAATCAGAACTATCTAGATTCTCAACCAATCGCTTGAAACAAACCCTAACAGCATCAGGATACTCACGAAAAACCTTCAAAATCGTGGAAATTGCTTTTTTACGAATAGAGAGCTTAGAACTCGACAACAATGTGAAGATTTCAGGAGTTAGGTCACGAGCAAGATCGATTGTGCAGATAATGGAGAGGCATTCGAGAGCGAGACTTACCTCGAATTCGTTGATGGAATTGAGGTCTTTGCGGAGCTGATTGGTGAGGAGGAGGAGAACATCGGTGGAGGAATTGAAGGATTGAGAGGCGGCGAGGTATCCGATCTGCTTGTGGTGGAAGCGAGGAGAGGAGGTGACTTCGACGGCGTGGAAGGCGGCGAAGGAGGTGTCGACGCCATGGAGGGAGCGGAGGTAGTTGAGTTTTTGGAGAGCGATGGATTTGGTTTGGAGATCTGTAGATTTGATCTCGCGGCGAATCTCTTCCATGGCTTTGGAGATGAAGGTTGATTCGCTGACGAGTTGGAGACGGATGCCTTTGATTAGGTCTTCTAGGGTTCGTTGGAATAGTGAGTCCATGATCGATGGACCTGCCATTGATGATGATGATCAGTTATATCTTCTCTTCACTTTCCCTCTCTATGTTTGTGTGCATATATATATTTTTGGTTTATGTATGATAAAACTCCATGATTGAAAGAAACAGGGAAGACCGATGGATCGATGACAGAGAAGAGGATCAAAGTGGGGTTTTGCTGATAGTGTGGATAGAGAGATGTGATCTGAGAAATGGAAGAGTCCGTCCGTAGGCGGCGTTTGGAAACTTGTTTGGGTTCGTTTTGGAAAAAATAAATAAATAAATAAATTAGTAATATTGCTATACGCATCAATTAGTGTATTAATTGATCGAAAATGATCGAGTGCTCGAAATTTCGAGCTCGAAATACGGCTCGAAATGCAGAGGGAAGAGGAGAGGAAGAAGAGAAGAGGAAGGGAGGGAGAGGAGAGAAGGGAGGGAGAGGAAGAAGGGAGGGAGGAGGCCGTCGACCGTCGGCCGTCGCAGCTTCGTCCCAGCCCGTCGTCGCCTCGCCTCGCCGCCGCCTCAGCAGCTCGTCGGTCGTCTGCCAGCCCCGGTCCGGTCGTCTGTCCCGCCGCAGCTCCCCCCCATTTTTATAGCCCCCTCCCCTCCAGTCCTCCCCCCTCCTCCCCCTCCTCCTCCGGTTCTGCAGAGCCCCCCCTCCCCCCTTCTTCTTCTTCTTCTTCTTCTTCTTCTCCGTTCGTTTCTTCTTCCAGATCTGCAACAACGAAAAGAAAAAAAAAAAAAAAAAAAAAATACAGACTCGACACCAAAACGACGTCGTTTTGGTGTCGAGCCAGTATTTCGAGCCGTATTACTCGAGCTCTGTAGCGGTTCCGTTAATTGATGATATGACATAATTTAAGATATTTTTCATATTTATAATATGATTAATGAGTGTTTTTAATAATAATGTCATAACTAGTATTGATACACTAGTTAGTATATTAATTGGTACATATAGCATTACTGAAATTTTAGACTGACTTTTTAATTTTTTTGGTTAAATTAATTTTGTTTGGGAAGATTTTTCGGACACTTTTTCATAAATCATTTTTCATTTACTTAGGTGCCGTTTGGTAACACTTACGTTTTCAGTTTTCTGTTTATATTTACAAAAATTTTAAAAACTCAAATAAAAACTTGTTTGGTAAAATTTTTGATTTATAAATCAGTGGTCTCAGTTTATAAATTTGGCCAAAAAATGAAAACATAAAAAATGTGTTTCCATTTTGAGTTTTGAGTTTTTTTTTTTTTTACCACCCAATACTAGCCACCACCCGCCACCATTTTCCACCACCGTCTTCCGCCGCCACCACCCACCCCCCATCACCACCTACCACCACCACTCACCACCCACCTGCCACCACCGCCCACCACCCACCTGCCACCACTCGCCACCACCATCACCACCGCCACCACCACTACCTGCCATCCAACCGCCACCACCCACCACCCGCCACTACCATCCACCGCCCGCCAGCACCACCTGCCACCTACTTGCCACCACCACTCATCACCCACCTGCCACCACCATCCACCACCTACCACCACCAGCCACCCACCACCACTAGCCACCTGCCACCCACCCGCCACCACCACTCACCACCCATCACCACCACCACCACCACCCACTCGCTACCACCTACCACTCGCCACCGTCACCCACACCACCACCACCACCACCACCACCACCACCCACCACCCACCACCATCCGCCATCCGCCACCCACCTGCCGCCACCCACCTGCCACCACCACCACCACCACCATCACCACCCACTCGCTACCACCGCCACCGTCACCCACCACCGTCACCACCACCCACCCACCATCACCACCCACCACCCACCGCCACCGCCTGCCACCCACCTGCCACCACCACCACCACCAGCCACTTGCTACCACCCACCACCCGCCACCGTCACCCACCCATTCGCCACCACCAGCCGCCACCTACCCGCCATCCGCCACCCACCTGTCACCACCACCCACCACCCGCCACCACCACCACCACCACCACCACCACCACCACCCACTCGCTACCACCCACCACCACCAACTACCACCCACCACCACCAGCTACCCACCGTCACCACTTTTCACCACCGTCTTTCGCCGCCACTTATCATTTCTCACTCTTTTTTATATTTTTAAAATTTTTTAAACATTTTGTCAATTACCAAACGCGTTTGTAGTTTATGTTTTTCTAAAAATAAATAAAAAATAAACAAAAACCAGTTTATAAAATTTTTGTAAACATAAACTGAAAACGTAAACGTTATTATATTCTATTTAGTTTACATTATTTTCTTATATTCTAATAAGTCATATGGATAACGTAAATATCAAAATACCCTTAATAATATTCACATTTATAGTGTGAATGTTCCATGATGTGAATGTTCACACTCTTAATGTGAATGTTCATACTATCAATGTGAATGTGAATGTTAAGATGTTAATGTGAACATTCATATTATAAAATATGAATATTCATATCACCAAATTGCTAACCGTTCAAAAAAATATTTGTAAAGATAAAAATATCTATAAAATATTTTAAATATGAAAATTAAAATTTAGTGGATCACATGTCCAAATAATAAAATTTATTGAAATACAATAATATCTTGTAGATTAATTCAGATACAAACACTTAAAAATTAATTTTCTAAGAAATCTCCTAAGATTTTTTTAATTTTTTATACTTTTATGAGAAAAAAATAAAATATTTAAATAAAATATTTTAATTTATAACTTATTTAACTTATTTTCTTTTTTATGTTTTTTTAAGTCCCAACCCACTTTTCCAACAAAGTTTCCACTTTTGCATTTGTCTTTTTCTTTTTTTTTATAATTTTTTTAATATATATATATATATATATACACTGCACATCTTTGTAAAAAGTCAAAAACGACACCTTATATAGCATTCATTTGAGAACAACTTTTTTTAGCTTGACTTTTGACTATTTTAACATGATTAAAAAAGTTTTATTCGAGAAGAATTTTTTATTTTTTTGTAATTTTATGAGAAAAAAATAAAATAATTATAATTTAAATATAACATTTTGTCTTATTGACTTTTTAATTTATTTTGACCGTTAGTGGGCCAAATTAGTCCAACCAACTTCCAAAATGAGGCCTTAAATCATCCCAAACAAACCTTACTCGGTTTAGTTTAGAATTTTCAAAAATAATTTTATGAGTTTTCAATTCATATGTTTGTATTTTAGTAATTTTTAAAATATTTTAATTAATTTTTTTTTATTAGATTCACTTAATGTTGATACACTTAAAACAATTTATAATCTGTACAAAACAAATTTAAAAATTATTAAATATAACAAAATACTAAATTTTTGTATTTTTTTCTATTTTTATATTTGATGAATTTTTTTTAAAAAAAATTCACAAATATTATATTTTTTAAATATATTTTAAATTAAGTGTATTTAAAAAATAAAAAAAATTACGTAAAATATTTAAAAAGTTTACTAAAAAATATATTAAAAAATCAAGTTATGTTTGGTTAAATTTTCAAATAAACTTTTGCAATGAAAAATCCAAAAACTATGTTTGATTTACAATTTTTGAAAAATATTTTTTAAATTGTTTTCTCTCTCCTCTCTCTTTCTCTTTTTATTTTTTAATTTTTATACATCAATCCATTACCTTTTTTTTCTCTCTTATCACATTCTACATATTAATCAATCATTTTTTCTCTCACACCTATCTATTCAAATGCCAAAAAAAATTACAAATCATCTTAAAATTATTTTCAAAACATAAAATAAATTTTAAAATTTTGCAAACTCCTTTTAAAAAAATTATTTTTCAAAATTGATTCTCAAAACTAAAATCAGAGATAACAAACAATAGTGGGGTGGCCAAAAGCAAGGACAAATCAAAAAATTTATTCAAGAAAATCAAGTTAAAAAAAAAAAAACCTTCAAAATGATAATTTTTTAAATAGGGTCCGGCTTCTGTCCAGTCCGGGATCGGACTGGACGGTGCTGTTGGGCTCGTGGGGGCCACCACGGTTCCCGTTTTGAAAATCTGAACCGTTGAATGTGTAGAACTCGTCGAGTACTACATGCTTGTAAAAACTCATGTTGATTGGATATCGATAGCTATGTGATCAAATCAGTTTTGTATAAAAAAAAATAGACGGTGAAAAAATTAACGGTTGATAAAAAACTGTTTTGTTCACATAGCTATCGATATCCGATTAACGTGATTTTTAACAGGCATAAAGTACTCGACGAGTTCTACACATTGAACGGTTCAGATTATCAAAACGGGACCCGTGGTGGGCCCCTACGAGCCCAACAGTACGGTCGAGTCCGATCCCGGACTGGACAGGAGCCATGGCCTTTTAAATAAGTGTTACGAAAGAATTTGCATAATAAAAATTATAAATGTTTATAAATAAGTGCCATGGTTCATCATGTTTAGCCACTTTTCTACTTTTCATTCTTTCATGTTTTAATTTAAATTTTTTCAACTTTCAAAGTTAATTTTTGTTAAAAATTAAACAAAAAATGACAAATTAATAATTATGTGACATAAAAATATTTTATTATTATATAACTTACACCTTTTGATATAAACTCAAATTCTAATATAATAATATATTTTTTATATTATGTAACACTTATTGTGACATTTTTTGTTTAATTTTGAATAGTAATTACTTTTAAGAGTAAATTAAAAAAAGTTTAAAATATGAAAGATTAAAGTGAAAATAAATAAATTTTAAAAAATAAAGTAAAAATGTAACCAAACATAAAAATACCTTGTGTAATTTACCTTTTATAAAATCAACGATTTGTAGACAATGAACGATTTGTAGACAACTTGGTCCAAGTACTTTAAGAAATAAAGTATAAATGTGACCAAAGATAAAAGTAGTGTTTGGTAACGTTTACGTTTTTTGTTTATATTTACAAAAATTTTATGAACTGATTTTTGTTTATTTTTAGAAAAACATAAACTAAAAATGTGTTTGGTTTGAACAAAATATTTGAAATTTTTTTAAAACATAAACTAAAAAATATGTTTATTCAAGTCTAAAATATTTATATTTATTTTTTATTATTTATGACAATGGAATCATACACATTATAATTGAAAAAAAAATAATTGGAAACAAAATAATTCAAAAAAAAATTTAGTTTAAAAAAAAATAATTGAAAAAAAATTGTTAGTCAAATTTTTAAATTTCTGTTTAAAAATCAACATAAACTCATTTTTTGAGTTTACATTTTTTTCTTAAATTTACAAATTGAGACAACCATTTATAAATTAAAAAAATTTATCAAACAAATTTTTATGATAATTTTTAAAATTTTTATAAATATAAATTGAAAACTGAAGACAAAATGGTTAGTGTGTAATTTAACCTTTATAAAATGAGCGATTTGTAGACAGCTTGGTCCAAGTATAATATAAGCCCTATTTAAGAGAATTGTGTTAACTTCCTCAGTTTTTTCTGTAGAAGGCCCATCTTCAAAGCCCTGACAAAAGCCCATTTATATGATGTGATGTGTATAAATTGGGTTTGTGGCCCAAATTTTTCAATCTGTTTTGGTGGGAATCAGACTGAACAGTGGAGATAATGAATTACTTGGAGTTTTATCCATATGGGTAGATATTTTTCAAACTTAGCAAAAACAAAAGAAAAAAAAAAATGCAATTTGTGTCCTGATCATCTTTGGTAAATTGAACAGCCCAGTTGTACCTTACTGTGATGATTTAATATGTTCATTTTCTACATGCATGTTTAAATTATTTATTAAAAAAATAAAATTAATCTTTATTTGTGCTCATCTTTTGATTTTGAATTTTGTGGACAAATGAATTTTATTCAGCACATTAGGCCACTTTAAAGAGTGATCATCAAAGTTCTAGCCAATGGCAATGGGTGACCCATGTTCTTACCAACTTACACACATGATGGGACTTTAGTGTGGTGGATGTTACAGCAACTTTTTTTAGTTTAAAAAAAAAAAAAAAGAGAGAGTAATTTTTTTTATTAATTTTTTAAATATATTAATTTTCTTTATGGCTAGTATTCTCTTTTAGATTTAAATTTATTGTGATTTTGGATGAATTTTAGTATTCTCTAATAATTTTTCAACTAACATTTTTAAACTCAACTTTAGTATAATATTGTAATCATAATAAATTTGATTTTCACACTTCTTTCTCCGATAAATTTTTGACTAAGTTATTTGGGCTTCATAAAATTATAACTAAGTGATGTTGAATCACCATCAAATGTGCACCCAATAGTGAGGTAAGAGCAATGTAAAATTTAGGTCAGTGTGAATGCACTTGTCCATTTGCATATACTTGCGAAAATGTTCACATTTTAATTCAAAATACAGTATATATTTTAGCATATTTTTAAGGAAGTAAGAGAGGAGAATCATTAAACAGCAGAAACAAGTACACCCATATAATAACAAGTGACAAATAGTACAAATTAAAACAAATAATTTGCTCTGTTTATTTATTTATTTATTTATTATTATTATTATTATTAAAATGCAGAAATAAAACCAGCCACAAGATTCTGTACCAAGTAATATGAAGCAAGAGATATCAATCACGAACTCTTTTTATTTTTTTTTGGCATTTGTTTGTCTCTAATCAAATAAGGTTATGTGGTCTCATGCTTTAGGTAATTATCCCCACAAGTGAACATCATTAATCCTAGTTTTGTCAAAAGAGAAAATCCTCATTTCACTTTTTTTTCATTAACTTCATCTTTATTTTTTCTGTCCTCTAATACTATTTTAATTAATTTTGTGTGAATTTTGGACAAATAGTAATAGCTACCTAATTTTTCAACTAATAATAGTGCTCTAGCCCAACATTTCAGCTTTGATTTATATACATATCTCAATCTTGTTCATAATTTTTAAAGTAACAAAACTTGAAAGCCATGTGAGGGCATTAATTTTTGGTTATGAGGAGGACATTCCCCAACAAACGTGTCATTGACAGAAAAATTATTTGGTACCTCAAAAGTACTATTTGGCTATGTAATTACCTAATCATCAAATGTCAAGTCTTCTTATTGTTCTTGTGGGGACATAATTTTCGACATGTCCAGGTGGCTAGGCTTATGGCCAAGGTGTCACGCGTTGGCATGAGATGGGCCGAGATATGGAAACAATCCATACTCGGGCCGAGGTATGAAGCGAAGAACAAGAGTTCTAGTAGAACAACAACTCCTAAGTTGGGTAAGCTTAGGACTCTTTTGAGAACACATTCCTAACTCAACTTGGACAGATGATTCCTAGCTGATTTGTTAATTCCTAAAGGGAATAATAGTTTGTCACAAAGATGATCACTAAAAGGACACAGGGCACTCCTATATAAAGGCAGGCACCCCATGGGTGAAAGATACGTAAATTTATGTGTAAATTATTATTTGAGTTATTGTTACTCTGTCAATTTATCTTTGAGAGATTTGTTTATTGACTTGATTGTCAGAATACCCTCCAGGTTCAATAGCAACTGGGTTAGTTATTCTGTTCATCCTTTCAGGTATACTTTTCGACTTTGTTACCAAAATTCTAGGAGGAAAATTAAAGTTGGTTATGTGTTCTAATTTTAGCACATACAATTTGATGCTGTCTGTGGGAACGAAGTTGAACTTGATGGATTCTAACACTGAGAATGGTTGCGTAGGTGATGATTTGGTGAGTGAATCACTTGGACACGTTCAGAACAACGTGAATAATGGAGTAAATAATGGTACAAACAATGAAGACCCTTCTAGGAAGGATGGACGCAATGGTAGGGGCATGAGCACCTTGTGGTGAATATTATGCAGAAGATGACCTTCTAGTTTGGAAGGATCGAGTTGCTCGAAAAGATGCAGAACTCAAAATCATGGAAGAATTGAAAAGAGATAACAATATAATAAATTTGACAATTTTGGTGTAATTTCAGTAACTTTTTTTGAGTAATTCTAAAATGACCAAAACAAATACAAATAATATGAAAATACAATGATAAACAATAATAAAAAAAAAAAAGTATGTATTTCAGTATAAAAGAGATAATAATATCATGTGTTTCATCCATATAACTAATAAATTATTAATAAAAAAAACTTAAGTGTCATATAAATTAACTTAAGAGAATTTAACTTAATTATGCTAAAATGGTGAGAATTGTTGTATTTTTTTTTTCAAATCTCAAATTGAAGTCAGTGTAACTTGGGCCCAACCACAGAGGGGTGACCTCTAGGGTTAGATCCTAAGGAGCTGAGGCCCCAGAGGTTACCCTTAGGTGATGCTACATAGCAGGACCACTAAACCATGTAGTGGTAAGTCGTGTACTTGCACATAGGTGGGGACTCGAACACACACTCCTGACACTGGGTATGGTTCGCCTAGGCCTGGAAGGTTCATCCTACCAACCGTATATGTTGTTGCCTAGGTGGCTGGTCTCGGAGAGACTAGAACCTCGAAGAGAATAGAAACTGGGATCTCAAGGCTATGCATCAAGGTCTTGCTACGTTACCACAACCCCTTACCATTTTAAAAAGAGATTTTTGAGATTAATAAAATTTATAAAACAAAAGAAGTGACAAAAACATGGAAAATGAAAAATGACACACAGGAAACTTCCCTCCGGAAAGGTTAAGATTAATAGCTTACACATAAAAATAAAATAAAATTATAGTTTATATTGAAAATAAATTAAAATATTAAGGTTTAAATTGATAAAATGAAAATTTTAAGATTTTATTTTTTTAGAAAAAAAGGTCAAATTTTGAGATTTTTTTAAATTTTTATAATTGTCCCAATTTCTATTTTACCGCTAATTAACTAAATTGAATTGATAAAATATTTGTAATTATTCATTACCAATGCAACCCACCCAACACCAACCGTAACTCCCTCCCCTTGCCTATCTCTTCACCTCCAGCCCTGCCACAACCACTCACTCATTCTCCATCTTAGTCACCTCTCTCATGCTTTCTGTTGCCATTGTCAATACTCATTTTTTAAGGAATGTTGGCATAATTATATCAAATTATAAAATTTGTATTTTTTAAAATTTTAAAAATAATTAATGTATTGGAGCATAAGTGCCTCACAGAGTAATGTTTGTCATGGTAAAAATTTATAGTGTGTTTTAATTAGTAAATCCACACAGACACAAACACTACAACAAAAACACATTTTAGTGACACCATACTAGTGGCATGTTCTTAAAAAATGTCACAAAAAGAATATTTAGTGACATTTTTTAGAAAAATGTCATAGAGCCACAAACATACAAGACTCTAGTAGCATTTCAATTAAAAAAAGTGTCACTTCACTACAACAAAAATGTCACAACAACAAATTTACACTTTAGTGACACTACACTAGTGGCATGTTTTTAGAAAATGCCACAAAAATAAAAATTGGCATTAAATGTTTTAGAAAAATGCCACAGAACCACAAACATATAAGGCTCTAGTGGCATTTCAATAAAGAAATGTCACAACAATTTTATGGCATTTTATAAAATAATGATACAAAAAATTATGTTCGTGACATTTACCAACAGATGCCATTAAATTTTAGTAGCAATGGCATTTTTTAAAAAATGTCAGGACACTAGGTAGGTGCAAATTACTTTTTATGGCACTTAGGTGAAAAATGTTATAAACAAATATTTTATAGCATTTTGAGAAATGCCACTAAGCCAAAAACTTTCGAAGCTTATAATAGCATTTTTTAAAAAACAAAAAATGTCAATATATTTTCTAAATTTTTAAAATGCAGTACATGATTAAAAATGAATAAATTAAACTCAATATACATTACAGGAAAAAGCACATTCGGCGACTAAATTTCCTGACCAAAAAAAATTTGGTCGCTGAAAGTATAGCTTTCAGCGATCAAAACAGCATTTAGTAGCCAAAAGTAAAACTTTTTGGTGACTAAACAATTTTAGTAGCCAAAAGTCTACAATTGGCGACTGAAACTAAGTTTGGTCGCTGATTATATGGGTTTTAGTGACTAAAAAAATTTTAATAGCCCAAAGTAAAACTTTTTGGCGACTAAAAAAATTTAGTAGTCAAAAGTCTACAATTTGCGACTAAAAATAAGTTTGGTCGCTGATTATATGGGTTTTACGGACTAAAAAAATTTTAGTAGCCAAAAGTAAAGCTTTTTGGTGATTAAAAAAATTTTAGTAGCCAAAAGTCTACAATTTGCGACTAAAAAATAAGTTTGGTTGCCAAAAGTGGCCATTTTTAGCGCGGGAGAACTAAAATCCTAAGGCGGGAATTAAATTTTTTGGCAACCAAAATTTTGGTAGCTGAAAGTGCATCTTCGGCGACCAAATCCGATTTTGGTCAGCAAAAGTTAAGTTTTTTAGCAACTAAAAAACAATTAGTAGCCAAAAGTATAGAATTGGCGACTAAAAAATATTTTTAGTCGCCAAAAGTGGTCTTTTTTTATTTTACTAGTAAATAGTTTATTTTACATAACTTATGTTCAATAAAATAATTATGTTTATACATATACTTTTATATTAATATGGATGTATGTACTATATAAATAATATATGTTGCATATATAATCATGTGGTGCTATAGAGGTGTAATGGGAAGAGTGTGGTGTATAAGGTTTATGGTGCGGGAGGTTGGCGGTTCGAGTCTCCGCAATAGCGGATCAAATTGTTCTACAATGAATTATCGTCACGAATAGTGCCTACTATGACATTAAAGTGTCACTGAAAGATTTTAGTCTTGATGGTATAATGACACTTATAATTGTCACTAACTCTTTTTTCAATAACACTTGATAGTACCACAAATAATATCTACCATGACATCAAAATGTCATTGAAAGTTTTTAGCCATGATAGTGTAGTGGCACTTGCAAGTGTCTACCGTGGCACTAGTATCCACCGCGGCACAGATACAAATGACACTTGTTCAAAATGCCACAAGACTAAAAAATGTTATTAAACCAATAGTTTTGTGACACTTTCAAATGTTACTAAACTAAGAAAATGTTATAGTGAAAGATTGTAGATTATGCTGCTAAGGATTTGCAATAAACACGCGCTTCGCATGCTAGTCACCTTCCCTTATCCAATTTTACTCAACTCCATGCACACAAGCGAATGCATAAACTAGATAGAGTAACACTTCACAATTGAAATTCTGTATGAAAATTTTTTACAATAAAGATATGTGTATAGGATCCTTACACAGAATTATACTTAGAAGGTGTGTAGTTGAGATTAAACATTTGTGAATATTTTTCTGTGTACTAATTTTGTGTAACGTATTTTGTAGGCTGGCCATTGCTTCAAAATATTTTAGGATAAAGATCCATATGAAACCTAGCCAACCGGCCCTAATTAATTTATAATGTTGAAATCAAGGGGGTTTAGCTGTATTTTAGCTGTATAATAAAACCACCGAAGTCAACATTTGGCATCAAATGACGTTACTCGCATTTTAGGATAGGTATATTTGTTTGGATTATAATATGAACCATTAAGCATCTACTCTAGTAATTCTAGTCAAAAAATCTATAGCCAAAATTGTTAGCAGTACTTTATTTTGGCTTTCTTTGAAAATAGGGGGAATTACAATTTAGTATAAATTTAAAAAAAAAAAAAATACACATAAGCGATAAACTTTATAAACAATAATAATTAAAATCATAATTTTTTTTTATGAGTCTATAAATACTTTTTCTAAAAACCATTTAACTGTAATTTCCCTTCTAAAATTTTTTATTAATATTTTTGTAAAAGGTGAATGAAAGAGAGAAAAGAAAAGATTTATCTAACCCTACGTTGTGTATCATAGAATTTCCTGAAGCGGATATATGTGATTCAATTATGATCTTGTATTATACGACTGAAGATATCTAAGCCTACCCTCCGGTTTTAGACTTTTTTGGGTGATAGATTTAGGTAGATTTTTAAAAAAATAAATAAATAAATATTTTTTATTCATATTATTATATATATTCATTTATTTATTTATTTATTTTACAAATTACTGCTCAAATCCGTGAATCAAAACAACCTTAATTAACTTATCATATCCTTTGTACAGTACTATTAGAGCATCTAAAATAAACTTGAAAAAATGTTTGTTGGCTATTATAGCTAGTATCATTTTATTTTATTCACTCCATTAAGTTAACTATTACAATAGTTATTTTAACAAAATTTCTTTAAGGCTAGCTACATTTAAAGAGTCTTAAGAGGCTCTTTAAACAATTTGTATAGATAACTAGATAAAATAAAAGTAGTATGGAGTACATAAATTAGAAATGAATTAGGCAAAATAAAAAATTTTCATTTTTTGTTAATATTTTAATTAGTAAAAAATTAAAAAATATGATTGAAGTTACTCTTAGACCATCTCCAATGTTGAATTAAAATTTTTATCAAATTTGAGTAGAAGTTTGATGAAAAATTTGATTTGATACCGTTTACTCTAATGTTAAAATTAGAATTTTCATCAAATTTTTTCACATTCTTGATTTTTCGAGAGGACATCCGAGCAGTTGTCCTACAGATTGTCCGACGGATATGAACAAAAAAACTATCAAAGTTGATCTTGAGTGGACATCCGATCTAACAGTAACAATTTAAATTTGATGAAAGATGAAAAATTCCCTTCATTTGATGGTTTTAATTTTTCTTCTATTTAATATGAATATGTAAAAAAATTAAAGCATCAAAATAAAACATTTTTTATCAAATTTAAATTTAATAAAACACCTAATGCTGAATTGGAAATGCTCTGAACAGTGGTAATGTTGAAGTAAATAGTTTTTTTAACTGTTTTGATTATTAGTTGTATAATAACACTACCAAAGTCTTCGACATTTGGCATCAAATGACGTTCCTCACAGTTGGGAACAGGACAAGGCATATTTGTTTGGATTATGACTTTCGGCAACTCCACGAAATGTGGGAATTGGTATATGATGCCATCAACTTGTTAATCTTTGATAATACTGTTAATACTTGGGGGTCGGGTCAGGCTGACCCTTGCTTCCAACACCGTTCTCAGGTCATTGAGCCTATTAGGGTACTTGCACGAATGCCCAGCGGAGAACGGGAGTCCCACAACGGACCCTTCGACGATCAAGTTAGAAGAGAGTGAAGTTAATAGCGAGTAACGAGAGAATAATGATAGAGAACTTAACATTTTTTGTGTCTTGGAAGCCTCCTTATATCATTTGTTCATCATTTCCTTGTCCACTCCGACCTGTCATGTTGGTCGAAAGTCTACGCTCTAGCTTGCCTTGTTTATGGTGAGGCTACCTGTTCCGACGCGAAGGGATTATCGCATTTAATACTGTAGGGGCCTCATTAATGGTTGATGTGTCGTGTAATAACACTGTAGGATCTTTGTCTGCATGCGTGGCTGGTTCTCTTCTTGACAAGTGTTTAGATGTCATTAGTTCTTGGTGCAACATTGGGTTTCAGTAATGTTGGGCTTTAGTGCTTAAACCGTAGATTGGGCTCTAAGTGGTGGGCCAAAAGCCCCTATGGGCCCACCGATGTCAGTAGTCCTCCATTCCTAAGTGCAGCTTCAGTCCAACGCAGGGAATAAGAAGTAAGACAGGGATTGTGAGTGAGAGAAGGGCCAACCGCAAAGGGGGACCGAGCGAGAAGACCGACTGAGAGGAGGGCCAACCGCGAAGGGGGACTAAGCAAGAAGACTGACCGCGAGAAGACCGACTGCGATAAGGGCCAACTGCGAAGGGGGACTGAGCGAGAAGACCGACCGAGAGATGGGCCGACCGCGAAGGGGAACCAAGCGAGAAGATCGACCGAGAGGAGAGCCAACCATGAAGGGGAACGGAGCGAGAAAGTGGCGACGCGCGGGGCTCGAAGAGCGGAGGGGCATGTGGTGATGTGAAGTAGAATAGACAGGAAAGGGAAAAATGGTAGTGAATCGTGGTTGTACACGTGGCATTATCCAGTGATAAGGGAGGTGATGCATTAGCAGGAAGCGAAGGGTTAGGACTGATAAAGGACGTGGAAAAGGCGGGGACGGAAACTTTCAAAATTTTCAAACTGGTGAAATTTAATCTCGATCCTTGGAATATAGGCAAACCATGGGCATTTGGAGTTATTCGTTTTACTTACCTCTTCACGAAAAACCAACACATCCCAAACTTGAACTCATTTGTTTCATGTGACACGCCTCTCCAATACTTTGCGAACTTCCTTGTGCTAGCGTCCGAAGTGATACACAGACACATAGGAGAGATGGCTCGAGATGAAGTGTCATCCATGAGGCTACAGGCATTGTGGGAAAACGACACAGTGGAGTTGGCTGAACAATATAGAGCAGAGAGGCGGGAGGAAAGAGTGGCGGAGCAAGCGGCGCGAGCTCACCCATCGACAATGATCGTAGCCGTAAGACCAATTAGCCAAGTGGAACCAGACCATTGGCACACCAAGGCCGACAAGTCTACGTTCATGGCGGAGAAGTTGGAGGAGGTACGAAGGAAGTACCAGATTCTGGTGGAGATAGAGCTGAAGTTGCCCACGTCGAAGGAGATGACGTTGGATGCATGACCGATGGAATTTACATTATACAAGGAAACATTGTCGGGGAGGGGGGGGGTTGAGGCTGTCGCTCCCCCAAATAATGGTGAACGTACTGAACCGACTGGAGGTGGCGCCAGGGTAGCTGATGCCCAACGCATGGAAAATACTAATGGCCTGCGCGATCGCATGGCCACAAGCGACCAGGGGGGCAGTGATGACAGTAAAGGAATTCTTTTCTTGCTACAAGGCCTCCGGTCAACAAGAAATGTGTGTGACCTTACAGGCGGTGGCGGGCCGAGGACTAGTGACGGGTTTACCATCATCGGTGAAGGGGTGGAGACCGAGGTGGTTCAATGTATCAGCAAATGATGGGGGGGTTCGCACAACGTGGGAAGTCCCTACGAAGTCAATGGAGCCATGGCTAAAAGCGGAGGCTGAGAATAGGGTGAAACGGGGTTATGGAGTGGAGGGAGAAGGAGGGTGCGAAGTGGGATGACCTGATCCGACCTTCAACCCTGTTTGCCTTGAGCTTGGGGTCGCAGCCGATTGAGGAGGATCATGCGCGGGAGGAGTTGGAGGCAAGGAGAAAGGCGGAGGAGGCGAAGGAGCGGAAAATGTTCGCCAAGGCGGACAGGTATAAGGAATCGCAGTTGGGGCCTGCTCCTAAACTGGTGATGAGGGAGCGGGTCCGACCACGGCCCAAACCGTTGGGAGACAAAGATCTAACTGACTTTGCACCATTGCCGCTCCCAGTGGATCCGCTTAAGGAGAGAAGCAAACAAGAGGTGGAGGCGGTGTTAAAGAAGAAGAAGAAGAAGAAATAAAAAAATAAATAAATAAATAAAAAAAACGGCGGCAGAGGAGGGTGAGGGGGGTCCGCTTTTGAAGAAGAGGAAGGAGGGGAGGACAGAGGAAACCCCAGAAGTGGAGGTGGGGGAGATAAGGGCGGTAGGGGAAGAAGTGATGGGCCCAAGTGTCCAAATGGGGATGGGAGCGGTGGAGCCAAAGCAAAGGGTGCAACCACTCAAGATGGGGCCTGTAGCAAAAGTGGCCCCAAGTCCTATAGAAGGGAAAGTTGGGGTGAGCATGCTAGAGATGGGTGTCGCGCTGAAGACCGCTATGTACCACGTGCGCTCGGTAGCCAGTCGATCGGCAGAAGAAGGGGGAAGCCAGAGTCGTAGCCAACCGTCTCGTTGGAGTGGTGGAGGATGCAGCCGTGCGGTCGATGGCTCGATTAACAGAGGCTAACTTCCTGAGAGGGTTCTGCTCGGCGCAGATGAAGGCGGCGACCCTGGCAGCTGCCCTGATAAATAAAGTAGCGCACGCGAAGATAGAAACAGAGCCGCTAAGGACCCAGCTGGAAGGGGTGAAAGTGCAACTGCAAAACCTAACGGTTGAGACAACAGGCTGGAGGAAAGCTACAAGGAGAGCGTGTACCAAGGGGCTAGAGTACGCACAGAGGGCAAAGAAGATGGAGGTACCGGCGGTGGTGCAGAGCTACTTGGCAGAGCGTGCTGCTGCCGAGCTCATCGTGACCAAATCAGAGCTGGAAGCAGTGCGCCACAAGGTAGTATCGCTAGAGTTCAAGTTGGCGGGCGAGCAAAGGAAGCTAGGCGTGGTCCAACAGGCCTGCACCACTGCCAATGAAAGGTTGGAAGAGACCCTTGCCAACAACGAAGATCTACGTGACCAGGCAATTAAAGACAAAGAAGAAGCAGATGGTCGGATCGCAGAGTTGGAGAAGGCACTGGCAGAAGAGAGGGCCAAACTGGCATCTGAGAGGGCGGCGTACCCCGACTTATGCGTGGCGGCTGTGAAGCAATTCAAGGGGTCTGCTAAATTCCAGATGGCCATTGACGCTGTGGTCGCCAGGAGCTTGGCAAAGAAGGGGGAAGGGAGGGCTGGGCCGTCGGGAGTGGCCGCTGAGGACAGGAGCGAAGAAGAAGTGATCCAAAACTTTCAGCGGTTAGACTTCTACAACCACGAGATGAGCCAGTACTGGGACAGCGGCTGGATGCGCTTCAAGTACAAGACACAAGAGCTGTTCCCAGACGTGGACTTCAGTTTCAGGAAGGTAGGGAAAGACGACGTTGCCCAAACGTCCTTGGATGAGGGGATTGAAAAGGAAGACCTCGCATCCAGTGAGGTGGACTAACCACTGTAACGAAGTGTAAAAAAATTTTGTTTTTATTTGTTTTTGTTTGTTTGTTGTTATTGTTTTTTTTTTTTTTTTTTTGTATATGTAATTTTTGTAACGAAATGTATAAAAGTGCAAGTTTTTTAATAAAACGATGAGTTCTCTTTTTTATTATTGTTGTTGTTATTGCTTTGATTTGTAAAGTTTAAATGATAAAAATGGTTGAGTAGAATTAGATAAAAATGGGTAAGAAAATTTTGGAAATATGAAATTTGATAAGTAACCTATCTTGTAAAAACGGAAAAAATGGGCAAGCAGGCTAACTTGTATGAATTAGTAAAAATGGATGATTATGAACTGGGATTTTAACTAAGTCTGGCAGCAACTGATTGTAACTGCATATTTTGTCTGGATAAGACTAGCTTTGACTCAGACTGGCTAAGTTCTTCAAGCTGAGTCTGGCTGAGACTGGAAGGGCTCAGTCGGGCTGAGGCTTTAGTTAACTCAATCTAGCTGAGTTCTTCATGCTCGGTTTGGCTGAGGCTTAAAGGGCTCAGTCGGGTTGAGGCTTTAGCTATCTCAGTCTAGCTGAGTTCTTCATGCTCAGGCTAGCTGAGGCTTCAGTTAACTCAATCTGGCTGAGCTTTTCTTGCTTAGTCTGGCTGAGATGTTCTTGTTCAGTCGGGCTAAGGCTTTAGTTAACTTAGTCTGGTTGAGTTGTTCTTGCTCAGTCTGGCTGAGGCTTCAGTTAACTCAGTCTGGCTAAGCTATTTGCGCTCAATCTGGCTGAGGCTTCAGTTAACTCAATCTGGCTGAGTTGTTCGCACTCAGTCTGGCTGAGGCTTGGTCAAAAAGTTATTATTGAAACGCAACACAGATAATGGAGATGTCAAATTGTTGTCATTTAAGGCATAGCTTGTTTATCACAAGTTTACACCATGTCTGGAAACGGCGAAAATGAACAAGTGCGCAGATCGGCAAAAGAGAACATACAACAATTAAACAATACAAAAACAGAAGACGCCATTTCACTGGAAATAACGCTTCAAGTGGTCGGCATTCCATGGATGGGGGAGGTCTCTGCCTTCCATATCTTGGAGACGGTAAGTGCCCGGGCGAGGTTTGGCCTTGACAACATAGGGTCCTTTCCATTTGGCTGCTAGCTTTCCCTCGATCGGATTTTTAGTGACAAGGGTTGCTTCGCGCAAGACTAGGTCGCCCACTGCCAACTCCCGAGGTCGAACTTTGTGGTTATAATGTGTTCTCATTTTCTGTTAATATGACGTCCGTCTGACAGTAGTTGTCTCTCGAAGCTCTTCAATCAAGTCCAAGTCAGCCCTACGCAACTCTTCGTTTAGTTCTGGATTCTGGCGTAAAACCTGAGGGGTCAGCAGGCCGATTTCCACTGGGATGACTGCCTCAGCACCGTATGTTAGGCGAAAAGGGGTCTCCCCAGTAGGCGTTCGGGCGATCGTCCGATAAGCCCAGAGTACGTTTGGTAGTTCCTCAACCCAGAGTTCTTTAGCAGCTTCCAACTTAGTTTTGATGATCTTCAGGAGGGAGCGGTTGATGACTTCGACTTGCCCATTAGCTTGGGGATGACCTGGGGAAGAGAAGCAGGGTCTGATGTGGACACAAAATTTCCTAAACTTGGCATTGTTGAATTGTTTACCATTGTCTGAAACGATAGCTTGGGGGATTCCAAATCGGCACACGATCGACTGCCAGATGAATCTGGTGGTGTTTCACTCAGTGATTATAACGAGGGGTTCTGTTTCCACCTATTTAGTGAAGTAGTAAATGGCAACCACAGAGAACTTGGTTTGGCCCCTACCAGTAGGTAATGGACAAACTAAGTCTATGCCCCACTTGGTGAAGGGGTAGGGACTGCAGAGTGTAATCAGTTCTATCGGTGGAGCATGGGGGGTGTTAGCAAAGCGCTGGCATTTATCACACTTAAGCACAAATTCGCTGGCATCTTGATTGAGAGTAGGCTAGAAGTAACCGGTGCAGAGGATTTTATGGGCTAGAGATCATCCACCCGAATGATTACCGCAAATTCCCTCGTGGACTTCTCTCATCACATAGGTCGCTTGATCAGGACTGAGACACCTGAGGTATGGGCGCGAGAATCCTCGTTTGTACAGTAGGTCGTCGATGAGGATGTAATTGGATGACCGGGCTCTGACTTTAGCGGCTTGTTGTTTATCATTTGGCAACTCCCTTCATGTCAAGAACGGAAGGATGTCTGCAACCCATGAGATAGGTTCGTTTTGGAGGAAGTGAACTTCTTGCTGGTTTGGCGAAGTAGCCGAATGGGTTAGGTATTCAATGAGGATGCCATGGCTGAGGTTTGACTGATCGGCCGAGGCTAATTGGGCAATTTCATCCACCTTGGAGTTTTCTGACCTAGGGATATGTCTAATCTGGAAAGTATTGAAAAGGCGAACAAAGGGGAGTGCAATGTCCCTGTAGGCCCGTATCATGTCATCCTTTGTGTCGAACTCCCTAGTAATCTGCCTGATGAACAGTTGGGAATCACTGAACACTTGGATATGGCTTACACCAATGTCTCTGGCTAGACGAAGACTCGCTATCAAGGCCTCATATTCGGCTTCATTATTGCTCTCGTCAAATAGAAGACGGAGGGCACACTTGAAATACCTGCCCTCGGGGTCGGTGAGGATGAAACCGGCCCCACTGCCTTCTTTGCTGGATGATCCATCAACATTAAGGGTCCAGGAATTGGGGTCTTCTGCCTCGGTGTTGAATTGCGTTGGCGAAGGGGGCACGTTCGGAGTGAGATTGGTGAATTCTAAGATAAAATCGGCGACAGCCTGTCATTTGATCGCTGTTCGAGTTCGGTAAGAGATTTCAAATTAACTGAGCTCGACGGACAATTGCATCAGTCTACCTGACAACTTTGGCTGTTGCATGACCTTTTTCAAAAGCTGGTCAGTGAGAACCACTATGGAGTGAGCTTGGAAATAAGGCCGGAGGCGTCTTGAGGCTATGACCAAGGCGAGGGCCATTTTTTCCAATTGAGGATAGTTTTGTTCCGCCCCCCTAAGAGCGCGGCTGATATAGTAGACTGGATGTTGTACTGAGCCATCTTTCCTAATAAGGCCATCACTGACTGCAGTGTTTGATATGGCTAAGTAGAGGAAGAGAGTTTCGCTTAAGAGCGTTTGAGAGAGGAGGAGGGTTAGCCATGCACTGCTTGAGTTGTTAAAAGGCCTCCTCAGATTCGGTGTTCCACTCAAAAGCCTGTCGGAGGTCTTTGAAAAGTGGAAGACACTTGTCTGTTGCACGATAAATAAAACGGTTAAGGACGGCGACTCTGCCTGTGAGCCGTGGAACCTCCTTGACCGTTCTGGGAGACCGCATTTCTATCAGGGCCTTGATCTTTTCGGGGTTGGCCTCGATGCCCCGTTGGCTGACCATGAAGCCCAAGAACTTCCCAGATCCTATGCCGAAGGCACACTTCTCCGGATTCAGCTTCATCTGATATTTGCTTAAGGTTTCAAAGGTTTCTCGCAAGTCTGTCAAGTGATCATAGGAGAGTTTACTCTTGACTAGCATGTCATCGACGTAGACTTCCATGTTCTAGCCTATATGGTGTTGAGAGACAGCATTGACCAGACATTGGTAAGTTGCTCCGGCATTTTTCAATGTGAACAGCATAACACGATAGTGATAAGTTCCTCTGTCTGTGATAAATGAGGTGTGTTCCTAATCAGCCGGGTGCATCAGGATTTGATTGTTGCCTGAGAAGGCATCCATGAAACTAAGCATCTGGTGTCCGGCAGTGGCATCGACCAACAGATCTATCTGGGGAAGGGGATAACTATCTTTGGGGCAAGCTCAATTAAGATCGGAATAGTCGACGCAGAGTCGCCATTTACCATTGTTTTTGCAGACTAGGACTACGTTGGACAACCACCTAGGGTAGTCCACATTTTGGATGAACTGTGCCTTCAATAGTTTGTCTACCTCAGAGGCGATAAGGACATTGCGTTCCGGGTGAAAGATACGCTGCCTCTGGCGGAAAGGTGAGAAATAGGGCATGATACTGAGACGATGAGTGATGAAAGAGGGATCAATGCCCGGCATGTCAAAATGGGTCCAGGCAAACACATCATTGTACTCGGTTAGGAGAGCTGTGAGGTCGGCCTTGGCTTGGGATGATAGTTAGTTGCCGATCCTAGCTATTTTGGCTGAGTTCTTAGGATCGATAGGGACTTCGACAAGTTCTTCTACTGGTTTCCCTCTGACTAACTCTTCTTCATCTCTGACATCGAGTCCTTCGATGATCATAGCCTCCTTCAGCTTGACCTCTTTTAGTGAGGCAACGTAGTATTCTCTGGCCATCGTCTGCTCACCCCTCACGGTGCCTACCCCAAGGTCGGTGGGGAATTTCATGGCTAGATGGTATGTGGAGGTGACAGCTTGGAAAGCGTTAAGAGCTGTGCGTCCGAGGATTATGTTATAAGTAGAAGGACAGTCGACGACAAGGAAAGTGAGTAACTTGGTGGTCTGCCGTGGATACTCTCTGATGGTGATGGGAAAATTGATGGAACCTATGAAGGTCACCCGATCCCCCGTGAAGCCGACTAGCGGGGTCTAGAGAGGGGACAATTTTTCTTCTTCGACCTTGAGCTAGCGATAGGCGTTTAGGAAGATGATGTCTGAAGAACTTTCGTTGTCGACAAGCACCTGTCTGACTTTGTAATTGGATAGAAGAGCAGAGATGACGAGGGGTCGTCATGAGGGTAACGGATACCTGTGTAGTCAGCCTCCGTAAAGGTGATGGGTTCAGTCTACTACTTAGGGTGTTTGAAGGGGCGATCCAATGTGGCGACTTCCTTATCGGAGCGCTGTCTGATTTTTTTGAGTTCGGCTCGTTGGGCCGAACGGGATGGTCTTCCGCATGCAAGCCCGCTAGCAATGACTCTAATCTCTCTGACCGGACAAACAAGGTTGCCTTGTGCTCGGGGTTGTGGTGGGGGCCGATCATTGTCTCTGTTAGGTTATCCGGGTTGTCGGGGAGGGATATGTCGGCGGTGGCCCCCGGCAGGTTCAGTCCTTGGCCGCTGCTAGGGACGGGCTACCGTGAACCGATTGAGGCGACCCTGTCGTGTCAAATTCTTTACCTGGTCTTTAAGGTTAACACATTCCTCAATGTTGTGGCCGTGGTCCTGATGGAAATAATAGTACTTAGATTGATCTCGCCGGTTAGAAAGAGACCGTGATGGCTGGGGCCATTTCAGGTTGTAATCTCGTTGGATCTGGTTCAAGACTTGTTCTATGGGGGAATTAAGGAGAGTGTACCGCTCGAACCGACCGGGCGGTCGGGTAGGTGTCGATCGGTTGGCACGAGCAGATCGGTCGGTATACTGAGAGGTTTGTTGTGTATATTAGAAGGGTCTGGTTTCAGATTCCTTTCTCTTCTCCCTGGGGGTTGGATTTTTAGTTGTAGTATCTTGGCGGGCTGCTAGAAAGTCTTCGACGTTCATATATTTTTGGGCTTTGGAAAAGAGGGTGACCATGGAGGTTGGCAGGTTTTTGGAGAGGGAGAAAAAGAAATCGGATGATCGTAAACTAGCCATGAAAGCCATGAAGATGACCTTGTCGTCGTTTTCCGCCACCTGTAGGGCTTCGGTGTTGAAACGGGTGACAAAGCTACGTAGCGACTCCCCCTCCGTCTAACGGATATTAAGAAGCTGAGTTGCCGGACGCTGCTAGTGCTAAGCGCCAATGAAATGGCTCAAAAAGGAATCACTTAGGTGTTAGAAAGTAGAGACGGAGTCTGGCGATAGCTGACTAAACCATAGTCGAGCCGACCCTTTAAGCGTCACGAGGAGAGCCCAACATATGATCTCATCAGGAAAAGCATGGAGGATCATTAGGGTCCTGTAAGTCTCCAAATGGTCAACTGGGTCCATTATGCCGTCGAAAGAGTCGATCAAAGGCATTTTGAACTTGGGAGGTAGGGGTTTATCCCTGATGGAGGCGACAAACAGGAGTTGGCTGTTGTAGAGGGTTTATTCTGTATGTTCTGCATGACTCCTTAAAGCTGGAGTTTCATTGCTCGAAGTTCCGCATCCCAGATAGGAACATTGTCACCTCCCGAGTGTAGTGGAGGCTAGACACTACTAGCCTCTCCTTCAGGGGCAAGTGTTTAAGCGGACGGATGTAAACCTCGAGGTGGCAGGTTCATGTCTTGGGGTGGGGCTTGCCGACCCTCTAAGTTGGAGAGGTGGGCTTGTTGGAAATGACGGCTCTGGGTTTGTTCCCGATTGGGCGGGATATCTTGTGGTGGTGGAAGAGGTATAGGGTGGTTTCGCTGGAGCAAAGCATTGATCAAGGCCTGGTTTTGCTCGACCAAGCGATTGATGCTGTTGGTGAGTTCTGTGAAGTACTGAGGTGGGTTGTTTGGATTGGAGGGATCGGCTTGGGGGTCGACAACGTTGTGTTGAAAAGCCATGGGTTTCGTTGTGACCATCCACCTTGATGGCCGGCGGGGAGGAATTATCGAGAACGGGTCTCCGATAACAATGAGCACAACTGTTATGCGGAGTAGCGTTCCCACAGACGGCGCCAACTAATAATACTGCTAATACCTGGGGGTCGCGTCAGGCTGAACCTTGCTTCCAACACCGTTCTTAGGTCACTGAGCCCACCAGGGTACCTGCACAAATGACCAGCGGGGAAAGGGAGTCCCCCAGCGGACCCTCCGACGATCAAGTTAGAAGAGAGAGAAGTTAATGGCAAGTAGCGAGAGAATAATGATAGGGAACTTAACCTTTCTTTGTGTCTTGGAAACCTCCTTATATCCTTTATTCATCATTTCCTTGTCCACTTCGACCTGTCATGTTGGCCGAAAGTCTACGCTCTAACTTACCTTGTTTATGGTGAGGTTGCATGTTCCGATGTGAAGAGATTATCGCATTTAATGCTGCAGGAGCCTCATTAATGACTAATGTGTGGTGCAATAACTCTGCAGGATCTTTGTCTGATTACGTGGCTGGTTCTCCTCTTGACAAGTGTTTAGATGTCATTGGTTCTTGGTGCAACGTTGAGTTTCAGTAGTGTTGGGCTTTAGTGCTTAAACCGTGAATTGGGCTCTAAGTGGTAGGCCAAAAGCCCCTATGGGCCCACCGATGTCAATATTCGTGTAAATAATATAAAATTAAAAAGCATAAATCACCCTGATACCTCTTGAGATTTAATCCAATTATATTTCATTTTTTAATGTTTTAAAAATTACATTTTCATCCATGTAGTTAATTGTCTCATTTCACAAACTCTCTGCTTATATAAAATATATTGAAAAAAAAAAAGTAAAACAAAGGAAAGGGGGAAAAAAACAGATAAAATAAAGCAAAGTAAGAAAAGAGAGAGTGCATGAGTTTAATTTTTTCATTCTGTCTAAATAATTACAATGGCAGGGGATTAGTGTAATTTTCCAAATGTCAGGGGAGTGATATGTATTAACAAAAATGTTTGAGAGCTCTAAATTAAGAACTCTAAATGAGCTCTAATAGGTGGGGTCCACCTGTTGATGTGATGTTTTGACCTTCTTCCTTTTTTTATTTTTATTTTTATTTTTGTCATTGTCACATAAGTGGAGCTCAATTTAGAACTCCACTTTTAAAGCTCTCTATCACCACTCATGTATTAAACCCAAACTTCAGGGGTGTAAGTATAATTTACCCAATTAAAAAAATAAAAATTATAAATAAGTGAAATAGTTTTAAATTATTGTTAAAATATTTTTTGTATAAATTTAATAAGAAACTTGCACCTTCATAAAAATAAAAAATTAAAATTTTATCCATCTAATACGCACATCTTGAAAACACCCTTAATTAACTTATCCTTTGTACCAATACTGTTAGGCCATGTTTGTTTAGATGGACATGGGCTTAGGATTGGACTAATAGTCCAAGAAATCTATTAATCCGATATTTGGTTAAAAAATTGAAGTACAGATTAACAATCCTTTCGGATATGATGTCCCACATTTGATGGACTATTCAATCCTACAAAGAGGGGTGGGATATAAATTAGGAGATTAGCCAAAGTCTGGACTAACTCATCAAATGACCAAATTAACCCTCACTATATATCATATTTGTTGATTATTTTATTCTACAACCTTCACTTCTTCGACATTACTGTGATGAGATGAGAGTCTTCAAAGTTCATCGCCGGGCTTGAGCCACTGATCACCGATTTGGAGCCACCATTTACAAATCTGGAGCAACTGTTCATCGATTTGGATCCACCATTTGTTGATTCGTTGATCTCAACAAGGCAACTGTTCATCGATTTGGATCCACCATTTGTTGATTCGCTGATCTCAACAAATTTCAGTGAGTAATTCTTTTCTTTTCTTTTTTTTCCGTTGATGTTCGGTTTGAATTAAGGTGCTATTACGTGGTTTGATTTGCTATGAATCTTTGTTTTACATTGGTGTTGTTATAGTTATTGCTCTTTCTCTCTCTTCATCTTCATAGATCCATATCTAGGGTTATGAGTTTTTCACTCACATTGAAATCTCAGATTTGTTGATTGTGAGTTCATATTGTTAGATTTGTATGTCTTTCCAGAACCAGTGTTAAATTGTGTTGTTTATCTGTGATTCGATTAAATTGTGCTGTTTATCTGTGATTCGATTAAGTAATCTATTTTGCTGACTATGTTGCTTGCTCGTTGGATGACAAAGTTGAATGCTATAATACATTGGTAACTGTCATTAGTGCTGAGTGTTCTTGGGGTTTGAAATGTTAAATCCTTTGTGTTCATACATGGAAATTGCTGGTAGTCTTTTCATTTTCATGATAAAACAGAGAGAGTAAAAAATCGAGGGAGTTGATAGGAAAGGGGTGAGAATCTTATTACCAAAGTGAATGTCGTTATGAAAGTGGGCTTGATAACATTCTATTTAAGGTGAGTTTCCTATATTAGGTAATCGACAATCTAAAGGCCTGTTAAGGTGAAGTTTCTAGATTAACCTCAAAATTATGTGGTTTGATTTTGGAACCATATCCCTAGTTTAATCTCAAAATTCCTTTCAGCATACAAATCAATGTTTTGTGGTTTGATTTCAGAAATTAATTTCAGCATTTTCAAACCAAATGCAAGTTTCTGAGCTACTAGTTTTGTGGTTTCAATTTCGGAAATTAAGTTTAGCATTTTTTGAACCAAATGTAGATTTTCAGAGCTACAGATTTTCTGATTTTTATTTCAAAAATTAACTTCATCATTTTCGAACCAAATAAAAGTATTTGGTTTGCACTCTGTAAGCTTCCAGGACCATTGGACTAAGGATGACTCTTTAATGTTGTGTTTGGTTGGGGGATTTGGGAAGGGATTTGGAAAGGGAAATGGAAAATGTAGGTGAAATGTGAATAAAACATGCCTATATTTCACCTAGTTTCATACACCTTTTCCCTTTCCCTTTCCAAATCCCTTTTCAAATCTTCCAACCAAACACAACATAAATGTAACTATATGACGCGGAGGGTTCTTTAAGTTAAAGCTTAATAAGCAAGGTGCTTAAGCACATGCCTTTGCATACAGGTTTATGAAAGCATTGTAGTTTTTGATGGTTTGTGCAGCCATTCATGTCACATACTTTGGAACAGAGTAATTGAGTTTGTGAGCTTCCCTATTAATTTTAAGTAATATGTCCCTGATGTTGGAGCAAGCTTTGCATGTTGGTTTTGACTTTATATTGGCACATTACGAATAATTTGAGATAATGTTAAAGTTCATAAGCCGGATCAGTATTCTTGTTTTTACATTTAGAAAGTATTGTTAGTTCAACAAAGGAACTCTATTCAGTGGTTATCTAGGAGACAGCCCAGCAGCTTAGGTCACATCACCTTCCATCTTTTTGTGCATTAGTGTATTTGGGCATTAGAGCTAGAACCTCTCTAGTATCACATCCGGAGATTGGGTTGCATTCCACGTCACATAATCCTCAATTCTCTAAACCCAACCCTGTCAATGAAAAGAATATGTTGCACGTTTTCATTGGCTGCTGGGACTGTTCCAATTCAGGATAAGCCTATGAAGAATAATCCAAGATTTTTTATGAAGCACATATTAATATTCAGTAACATTACCTGACACAAATTAAGACCCATGGGTAACCATTGCATGCAATACTTGTCTGGAGAATATTAGAGTTACTAAAACTACCCCTACGACTCCAAAAATACATAATGTAAATATTCCATCAGTAAACTAACCTTGAAAGATCAAATCAAATCTTACATTGAATCAGGATATGATTGCCCAAGGTCCGGAGCTTGCTCCACATGGATTCATTTTGTTTCCTTGCTCTGCGTTGGAAAGCTACATTCAGTTCAGTATTTAGGAACTAATTGGAAATTCGTTTATAAAATATGTCCCTTTTTCTTTGGATATATGATAAAGAAGTGTTGTATGATTCTTTTTATAACCTACTGGAGAAGATATGAGTTATTTTTAAGCATGCTCATGCATAGTATAAATTCATCCAATAGCGTGTATCATTTACTTTGCTTTAATGAATGCTTAAATCCCTACTTCCACACCTTTAATGGGTGATTCTTCTTTCCTCATTAAGAGTTCAGAAATAGCCCAGAATCCTTGCATTTCACAATGCTAGTCTAAGATTCATGATATCAATTCTTTTCCACACCTTTAAATAAATGCCTTTTTGAATTTGGGCAGTAAATGGTTGGATGATTAAAATAACAAGGCATATTTTTTAATGATTGCTTGTGTATATATAAATTTTATAGTTGAATGATTTTTTATTTTTTTCTATTAAAAAATAAGTGGGGGTTAAATTTTGTTCAAATAAATACTTTTTTGAATTTGAGCAATGAATGATTAGATGATTAAAATAGTAGTGTATTTTTTAAAATGGTTGCTTATGTATATATAAATTTTATAGTTGAATTGTTTTTTATTTTTTCTATTACAAAAAATTAGGTTAAATTTTGTTCAAATGAATCAAAATGGATGTATAGCAACAATATGAAAATTTGCTTTTTAAAAATTATAACTCATTTTAGTGCAAAATTTTACATTAATTATAATAGGGGTATTATGGTCAATATATTGGATGTCTTATATCTTGTCATGTCCAATTCATTCAAATCCCCTTAAACAAACATCGGATTGGATAATATTTTATTAATCCCTCCTTATAATCCTAACTCAATCCAAACATAGGATAGGATACACAATCCAAAGGATTCATAGTCCTAGGACTATTAGTCATAGGAATGCTAATCCAACATAACCCAGTCCGTCCAAACAAACATGGCCTTAGAGTATCTTCAAAAAAAGACTTGTTTGATATTATAACCAGTATCATCTTTTTATTCAATCTATTGAGTTAATTATTACAATAGCTGTTTTAACCACAAAAAAAAAAAAAAAAATTAAGGCTAGTTATATTTAGAGGTCATGTTTGATTCACAAAACTAATAGTGAAGTATTAATAATCCTATTAAATTAGTGTGGTATTCACTATCCAATTGGATTAATATCCATTGGATTAATAATCCTACCCCTACCCCATTACTAATAATCCTACAAATTTGTTAGATTAATTATCCATTAGATTAATAATCCTAAACCAAAATGTTAAAATAAATATAGGATAATTGGGCCCACGGATTAATAATCTCAATCTCATGCTCTAGTCCCCCAATCAAACATGCCCAGAGAGTCTTAAAAGATTTTTTAAATAATTTGTGTAGATAAATAAATAAAATAGCATAGAGTACATAAATTAGACGAAATAAAAAAAAATATGATTAAAATTACTCTTAACAGTGATAATTGCTGGTTTGGCATGAACTATATAATCCATCTTTTTATCTTTTTTCCATCACATCACCTCTCTACTTTTCTGTACATCTTTTCATAAAAAGATAAAAAGTACACTTTTTTAGGACACCCCAAACCAACCCTAAACTGTTTTGATTATTGTTAGTTGTACAATAAAATTACCAAAGTCCTCGACATCTGGCATCAAAAGATGCTCCGCACACTTGGGGATAAGGTATATTTGTTTGGATTATGCCTTTCGACAACTCCCACGAAATGTGGGAGGGAGTTGATATACGATATGATCCCATCAATTTGTTAATAATCGTGTTAATAATATAAAATTAATAAAATAAAAATTATAAATAAGTGAAATAGTCTTAAATAATTGTTTTTTTTAAATAAAGTCTTAAATAATTGTTAAAATCTTTTTTTTTTTTACAAATTTAATAAGAGACTTGTATCATTATAAAAAAATATATATATATTAAAATTTTATCTATCTTATATGCACATCTCAAGTTCAAAGCTGAAGCAAATGAGGGTGTTTATTTGGATTTTTTTTAGCCAACTTATAACTTTTAGCTTTTGAAAAATTATTTTAGACTGTTTGGTTAAACTTATTTCAAATAACTTTTGATTCTAACAATTTATTTTAACTCAAAAAAGTTGATTCTGAGAAGCTGCTCACCCCTTACTTCTGATTATCAGCTTCTGCTGTGGACATATTAATTTACGATTATATTCTTAAATTTTTTTTAAAAAAAAAAATAGAAAAAGACCCAAATGGACTATAGATGATGATGATGATGATGATTATGATGATTATTATTATTATTATTATTATTTATGAGAAATGTAAACAAGTAGTGAATAACAAAAAATAAAAATTAATTGAAAAAGATACTTCATAATTTATTTAACAAACACTACTCAGAAACTTAAATCTATAATCTAATAATTACACCAAAGAGATTAACAACTTCTGATTAAAGTCATAATTTATAATCTGTTAAGCTATAATGTATAATATATTTTAATAACTACACCAAATGGGACCAATAAACAGTTGTGGATGGTTTTCTGTCAACTATCACCACACCAGTATTGTAAAACATAGATCAACATATTTTTGACTTGTTTGGGAATTCAAGTTAGAACTAAAATAACTAATAAAAATAAATACATATATTAAAATAATTAATAAGATAAAATATCACATTTTACATATTAATCAATCATTTTTTTCTCTCACAATCATCTATTCAACTAAAAAAATTCATAAATCATTTAAAAAACAACTTGTTTTTATCTTTTAAAATAACAAAATTAAAAAAAAAAAAACATAAAATAAACTAAAATAACTAAATTTCTAAAGGAGGCTAAAAGAAGCCTTTCGTTGGTTCTCTTCGTTTATACATTTCTTGTTGAATAAATTTCTCCAAAGTGTGGCCCCTTTTGTCTGGAAAGTCAAATCAATCTTCAGACTACAGTACTCACACTACTAAAAAAAAAAAAAAAATACTTTTTGAGACCGTTAGAAGCCGTCGTAAATAATAAAAAAGCAGTCACAAAATACCTTTGCAACGGCTCATGCTACGACAAATGAGGGTCGCGAATGTGGGGGTGGCAAATACTTTTTGCGACCGCAAAACAACAGTAGCAAACTATTTGCAACCGCCTAATCTACTTATAGCGACTAATGGTTTGCCGTCGCAAAATTTTTTTAAAAATGCCAACAATGTTTTAGCAACCTATATATATGTATATATATATATATATATTCAAATATTATATACAATAAATGTAAAATGATATTTGTAAAAATTCTAATACTCCTGTATTATTTTCCATCACTTCCCTCAACAAAATTATCTTTCTCCAAAAAAAAAAAAAAGAAATGTGCATACAAAATATGAACTTCTATACATGCAAAACAAATATCTATCAACCATCCTTACAAGTATTTATACAAAATACTAATAGATTCAAGTATTTTTTTTAAAAAAAAAATCTCAATTTAGCTCTCAATATCACCCACTCAATAATATCAACTACTCCCTCAACACTATCTGCAAAAATATACATCAATATATTAGACATCATTAGAAAAAAAAAAGCCATATTTAGACCAGGCCAATTATGATATAACAAAACAAAACAAACATAACATAATTACAGAGGTAAAACAAACAGTTAGATATACAACGTAAGCATGCCAAAAATGCTAACAAAAAGTTATAGTCAATGCCAATCATAAAACCAGCAATAAACGCAATAAAAATGAACCATTTGACTTTCAAATAGCATAAACATTTGTTGGGTTTTTTTTGCTATGTGACAAGAAGGGCTAAGAGGAGGCAACCATTACGTTGCAACTCTCGTGTGGGCTGAGTCGTGACCATAGGAATCTCTACCCACTCAACTGCCAGACAAAAGGGATCTTAATGGACCCACTCTCCAGATGGACAACCCCACTGAGAACATAATGATAAGGAGGCATTGGCCAAGTTTAATAGGGATTAGACTCAGCCGAGCATCACCCTAGAGACTCACCAAGTTATATTGGATTGGAGTAAGCCCGTAATCACCGGGCTACATCCCTCAGATAGTAATTGTTGAGACATTCAAAATCAAACATAACCAACTACTCATGTGAAGTCAAAAGATGCTAAGGAGGAAGCACAACTATAACATCTTGTAGTGATCAGGTTTATCAGTTTTCTTAGTGAAACTTGGGATGAATCCCCACTTCATGCACTAAAGAACCGCACCATCACCACCAGAACCATCTTCTCTTCGAACCACAGTCAAATCCCTTCCAGCAAAAACATTATAGGATGGCCGGTACCTGAAATTCAACCCAGCTTCATTGTTCAATAATTCTAATTCACAAAGTCCAGTCCGATTTATACATTCCAATATATATAACAATAAAATAAAGTAAAAAATTTTACATTGTCAAAATCAGACTTACCTCCGAAACTGTTCAGTATCAATTAACTTCAAAGCGAGCTGCAATCCAGAGATAGTGATTTTGAGTTTTTATTTAATTATAATTGTTTGAATAGCCTAAAAGGAGTTTAGATGGATCAATAACAAATATAAATTAGACATCTATAACTCTATAAAAATTTGAGAAAATAATAAAAAAATTAGCTTAAAATAAGGAAAGATATTTTCAAAAAAAAAAAAAAAATAGAGAACGAGAAGATAAACTGATTTGTAACAAAAATAAAAGTGAATGTGTATACCTCTGAAACTCTTCTGGTCCTTAAAACCCCTTTGAGCTATTCAACCATATCATTAAACTGATTTGAAACAAAACAAAACAAAAACAAAAACAAAAAAAATGAATGTTCAGCATCATAAGAGGCTGATAATACTATCTTAATCAATGAAGGAGTGAAGCTTTGGAATCAGAGGATCTAAAATAAGTGGTTAAAAGTTAATGTGTCGAATATAACTTCAATAAAAGTAAAAATACAAATTGGGGAGTAGTGAAGCATAAAAGCTAATATATGCCTAAAGAGCAAACAATTTCACCAGATAGCCTGATCAAATTAGAAGATAACTCTGCCAAAACCACATTAACTTATGACTTTATCATAGAAAATCTAATATCCAAAATGAGAGTTATAATAATAATAATAAAAGAATGAGTTAATACCAAAACTCATACTTCAAGAATCCTTCAAGAACATCCAAAAGCAAAGGGGCACTATCTCCATTCTTGTTAAGATCATATCCATTGTTGCTACTAAATTCTTTTAACTCAGCTTTCCAGGAATCCTTTTGCTGCAATTGAAGTTAAAATTAATACAAATCCATTACAAGAAAAATTAGAAGGAGACTAAAACACATATAAGAATTATTATATAAAATTGGCAACATATTGGATAGTACATGATTACCAAATTACACTCTGGCAGATAAACTTTTTGTGTGTGGCCCAGTTGTGCCTAGTCCAAGTATTTACATATCAGTGCAGTTAGCAGCTTTCTTGCATTTAGTGCATCAAAGTGCAAGACAAGAAATGCACGACAGATATAGATTAGAAAGGTAAGATGTAATAAAAGATAAGGGCAAACAATGCATGTTAAATTTTTAACATCTTTAAAAAACACAAACAAAAGTATGCCAATAGGTAAATTTCTGAAAAGAGTTTTCCTTTACTCAAACATGTCACTCATGAATCAGTTAAATTGGTTTGGAAGGAAATTAGTATGTAGCTGAGTGTTCGTACTTTGTAGGTTCTGAAGTAGTCGAAAGCCTTTTTAATTTAAGGATGGTAGGCAGGGAGACAAGCTCATGCATCCTTCGGTTCTACATACAACAGAATGATAACTTTAGGAGAAGCATGAAGTTGTTTGCACGGTCATTGCAGCTACCCAATGAGAAAACAACTCCCACCTTTTTATAGCAATTTCCAAACACAAATGTAATTATATTTTAAAGTCATCAATAACTATCTTAAATACTATTCTCATATCAATTTCATACAACCCTTCCAATTTCAAAATTACTTCTTCAACTGTGTTCAATTTCATACGAAAACAAAGGCCAAACTTTATTTTTTTGTCTTACAAAATTGGAAAAATGCCTTATTAAAACTAGTTTAGGTTTAATAGAATTCTGAAAATTCATCATTTGTGTATAACTGTGATAGAGCACGAGCAGCACCCTAAGCAATACTTAAAGTAAAATAGACTTCAAGCAAGAACACTACCAATGGAAATATCCAATATCTAACTTTATAGTAGTTAGGAACCTAAACTTGAATATATACTACATCACTAACACATCATCAATGTGAACTAAGTAGGCTAAGAATTTCTTATTTCATTAAAATGGGAAAAAAATTAAATTGAAGTAGATGAGTAGCAATCTATAATGACATATTAGTGTAGAAAACACAGAACCATACATAAATCACCAATGGATCAAGCTCCATACATAAATCACTAATGGATCAAACTCCATTACACACAGAAAGCTAGGGTTTGGTTTTCTTGATTAGAGAGCATATCGAAATTAAATGGCGAAATTGATAAGTTCTGAATAGCTATATAATCTATTCAATTTTGTTATTTATCGAACACTATAAGGTCTGAATCTATAAGGTCAGAATACATAAAACCTGAGTTGTATTGTTTTCTCTCTCAAGAAATTAATAATAAAATCTAGTTCTTCAGTTTTCTATCTTTCTTATTCTTCTCTGCTTCCTGGTTTTCTATTAGTATAAGCTGTTCTTTCACAAATTACATAAAAGATGACAAAAATTTGGATATAGAAAATACATCTTCATCATTTTCACAGCACAGACAAACCAATGCTTAGATCAAATTATATAGTCTTCTACAAAGCACATTTGAAATTCACCAAAATACAACTATAAGCTAAAATCCACACACATGCTCCAATCTAACATGACAGAAAATAACAATAATAATTCAAATTCAGAACTGAAATAAAGCATGTTCATCATTTTCGCAGCACAGAAAATACACAATTAAGAATTGAATGGTTCAGCTCATACCTGTAGCAGATGAGGAAGGATTGATTCAAACCAAAGCTTCGTCGAAACGTGAACTATAAAGAGACGAAGAAGTTGAAATACGAATGAATTATTTGAAAAGACGAACTGAGAGGAGAGAGAGAGAGAGAGAGAGAGAGAGAGAGAGAGAGAGTTCATATCGTTAGAGGTCTCTTCTTCAGACGACCATGGTGATCTATAGAGCAAAATTGAGATAGGGAAATCATATTCTCTTACTTAGACACGATCGAGCGAAATCAGATTTGGGAGAAATGAGAGTCTAGTGGAAATCAATCTCTGTTAGGGCATAGGTATAAGAAAAGGGCAAAATAAATAATAGAAAAGAGTATCAAGGTTGGTATTGCAAATATTAGTTTTTGCGACGGTCAAATCATCAGTCGCAAAAAATTAGTTGCAAAAAGCCCCCTTTCTAGTAGTGTCATGAAATGCAAGATATAGAGAAGGGCTTTTTGACGGGAGGTTAAAAGTTAATTTTTTTAATTTCTAATTTTTTTGGATTATATTTTTTTATTTATATATATATATATATATATTAAAAAAAAAGTTTAAAAAAATCAAAAAAATAATTTTTAACTTACTTTTTAAAATAACCTAAGGTCATACATGTGTAAAATAACCTAAGGTCATATATGTGTCATGGATCCACTACAAGAAAAAGCATCTTTGGCGACTAAAAAAGTACCTTCGGTCACTGAAAGCATAGGTGTTGGCGACTAAAAAAGCATTAGTAGCCAAAGTTTAAGTTTTGGCGACTAAAAATCTGTTTGGTCGCCGGTATGTGGATTTTACCAACTAAAAAAATTTTAGTAGCCAAAAATAAGGCTTTTTGGTGACTAAAGAAAATTTAGTAGCCAAAAGTGAGACATTGGGCGACTAAAAAGATGTTTGGTCGCCAAAAGCGAGGCTTTTACCGACTAAAAAAAATTTAGTAGCCAAAAGTGAGGCTTTTTGGCGACTAAGGGGTGGTTTGGGATGATCTAAATAAGTGCACTTTTTGACTTTTTATGAAATATGAGTTGGGTATGGATTGAGTTTGAAGTGATGTGTTAGAGATAAGATGATGTGACTTAAATAGGATAGTAACTTTTTGACTTTTTTAGGAGATGACAAACAAGGCTTAAAAATAATTTAGTAGCCAAAAGTGAGGCATTGGGCAACTAAAAAGATGTTTAGTAGCCAAAAGTGAGGCTTTTTGGCGACTAAAAAGAAGTTTAGTCGCCAAAAGTGGTAATTTTAGCACGGGAATTAAATTTTTTAACGACTAAAAAATAATTAGTAGCCAAAAGTATAGAATTGGCGACTAAAATTATGTTTAGTCGCCAGAAGTGGTCTCTTTTTTTTTCTAGTAAATAATTTATTTTTACATAAATTATGTTCAATAAAAAATAATTATCTTTATATATATATACACTTTTATATTAATACGGGTTTATATACTATATAAATAATATATGTTGCATATATAATCATATAGTGTTATAGAGGTGTAGTGGAAAGAGTGTGTTGTATAAGGTTTATGATGTGGAAGGTTGATGGTTTGAATCTCCACAAGAGCAGATGCGAAGTTAGTGAGTGTAATTTTTTTTTTCTTTTTCACGAATGAGCTTTTGGCGACTAAAAAGTTTGGTCACCGATTCCTTGAGTATTGGCGACTAAAACATTGGTCGGTAAATGTATAATTTAAAAAATACAATTGACTATTGGCGACCAAAGTTTTGGTCGCTAAAGACTTGCTTTTTGGCAACTAAAAGTTTTTTAGTCGCCAATACCTTTCCCGACCGTCTTTCAGCGACCAAACCGGCGACTAAAAAATTTAGTCGGAGAAACTAAAAAACCGACTTTTAGTGACTACAAATTTAGTCGCCAAATATATTTTTTCTTGTAGTGATCCTCTATATTGTCTTTTTTTTTTTTTTTTGTTAAATAGTTAATATTTTTTTATTAAAATAGTAAATAAAAATAAAAAATTAAAATAATCAACAATCCCGCCACATCCATACAATAATAACCCCTCTCTGGAATAGCCCGAATGAGCTGGATGGATTTAGGAGAGTGTTTGCCCCAGTTATCCCAAACACGATTATTTTTCTCGCGCTAACAAAACCCCGATCGCTCCCATCACAAAGCTTCAAACATAACATAACAAACCAATTCGAGCCCTCCGTTTTTCATGGCTATGGCAGCATTTCCAGATCTTTTGATCGAACACAAATTGGCCAACTTATCAAGCAACACAATCACCTCATCAACATCGTTATGGTCTCTAATTCAATCCGCTGAATCATAATTCAACTGCTTCAGCCTATCCAAGGACTGGATCACAAGGTTGTCTTGACAAAGCCCTCGTCGAGAACACAAGTGACGATACCTGAAAAGTAGTGGAGAGAGAAAGAGATTAATATGAGAGTGAGAGAACGCATTGGTGGAGAGAGAGAGAGAGAGATTTTACAGAGGGGTTTGGGGTTGTGGAACCAGAGAGATTGATTCCTTGAAGCGTTAGGGTTTCGATGGCGTCTTCAGAGGAGTTCATTCCTAAAATAAATAATAAAAAAAAAAGTAAGATTAGGCCGGGCAGGTTAACGGGTCGATCCCCACCCTTACTTAACAGTCACTTGTGATGCAATTATTCCTATAATAAAATTTATTTAATTTATAAGTGTATATGTATTTTGAAAATGATGGGGATTGTTGGATAATCTTCAAAATATTCAAGGTTTAATTCAGGCAACTAATTATATATTATTTGAATTTGTTGTGTATATGTATGATCTTATTATTATCTAAGAAACTGAAAATTGTTACTTCAATCTTTCAATATGGATTTTTAAGAATAATTTTTTGTTAGTGTGGTTCTAAAATAACAGCTCCGATTCATAGCTCAAAAGAGCGTGGCTCGACACCAAAACGACGTCGTTTTGGTGTTTTTTTTTTTTTTTTTACTTCTTCTTCTTCTTCGCGTTTTTCTGAAGATGAAGTAGAAGAAGAAAAAGAAGAAGAGAAGAAGAAGAAGGAGCTGGGTTCATCAACATAAGGAGCTGGGTTCACCCATACCCTTGGGTGTGTTCATCAACATCAACATCAACAAAATGAAAATTGTTTTCTTCTTCTTCTGAACAATTTTCTTCATCAACAATTTTTTTTGAACAATTTTCTTCATCATTTGGTAAACCTTCTTTCAGAACAATTCTCTGAACAAAATGAAAATTGTTTTAAGAGAACAAATTTTCTGTAAATTGTTCAGAGAACAATTTTTTTGCAAATTTGTTGGCTCGTCATTTGTTTAACAATTCGAGCAAGAGGAGAGAAGAAGAAGATCATCAGCCAATAAAAAATCAAAATAAAAAATCAAGAACATCCTCATCGCGAAGATCAGAAAAAAAATCAAAAAAAAAAAAATTCTTTGATTGATAGATCTACCAATTCTTTGATTTCTGATTCTTTGATAGATCTACCAATTCTTTGACATCAAAAAAAAAAAAAAAATCAGAAAAAAAAAATCAAGAACATCATCATCATCAACACATCAGCCAACCATTGCCAACAATTTTTTATTTATGTTTTCTTTCATCTTCAGAACAACATCAAGGAACAAAAAAAAATCAGAAAAAAAAAAAATCAAGAACACGGTACTACGACCTAGAGCAACGAATCGAGAGTCTCTCGCTATGTCCCCATTCCTTTCTTCGATTCTATGGCCGATCTTGTTTAATCCAAAGCTGGTGCAAGCGATCTCATAGGTGGGGAACTCGAGATAGGAAAGCATCAAGCAAGACAAGAAAAGGCTTTTACTAAAGAGCTGGTGCTCCTCTTGTGAATGAACCAGGAAGAGATGGAAGATGGGCAAAAATGACACAGGATGGAAAGAGGGAAGTAGACCAGAGCAGAGAAAAGAAGAAAGCTCAAGCAAGGGAGAAAATATTACTTTTCGGGCCAAGTTCGAGCCACAACTTTCGAGCTACGAAACAATTTTCCTAAAATAATGTGTGGTTTAGCTGAAATTTAATATTCATGTACAACAAATCACTTTAAGATTTTTAAAATCACTTTAAAATTTGTAACATTAAATTTCCGTCATATAACATATTATTTGAAATAATATTTTTTAGTGTGGTTCTAAAATAATGTGTTTTTTGGCTGAAATTTAATATTCAGATACAATAAATCACTTAAAAAATTTTAAAATCAATATTTTTCATACTGCATATTATTTCCAATCATTCTAAAAAAATCACACTAAAAGATCTATACTCTCGAGGTTTAACGTGATCTTTTTTTTAACTAATAGTGGTTTAGCATAGTCGAAACACCATCATTGATAGCTGAAAAAGGTAGATGAACTGTGGTTTTCTAGGCCAATTTCTCTTAAATAAGGTTGCTATGGTAGGGTTGAGGGAAAAATAACAATCCTTCAACTTCGCGTGTCATGATTGTCCAATTACAAATTCGTATAATGACATTAAATTTTAGTGTCTAGATTGACAATTTACCTTCTATTTTTCTTGTTTGCTTTAGGAGAAATTTTTGTATGTTAATAAGATATCACGTGATATTATTTTTTATTAATTAAAAATGTATATGTTTCTTATTATTTTCTAAACACCCAACATAAATTTAATGGATTCTACTATCAAAATCAATTATAACAGCAGAATGTGCCACTTGGCATATACTCTGTTTACATACAAAAATTACTTTTGTTTTGGGACTACACATGATTTTACTTGTAGTCGGGTGCTAAACTTCTCCCTCGAAAAAGATATACGCCTAATCTCAACTTTTGTCACATATTTTTGAAAAATATTTGACTCACAAAAAACTGTTGCAATTTGACCCACATGTTGTGATATGATAAGTGTCAACTTTTAACCTGTTATACCCAATGATATAAAGGCACAACTCTCTTAGCACATTATTATGAATGAATTTGTGAATCTAAAAATATGAATCTCTAACATTTCTCCATCTCTTTTAATACTAGTTTGTAATTCCCCTTAATGCTTCTGCTTCTTTCTCTTTAGTTGACTGCATGCTTCCACTAAACTCTCTCTTTCCTTGATTAATTAAAACCAACCATCCTATTGCACAGAGGAAAGGTGCGAAACAAAAAGATTAGAACTAGAAGAGATTGGTTTATGAAAATGACGTAACTAATTATATCAAGAAACTTTTAATGATTATTCTATGATTTAATTTTTGATTCTGGATAGAGATTTTCCAACTCAAAATTTTTTAAATAAAAATCGTTCATAGGTTGTTATATGTATCCCTTCCTTTTTAATTTTTTTGTCGTTACTTAATCCATATCATTATATTCACTTTTATGCTAATGTTATGGAATAATTTAGTAAAAAAATGTGTGCCAAACATGAGCTCAACACACACAACTAATTAATGAATATTATTAAGGTTAAGATAAGGTGATGAAAGAAATCAAGATGAAGATTAGAAGCAATCAAATGAAGGTTTAAGTGCCCCAAGCAAAGTAGGAAGTATTAAAAAAACAGTGGTGACATTTATTTATTTCTTTTTTTGTCCCTTTTTATGCTTTTCAAAAGAAGGGGGAAAAAAAACAAAAAAAAATCCTCATGAAAAAGGGTATATAGCAAGGGTGGCCTAGACCTACAAAGAATGGATGAATTGTCACGTGATGATTTTTGCCAAAAAAGATACAAACAGAATGTTATTATAAATGAATAAATTTTACCGGTAGTGTCATATGTATCAATTAGTATACTAATTAGTATATCAATATATGTTATGACATTATCATTTTAAAATTATAACTCCACTCATATATAAACTAAAAAGACCCAAGACCTCTAAAATTATATCATATCATCAATTAGTACATTAATTAATGTATCAATTGTTACAAACAGCATTATTCAAATTTCATTTCACACTCAATAATGTGATCGTGTGTTAAGATTTAATTATGTTGTTCGAGGCAAATGGTGGGGAAAATGTAGTTCTATTGTACTGTGGAATACCAACCGAATCACTCCAAATCCAAGAGTATATATTGAACGTGAAGTTTTAATTTCTATCTTGAGGGACATTATTACCAGGCAGGAGATTTCTGGAGTGAAAAGAATATGAACATAATGACTTATTTTGAGAAGATAGTTATAATCAGTTTTTTTGTGAGAGAGGGAAGTGGGTTATAATCTGGGAAGTGGATTATAACCCACTTCCCAAAAGATCCCAATATAATGGTCAATATGCCTTTTTTTTTTTTTTTTTTTTTTAAATTAGAATGTAATATGCCCTGAAGACTCATTAAAGGACATTTTGAGAAGATTTCTGGAGTGAAAAGAATATGAACCTAATATAATGGTCAATATGCCCTTTTTTTTTTTTTCTTTTTTTTTTTTCTTTTTTTAAAGCAGAATGTAATATGCCCTTGAAGACTCATTAAATGACATTTTGAGAATATTTCTGGAGTGAAAAGAATATGAACCTAATATAATGGTCAATATGCCCTTTTTTTTTTTTCTTTTTTTTTTCTTTTTTAAAGCAGAATGTAATATGCCCTTGAAGACTCATTAAAGGACATTTTGAGAAGATTTCTGGAGTGAAAAGAATATGAACCTAATATAATGGTCAATATGCCCTTTTTTTTTTTTTTTTTTTTTTTCTTTTTTAAAGCAGCATGTAATATGCCCTTGAAGACTCATTAAAGGACATTTTGAGATTAAAGAAAAAAACTCTTGATTGGACCATAGCATAATATGCTTAGGTTTTGAATCTAATACAGTTTTGCCATTGTCAATTTGTCACCCCCTTCTTTTTTCTTATGTAGCACTTACGTGACCTCTTTACAAATTTTCTTTGACATTATTTTGTACAATATTGAGAGGGTAATTTATGAGTAAATTGGGCTGAGCTGGGTAAATGGGCCACGGTAAAAAGGGCCGAGTGAGAGGACCTTGCAGTTAGCTCGGTCCAAATGTGCTTGTGGTTACCACGGTCGGTATGGTGTAATTAGCACGATCATACCATTCTGAGCCTAGATGATTTGAGCTGTCCTCAGGACCTTGCTCTTGATTAGCTCGGTCCAAGCTTGCTATGGTTAGCTCGGTCTCAACAGGTGAAGCCGAGGTACAAGCAATGAAAAGAAGAACCGAGCTAGTTAGAGCTCGGTCATTTCTACCAGTTTAGCATGGCCATGTTAGCTCGGTCGTTTTGTCATACTACCGAGGTAAAACCATCTCACTTGGTTTAAGCAGTGAGGGGAGTGTTGAAGGATATGCATTATCTTTCAGGAGTGTGATTCCTAGGAGGACTCTACATGGAGGAGTAATAGTCCTACTAGGATTGTGCCACGCGAAACCTATAAAAGCTCACAACATAACCTATGTACAGGTAACACAACTTTGATTCTCGAATACATAGAGCTTTTGTCTATTTGTCTATTTTGCTGACTTAGGCATCGGAGAAGTACCCGGCACACACCCACCGACTAGCTCACGTTTGTGTTTTCAGGGAGTAAAGGGATGACGTTTGGAGGAGCACAGACTTGATCAACAGGATTATACAAGAACATTATTTCTTGCTCGTACAATTGGCGCCGTCTGTGAGAAAACCAGAAAGAACAAAACCTCTTGATCAAGATTTTCCTCTCTAATTGGAAGTAATGGCGCACAATGAAGATTTGCCGCAGTCCGCTATCGACGGACAAACCCCAGATGGGGGTGGGAGGCGCGAAGGTTTGCCTTCTATGCCTCCCATGGCGGATTTAGAGCCCCAGCGACAGAACCCCCAGAGGGATGCCAGGGGAAGGCGGGCTAACAGCCCCTGTCGTTCTCAAAGTCCTGAAAGACAGAGGCGGAGGATGGATCCTCAAGTTCTGGAGGATCGCGTAAAGGAACAAGACGAGTTAATAAGGAAGATGACGGCAGACATGGAGTCTATGAAGCGCCAGATCAAAGGAAAAGGCGTGGCGACATGAGAGGGGCGCAAAAGCAGTACGCCCCCTCGCCACTCGGAAGATCGTGGTAGGCATACCACACCATCGCAAGCAGAGAGTAAGAGCTTGAGAACAGGCGACACTCAGTCAAGAACTCCTAGGACTTGTTACTCCAGGTCTGAGAGAACAAGAACTGAGAGGTCATATACTGAGGGAACCACCTATCAGCCCTCGCGCACGCACCAGACGTCATCCAAGCAGACGGAGTTGCCTAGATCATTCGATTTGCGAACTGTGCTAGAAGAAAGGGTACGATGGAAGGAAGATAACAGGGCGCGCGACCCGCGCAGAGTTTCAGCCCTTTAGTGGTTGGCTCCTCGGACGCATGGAAGCGTCGAGGTAGGAATGCCAATACCGCGCCTTATTTACGAACCAACAGACAAAGCATTAGCAAGGCTGCAGACCTTGCTGTTCGTTCCAGTAATTGAGAACACACCACTACCTTCGGGCTTTCACCAGCCCAAATTCATCACTTATGAGGGGAAGATGGACCCCTACATGCACTTGAGCCATTTGAGCCAGGTTATGGCAGTATATAGGCGAAATGAGGCTTTAATGTGCATCCTGTTTCCGTCCAGCCTAGGCGACCTGGCTCTAACTTGGTTCGAAAGGCTACTAGAAGGCAGCATCACCTCCTGGGCACAATTGGCAGAGGCGTTCGTGACAAGGTTTAGAACGAACACCAAGACACCAGTGGAGATCGATCAGCTACTCTCCATTGACATGGGCGACAAAGAAACATTGAGGTCCTACAACAGTCACTATTGGGAAACTTTCAACCAGATAGGAGATTGTCCTACAAACCTCGCCATCACACAATACAAACGAAGCCTACCAGTCGGCAACAAATTGAGGGATTCAATCACTATGACGCCTTCCCTCACGATGGAGGCCTTAATGGAGAGAGTGCACCAACATATTCGTGTGGAAGAGGATAGCGCTCGTGCTAAGACAAAATCTGACACAACAACAATACCAGATAAAAAGACTTCGGCAAAAGTCAACACAGTAGAACGACCAAGCAGGAATGGGCAAGGCAGACGGGCCAATAAAGAGGATCCAGACAAAAGGTGGCTAAGAGTTCGCACTACCATTACCACGGTGTTCAAAAAACCAATCTACCGAATTCTCAATGAGATACGCGATGAACCTTTCATCCGATGGCCAGCTAAGTTGGGAGAAGCACAAAAAGACTATGACGAAGGATCCCGGTGTACCTTCCATAATGAAAAGGGGCACCGCACAGAGAATTGCACGCCGTTGAGACAGCACTTGGAGGAGTTAGTGGCAGCTGGGCACCTGGACCAATACATAGAAGGAGGGACCCAACCAGCCCCCCAGAACCATGACAACCCAAACGGAATGCCGATCGACGCCCCACCTCAAGGCGTGATTAACGTAATACATGGGGTATTCGAACCTGAGCGAGTATGTAAGCTCAGGGGAATGATCAAGAAGGCCGAACACTTAAGGGAGGTATTAAGTGCACAACCTGCCATCAAAAAGGGGAGAACAGAAGCCACGAATGTCATATCTTTTTCAGACAGAGACTTGGCAAAGATATATTGCCCTCACAATGATGCACTGGTCGTCACACTCCGCGTCAAGGATTATGACATCAAAAGGATTTTGATCGACCAAGGAAGCTCATGTGAGATAATGTATAACGAAACCTTCAAACAATTGAAACTGGAGGACAAAGACTTGGCGTCTGCAACATCTCCCCTAATTGGATTTAACTCAATGCCAGAGTGGCCAATGGGCAAGATAATCCTCCCAGTCAGAGTAGGAAGCATGACAAAACAAGTGGAATTCTGGGTATTGAAAGTCCCCTCCATTTACAACATAATCTTGGGAAGGACATGGCTGCATGCCATGCGATCGGTAGCGTCAACCTACTATCAAGTATTGCGGTTTCCCAATGAAGCCGGAGTAATTGAAGAGGTCTTTAGAGACCAAATTATGTCCAAACAATGCTTCGTCACAGTAAATGGCAGCCGCGCTGCTAAAGCATATGTACAGATGGTGGAAGAACCTGAGAGCAATGAGCTGTTCGCAGATGTTGGCAAAACAGCTGAACAGAAGGCGGTGGAAGACTTGGTACAGGTAAGGATAGATGAAAAAGACCTAGAAAAGTTCTTTTTGCTCGGCTCGTCATTGTCCAGCACTTAGAGAATAGAGGTCATGAAATTCTTAACCTCTAACATCGAAGTGTTCGCCTAGACGCCTTATGACATGCCTGGCATTGACCTAAACTTCATCTGTCACCAATTAAATGTCCACCCAACTGCTAGACCAATCATACAGCGCACTCGCAGATCAGCACTCTTCCACGCCGAGATAGTGGCGGAAAAAGTGGAAAACCTTCTAGAGGCAGGAGCTATCAGAGAAGTGCACTATCCCAAGTGGATATCCAATACTGTGGTGGTGCCAAAGAAGAATGGAAAATGACGTGTCTGCGTGGACTACAAAACAGTCAACAAGACATGCCCAAAGGATAGCTTTCCCTTACCACGGATAGACCAACTGGTAGACCTAACGGCAGAACACAATCGACTTAGCTTTCTTGATGCGTACAGAGGTTACCATCAGATCGCTATGTATGAACCAGACCAGGATGTCATATCCTTTACAACGCCAAGAGGACTGTATTGCTACAAGGTCATGCCCTTTGGCCTAAAAAACACAGGGGCAACATTCCAGCGGATGGTCACCAAGATGTTTGAACCATTGTTAGGCAGAACAATGGAGGCATACATAGATGATATGGTAGTCAAAAGCAAGGATGAGAATGACCATCTGAGGGACCTAGGTGAGATGTTTCAGATCCTGAAAAAAAACAAGTTACGCCTTAATGCATCCAAGTGTGCGTTTGGCGTAGGATCTAGCAAATTCCTAGGCTTCCTGGTGACCAATCGAGGTATAGAGGCAGACCCCTCTCAGATCAAAGCAATTCAGGATCTAGAGAGGCCCAACTCAGTAAAAGAAGTGCAGCATCTCACTGGTATGGCAGCTGCGCTCAACCGGTTCATAAGTCGGTCGTCAGACAGATGTCGACCATTTTTTCAAGCGTTAAAGGCCAAGTTTGAGTGGGATGAAGAATGCGATCACACCCTAGAAAGCTTGAAAGAATACATGTCTTCCCCACCATTGCTGGTAACCCCAATACCTGGTGAAGAGCTCTTTTTGTACTTGGTAGTTTCACAGCACGCAGTCAGCGCGGTGTTGGTCAGAACGGAAGGAATCCAACACCTGCCCATCTTTTATGTCAACAAAACCTTGTTGGGCGCAGAAACAAGGTACTTACCATTGGAAAAACTGGCCTTAGCCCTGATGATGGCCTCTAGGAAACTGTCGCATTACTTCCACGCCCACACCATAATCGTCCTCACAGCTTTTCCATTAAAAGCTTTGTTTGAGAGGGTGTGCTTTTCTAGGTGAATCTTGAAGTGAGCAGTGGAGTTGGGACAGTTTGATATCAAGTTTCAACCTAGAACCGCAATAAAAGCCTAAGCTTTGGCAGACTTTGTGGCAGAGTTCACACCAGGAAGTCATCACATTTGCCCAATTGACTTGACTGGTATAACCGAAATGGGGATGGAAAGCGCCGCAGGAAATGCGCAACCCCTGATACATGATGCCCAGCCACATCCCAAAACAGACCGAAGTAAAGAAAGGGAGGAAGAAGCAAACCATGCTACACCAAGCAAAGACTCATCAACAAGTAAAAATTTGGTACAATCAGATAGTGAGGGGCAAACAGTAAGTGTGGACTTTGAAGAAAACACCAGCAACACTCATGACCCCAAGGCATCATCCAATCCCTCCACTTGTTGGAAGCTGTTCATTGGAGAGATGTTGAAGCTTTTCGTGGATGAAGCGTCCAACAGGCACGGTGCAGGACTTGGCATAGTCCTTGTCTCACCAGATGGCCTAATAGTAGAACAAGCAGTCAACCTTGGCGTCCCAGCATCAAACAACGAAGCGGAGTATGAGGCGCTTCTGGCAAGCCTAAAATCAGCACTCTACATGAAGGCCATCAAGCTAATGGTTACAGTGACTCACAGCTGGTGGTAAACCAAATTTCAGGCGACTACGAGGCAAAGGATGAAAGGATGGCTAAATACCAAGAGTTAGTCAGAAAAGAGATCATGAAATTTGAAGTAGTGCGGATAGAGCAGATCGACAGGGAAGAAAACAATAGAGCAGACAAACTAGCAGGTTTTGCTTCGATGGCAGATACATCCATCCCATCCCATATCCATTACTGATTGACTACTTACCAAGACTAAGCATTGAAGAACCCGAAGTAGCTGAGGTATGTTGCGTTGAATTAGGCCCATCATGGATGGATCCCATTATAATGTTCTTAAAAGACGGCGTCTTACCCGAAGAGAAGAAAGAAGCCAACAAGATTAGAGCAAAGTCGCAGCGATTTTGGCTCTCCCCATTAATGGCCTTGTACAAAAAATCCGTCATAGGACCTTACTTGAAATGCGTTTATCCCAGCAAGGTCGAGGCATTCTTGTTCGAGATACACAAAGGCGTATGCGGAAGCCACCAAGGAGGAAGATCATTGGCCTACAGAGCAATTTCGCAGGGATATTGGTGGCCTTACATGTAAGCAAATTCAGAGAAGTACGCCAAGAAGTGCGAGAAATGTCAGAAGTTCGCACACCAAATACATTAACCAGCCAGAGAGCTTCTACCATTAACTAGCCCATGGCCCTTCGCAATGTGGGGCTTGGACATAATAGGACCACGTCCAACGGCACTCGGCAACAGAAAGTTTTTTCTTACGGCAACAGACTACTTCACAAAGTGGGTGGAGGGGGTAGCACTAGCATCAATAAAGGAGAAAGATGTGAAGAAGTTCGTATGGCAGAATATCATCACTCGATTCGGCATACCAAAAGCTCTAATATCTGACAACGGCACTTAGTTCGATGGTAAAATTTTTAGAGGCTTTTGTGAAGAATACAAGATAGAATTCTACAACTCTACACCGGCATACCCCCAAGCAAATGGCCAGGCGGAGGCATCAAACAAAGTCGTCTTAGATGGATTGAAGAAAAGGCTGGAGAAAGCAAAAGGCAAGTGGACGGAGGAGCTCCCTCATGTTTTATGGGCTTATCGTACCACACATCGGCAATCTACTGGAGAAACACCTTTTTCCTTGGCCTATGGCATGGAAGTAGTAATCCCACTGGAAGTCGGCCTCCCCACGATTAGAAGTGAAAATTTTGATCCAGACTTAAATGGAGAAGCCATAGCATTGGAGCCCGACCTTGCAGAAGAAAGAAGAGAAAGAGCACTGGTTCACATTGCCTCATACCAGCAGGAGTTATCTAGAAAATATAACAACACAGTACATCCAAGGCAATTCAAGATTGGAGACTAGGTGCTGCGCAAAGTAATGGGCAACACCGTGGTACCCGGAGATGGCAAATTAGGGCCCAATTGGAAAGGACCTTACAAAGTGGTTGGATTAGCAGGAAAAGGGTCATACCACTTGGAAGATGAAGATAGCAAGGCCATTCCCAGGCCGTGGAACACTGCCAATCTCAAACTGTTTTATTTTTAGCTTTTCTTTAAACGTACTTGTAGTTTTCCTTTTCTCAATAAAACAAGTAGTTTCTTTTCAGTATAACTGTTTTCTGCTGTAAAAGCTGTTTTAGTGAGTTAGGGGCATTGAAAGCAGAGTTGGCTGGAATAACCAACTTTGCGCTCTCTTCAGCCGAGATCAGGATCTAGGCTGAAGAGGTTGGCTGGAAAAACCAACACTTCTCCTAAACCGAGGATAAGGATCTAGGCTGCAGGACGTTTGGTAGGAATAACCAAACACTTCGCTCTAGGTTGGCAGGAATAACCAGCTTTGAGCTCTCTTCAGCTAAGATCAGGATCTAGGCTGAAGAGGTTGGCTGGAAAAACCAACACTTCTCCTAAGCCGAGGATAAGGATCTAGGCTGCAGGACGTTTGGCAGAAATAACCAAACACTTCGCTCTAGGTTGGCTGGAATAACCAACTTTTAATAATCTTCGGCCGAGATAAGGATCAAGGCTGAAGAGTGGTTGGCTGGAATAACCAACTTTTAGTACTCTTCAGCCGAGATAAGGATCAAGGCTGAAGAGTGGTTGGCTGGAATGACCAACTTTTAGTACTTTTCAGCCGAGATAAGGATCAAGGATGAAGAGTGGTTGGCTGGAATGACCAACTTTTAGTACTCTTCAGCCGAGATAAGGATCTAGGCTGAAGAGTGGTTGGCTGGAATAACAACTTTTAGTGATCTTCAGCCGAGGTAAAAACCTAGGCTGAAGAGGTTGGCAGATATGACCAGATAGATTTCAAGGTTAAGACCGAGATAGGTATTTCGGCCAGAAAATATTATACTTCACGTAAATCATAATGGAAAATAAGTGCTAGCATGGAGTAAACCGAACTTGAAGTTGAGGAAAAAAGAAAAAAGATTTCATTCAAGATGCAAAAAGAGTTACAAAGGAGTGGGATTTCAGCATGGTTACACATTCTTTCTAAAAGACAAAAGCAGAAAATACAAGATCCAGCAAAAAGGTCGTCAAGATCCGCATCCAAATCAACTCGAACCCCGGTTTCAGCAGGTAGCTCGGTCACATCTTCAACCAAGTCTTCCGCCGGTGGCTCCACCTGAGTTGACTAACCAACAGGATCATTGGTGACGACCGGGGTATTGTTGGGCTCTGATGCCTCTTCTTTATCCTCTTCTTGAAGAAATTTTTGTTGAATGGCAGTAGCATACTCCACTATGTAGCTCGGTATGAAATGAGAAGGAGGGTTGAGGAAGATCTCGGTCTCTTGGCTATGATCGAACTGTGCCATAGCCGCCTTTCATCCACATTTGAAGAATATATCTTTTGTCGCTTCGCATTGTTGGATGTAAGTGGCCTCCCCCTCCTTGTAACCCCGGTTTTCGGCGTCTTCCACGCTCTTCTCCAACCGAGCGATCTCAGCGTTCTTTTTTCCCTCGAGCTTGGCCAGCTCGCGCAGATATTTGTCTTTCAACATGGCCGCAGCCTTTTGCTTATCTACTTCAGGCGAGCTAACAAGACTGGTCAAGCGGGCCACCTCGGTATGTAGCTCAGTCATTTTCTTCTTGGCCTCTTCTAGCTTGGCCGATTTAGCATCAGCATCTGCCACGGCCTGCCTTGTGGTTTTTCAAAGCTCCAACACGCGCTTATGAGCGATGTGGTTCTTCTCTAGGGCCTGCAAAAAGAGGAACAATTTTGAGCTGAACCGAGCAAACATATATAGAAATTAGGGCAAGTAAAAAGAGGAGTACTCACTAACACCATCGATTTGGTGGCCGAGCGGATGGCTTTTAGCTCGGTAAGGTGGTCGTGATGTTCCATGTCAGGTGGCAGACACACACTTTTTGCAAGGTTAAAAGCAAGTGAGTGGTCTTTGTCTGCCACAACTGAGTCAGTGTTAGTAACAGCGCGGTTCTTGTAGGTGATCTTTGGCACCCACTCAAAGGAACTAGCTCGTTCAGAGCGTTCAGGTTGGGGGCTCGATGGTGTGGTTTGGGAAAACACGGTTTCATCCTCGTCAACAAGGCGTGGCTCGATTGTAGAAGTCCAAGCACGCTTGTTGGGCCGAGATGATGAAGGCTGGGCGGTTGGAAACGCTACCACGGCCTCTTGTGTTTGGCCGGTTGGTGGTACCTCGGCTTGGTTTGTTTTGGTGATGAACGCCCTGACAGCTCTCTTTTTGGCTATCTCTTGTTCCGCTGTTAACGGAATGAGGTTGATTTGTGGAAAGGAAGGATCAAGTTCTGGTGATGGCTCTAAAAGGAAGTCTGTGACCCTGGTCTTCCTTCTACTGCTGTATTTGTAGGTCGGTTCAAAATTTAGTAGCTCGGCCCAACCTCGATTAGGATATCGTAGTGCGGCGCGAAGTGCGTCTAGGTTGGGGTAGCTGTACTAGGACTTGAGATGGTTTAAGTCTGCATAAAGGAAAATGACAACGGTTAGTACGGTTAAAAATAAGAATAACGAAGTAAAGAAAGCACAACACTAAACCGAGGTATTTATACCGGTGACTCCTTTGTTCCAGTTAATTCGATCGCCCGGGATCTGGGCCTCCTGGTCTTCAAAATTTCCAAAAACCCAGAAAAAATTGTCGTCATTTACATCTTTGTCTGGGGTGTTCTTTATTATCTTTTCTCGGCGGTGTCTTATTCGTAGGTAATATACCCAGCCATCTTCATTCTGGCCAAGGGAATATTGGTGGAATAGTTCGGCCAGACCGACGTTAAGGCCAAGCCGGCGGTTTAGCTCGGCGATGTCGTTTATTATTCGGTATGAATTTGTGGAAAGCTGGGTAGGGCAGAGATTTGTTTGTCTGAGGAATTCACAAAGAAGAGGCTGAACGGGAAAACGGAGACCGGCCTCTACGATGGAAATAACGTTAAAAGGCATGAAGCCCTGTTTTCCCCAGGGAATGGTGTCTAGTTCGGCTAGTGAGAGGTGGACGTCGTCTGGAATTTGGTAATCCTTTCGGAACTTGGCTATGGCTCGTGGAGAGTTCACTAAAAATCGATACTTCCCCATGTGGCCTTAAATTACGTATAATTTAGCTCGGCATTGAGATGACTTTCAGTATCTCGGTTGGGCGTGCAAAGGTGTGCCTGGTTGACCTAAGTCAGTCTGCAAAGTGAAAAAGAAAAGTGTTAAGCACAGATCGTTGGACCGTGCTAGAAGTAACAAAGGTAAAATAAATAGAGTCCTAGCTCTGCTACGTGGGATACTATCCGTTTTTAGCCCGGTTGGAGCAGAAGACTTTAGCTCGGTTAAGTGAAACAAGAAATTCGTAGCTCGGTTGAAGCTTATGGTACAGCATCCTTAGTTCAGCTTTTACTAAGTCAGGGAGCTGGTTTGGCCCCAAGTTATAGCTCGGTCGGTGTTTGAGGCTTTTTAGCGCGGTATTGCGCAAACCTAATACAGTTCGCTAGCTCGGCTAAATGAAACAGAAGGTACTTAGACCTATTTGAAACTACAGATATGACATGAAGTCCTAGTTCGGTTGTTCAGTTTTGCTAGGTTCACACCTAATACAAACAACTTCCTAGTTCGGTTGAAGTATTATTTTGGATCAAAAGCATTGTTCCCAGATTGTTCGTGAATCTAGAGGATCTATTACATGGTTCTTGTGCAAAAGTGGCCATATCCCGTGGAAACTACAAAGTGTTTTGAGAAGCATACATACTACACTATGAATTACAAAAATAGTGCGAAATAAACGGAAAGGAAACAGATTTGAGCCACATACCAGTCAAGAATGAAGGAACTGAAGATGGAAACAGTATCAGCGAAAGACGAGTTGATGAAGATCGAAGTCGCGAGGGAGAGCTTTGCAGGTACTGTGTTTGGAAAAATGGAGGCTCAGAGAGAGAGAGAGAGAGAGAGAGAGAGAGAGAGGAGATGAATAGTGGAAATGGTTGGTTCAAAACTTTTGTATAAAGTAAAAAGAAAAAAGGCGGGACTGTTCAAATGTTTCGGAGTACGAAGACGGCGTGACAGCTACGCTGAGCCAATGAGAGTTTGCCACGTGTCCATAGAATGGGAAGCGATTCAGTTACAGCGACTAAAAAGACGTTTTGACCGGACAAATTAGTAGCTCGGTGTGAATTTAGCCCGGTTGAAAGGCAGAAATTTTTAGCTCAGCTGGTAACGGGTAATCCCAATCATGTTGTGCAGATGGAATTAAGGGGCAATTGAGAAGGTAATTTATGAGTAAATTAGGCCGAGCTGGGTAAATGGGCCGCGGTAAAAAGGGCCGAGTGAGAGGACCTTACAGTTAGCTCGGTCCAAATGTGCTCATGGTTACCACGGTCGGTATGGTGTAATTAGTACGGTCATACCATTCTGAGCCTAGATGATTTGAGCTGTCCTCAGGACCTTGCTCTTGATTAGCTCGGTCCAAGCTTGCTATGGTTAGCTCGGTCTCAACAGGTGAAGCCGAGGTACAAGCAATGAAAAGAAGAACCGAGCTAGTTAGAGCTCGGTCATTTCTACTAGTTTAGCATGGCCATGTTAGCTCGGTCGTTTTGTCATACTACCGAGGTAAAACCATCTCACTTGGTTTAAGCAGTGAGAGGGGTGTTGAAGGATATGCATTATCTTTTAGGAGTGTGATTCCTAGGAGGACTCTACATGGAGGAGTAATAGTCCTACTAGGATTGTGCCACGCAGAACCTATAAAAGCTCACAATATAACCTATGTACAGGTAACACAACTTTGATTTTCGAATACATAGAGCTTTTGTCTATTTGTCTATTTTGCTGACTTAGGCATCGGAGAGGTATCCGGCACACACCCGCCGGCTAACTCACGTTTGTGTTTTCAGGGAGTAAAGCGACGACGTTTGGAGGAGCACAGACTTGATCAACAGAACTATACGAGAACATTATTTCTTACTCATACAAATATATATATATATATATATATATATTTATCGCAATGACACACGTTAATAAAGTATATAATTAATTACTTAAATTAAAAACAAAATAAATTAACACTGAACTATCATGTTTTGTTTTAAACAACACATTCTAAATAATGTCTTATTTGGTTTGATTTTCAAAAACAGTTTTTTAGAATTTTTTTTTTTTGAAAAAAAAAAAGTTAGTTTGATTAAAATAAATGTTAAACAAATATTTTTTAATTTAAAAAAATTATTTCTATCCAACAAAAAGATAAAATTATATAAAAATGATGATTATTGTTTATTTTTAATTTTTTAACAAAATTAATTTTTAATTTTAAAAATCAAACCAAATAGAGCCTCATATTTTGTTTTAATTTTTAAACTCAAATCATCCATGTTCTTAAAAAAATAAACATAAAAAAACAAATAAAATAAATCAGCTATAGTAGAAAACGTGTGGGCACGAAGGGGGCCCCCAGTGAGGACGAGTGCGTGGCAAGCGCTGGCTGGAGTTGCGAACTTGCGAAGGGCGTAATTTTTTCACGTGCCACCTCATCAACGACACATCCACACACGTGTCCTCTAAACGCCATCAATTTCAGTTTTCAACTAAACTAAAACACTTTTTTTTCTGAACAACTAAACTAAGCACTTTGACTATGACATTTTCTGTTTTCTTTTTATTAATTTATCCCTCTTTTCTTTTTATTTGTTTATCCCAGTCAGATAATTAATCTACATTTGTTTTGAATATTTAAATAGAATCTCTATAGAACTCTATTCATTTACAGTAAATTAACTATCATATATTGAAGACCAAGGTTAAGGATATAAAAAATTTATCAAAATTTTTAATAAATAACTATATCATATGTGTAATGGACCCATGCTAGTATTTGTATATTGAAAGTTTTTGGAAATTTTGTTTTTTTAGTGGCTTTGACTTTTTAATTTTTTTTTTGTAAGATGAAGATAGTTTTTTTTAGTTGAATGATAATTGTGAGAAAAAAATAATTAATTAATATGTAAAATGTGATATTTTTTAACTTTTTTATTTCACCTCAAACGTGGCCAAAATTTCCTGCATATATAGATGGTTCTTTCTAGAATACACACCCTCAAAAGGGTGTGTGATGTATGTAAATTATAATATTTGTGATATTAATTTATCATAAATGTTAATTAAATTATTTCAGTCATAATTAAAAAAAGTAATGAGTCAAAATGAAAAGATATTTTCGATCATAATTAAAATAATAATTACAATAGGTCATAACAAATAAGATGGTTCATATCTGAAAAAGGGACAAAATCACAAAGGTTAGTGAGGCAGTTGTTAATGTAGTAAAGAAAAATTAAAACCGGACTGTCCATATTGACTGTTCCTTTGTTCTAGTTGATGTTATGGCTCAGTATATAGGCTTTTTGGTCTTCAAAATTTCCTGACACCTAGAGAAAATCATCATTGTTTAGGTCTTTATCTGATGTACGCTTAATGATTTTCTCTCGATCCTTTCTTATTCTAAGGTAGTAGACCCAACCGTTGTCATTTTGGCCAAGCAAGTGTTGATGGAAGAGCTCGGCCAATCTGAGGTTGAGACCGAGGCGACGATTTAGCTCGGCTACCCCATTGATAATCTTGTAGGTATTAGTGGATAGTTGAGTGGGGCATAGCCTGGTTTGTCTAAGGAACTCGCAGATTAATGGTTGGACTGGGAACCGAAGTCCCCCTTCTACGATGGACACCACAGTGAAAGAAACAAAGCCTGGCTGTTGAGCAAAAGCCACCAAGGGGCAAAGTACAAGGTGTGCCTAGCCAACCTAGTCAAGTCTGCAAAGTGAAAAGCAATTTTTGGTTATGATCAGTTATTTGCCAAGCTAAAAAGGTTGTGTTAGTTGGGGCAGGTTTTGTTGCTTGGCCACGTGGCCTAGCATGTTTATCTTGGCCGAGATAAGGGGCAGGGTATTTAGTCCGGTTCTGGCCAAAGGGCTATAAGGCAGCCCAGTTTAATCTCAAGATAATGATTGCTTGCTCGGTCAAAGTCACTGAAGAACCATACAGACTGTTTTTTATTTCAGTTTCAAAACAAATTTGCTACTTATGGACAGTTCTAGTTCCAGCCAAAGGGGATTCGTTATAGAAATTGTGATTCTAAGGGCTTACAGTGGTATTTGAGACCATTACAAGTTCACTTTGAGCTCGTTTGTTGGGTTAGTGTGTGATTATGTTATTTTTGACCTATGGGCAAGAACTATTGAACATCAAAACACCCAAAACATGAAGAACACCATGAGTATTCATGGAGTAAGAGGGAAGGATTGAGAAACTTACAGAGTCGAAGGCTAATTCAGGGTTTTAAACAGAAGGAGAGCTTCGACAAATGATCGTAAAACCTCAAGTGCAATATGTGGTGTGGATTGGATGTAACAATGGGAGAATCTGAGGAGTTTTGCTCTAGATCGAAGGGTCTTACGCTGGAGAGGATGAACAATGAATCCGAAAGGACGAGTGTACAGGTTCTATATTGGCTTAAGGTGAAAATGTGGAACTTTTCAAAATTTTCGGGCAGCGTGCGAGACAGTTGTTGCAGTACGAAGGGGCAATCAGCGCATGCCACGTGTCCTAGTAAGGACATGATGTTAGATAAATAGGATGACGGGCTGTGCGACTGGCACGATTTCTAGAAACCAAGCTAATCTTGGGTTGGTTGGCATGCGCATTTTTAGCTCGGTTGGATAGAACATTTTGGTTCAGTTAGTTTGAATATCTTAGCGTGGCTAGAAGACAATAAATCCCAATCATGCTTCGGAAAAGGGATTAAGAGGAAATTGAGAGGGTAATTTATGTGAGTAAATTGAACCGAGCTAAGTCCATCATTCTTAAACATTGGGCCGAGGTAAGAGTTATGATAGCCCGGTTTTAGGCCATTCAAGCACCAAGGCAGTTAGAGGACTCTCTGAGGACTTGACCACACTACATAGAGCTAGGTCCTGATATGGACTGAGGTGTTAACAAAGAAGTGAGTCAAGCTGAGTAGCTCAGTATAGGGCCATCTTGCAGTGAGGGTTACCACAATTCTGTCCACAGTAGCATGGAGCCAGGGAAGCTCAGTTGACCGTAGCACCAACCAAAGTAAAAGGCCTAAGCCATCTCACTTGGCTTGCAGTGAGAGGGGTGTTCTAAGGATAAGCATTGTCCTTGGGCATGTGACTCTTAAGAGGACTCTGCTAAGGAAAGTTAGATTCCTATTGGGATTGTGCCAAATGGAATCTATAAAAGCTCATAGTATAATCTTTGCACAGGTATTGCAATTCTTACTGTCAAATACACAGAGCTTTTGTGTCTATTGTCTATTTACTGACTTGCATCAGAGGGGTTTTCGGCACACACCCACCGGCTAGCTCACGTTTGTGTTTTCAGGTGATAAGACGACGACGTTTGAAGGAATGCAAACTTGATCAACAGGATTATACGAGACAGATTATTTCTTGCTCGTACATGTTTGGTTTTTCTTTTTAATAAACTTGAATCCCCCATAGTTTTTCCCACCCAGATGTGCTTTGTTTTGTTGCTGGTGATCTTTATTCTCGGTGTTTCGGAACATGGATTAAAGTAGAGAAGGAGGTAGGTGTTAGGTCAGCATAGAGGATGATCCAGATTTGGTTAGGATATTCATTCGGGCACTCCTATGCGAGTCGGAGCTTGAGGGGTGAACTCTGTTAAGATCTATGGAGGATTTTTGGCACTTCGTTTTGGGGGAAACATAGGTGTTAAAGACGATCCAGATTTGCTTAGGAACTTCATTCGTGCGCTCCTTTGCAAGTGGGAGTTTGAGGGGTGGATTCTATTCATATCTATGAAGGTCGGCCATGGGAGGTGTGTTTCGGCCATGGGTGTGAGTGTTTGGCCAACGGTGTTCTGCTATGGGAGTTCCAGCCATGGATGTTTGAGTGTTTCAGCCAATGGGTTGGCAGTTTGGGAAGCTTTGGCCATGTAGTGGGTGAAGCCCGATGGAGGTGTTAGGCATGGGAGAAGGCCGACGGAAGGGTCAGGCGTCGGAGCAACGGAACAGCAATGAAGGTTTTCTTCACGCATGCCTCTTGTTTTTTTGATGCTATGGATTAGTGGGTGAAAAAGCTGTGGAAAAAAAGGAAAATGGAAAATGTTTTAGAACTCTAAAAGAAGAGCTCTAAAAGAGTTTTAATTTGTCTTTTTTTTCCACTATGATTTGTCTGTCGTTTTCTTTTCTTTTTTTTTTTTTTTTGAGTGGTGATTAAAAATTCTAAAACTAGAGTTCTAATTTGAGCTCTAGTGATATAGCATAGAAGGGGGGAAAAAACAAAAAAAACAAACAAACATCACATCACATGGTGGATTCCACCATTAGAGCTCCTCCTAAAACTCCAAAATTAGAACTCTCAATCATTTTTTATTTTGAATTTTTTTTTTTCTTTTTGCCTGCCAACTATGTAGAGTTGCTCCCTAGAACTCTGTATCACTACTGAAAATCAAGAGTGCTTTTTAGGGTTATTCTAGTGTGTGGTTTGATGCTTTTTGTTAGTGCTTCTTAACTGTTGATTTTTCTCTTGTTTTGGGTTTTTTTTTGTTAAAATAAATAAATAAATAAAAATAAAATATCGTAAAACCGAAGAGTTAGTTGTATAAATGCGAGTAGCAGTAGTAAGAGTATTTTGAACTGTCTGAATCTCTTTCAATACATTGCATCTTTTTATACCTTTAATTTCATATTTTTAATAAAATTGTTACTTTGTTGATAAAAAAATACATACAATATAGAAGTAACAAATCAAATTTTTTTTTTTTTTTTTTATTTCTTCTAGAATCCATGGAACAAACAAAGGATAAAACTTCAAGGCACTCCATGATATATTATTTTATTTGGAGATTCATTTGAGAGGTAAACTCTAAAATATATTACTTGAACGAGCTTCTTGTAAATTTAGATGTCTTTAATAACGGTAATTATTTGAAAATTTATTTTACAGATATCGTGATTTCTTGTAAATATATAATATTATTATTATTATTGGAGGAATGAAATTTTATCCATTTAAATTGAAATGGGGAGCATGTCCAGGGTCACTTCGTAGCGCTTCTCAATAAATGATGATCTCTTTTCATATCTGCAACAACAACCACATAGATTGCCCAAAAACACAATAACCTAATTAAAACCCACACGGTTTGATATCAAAGCAAAATAGAATTCCAAAATACAATAATTATATATAATAGAATCTACCTAATATTTGATGCCCGAGATTTTTTTTTATTACTAGACATAAAATTAGTGAAATTATAATAATAAACATACGTGAGATTCGTTTCCTTCGCATGTAGTGGTAAAAAATGGAGGCTTGGATGGGAAGTCTAACTTTCAAATTTTTGGGACAACTGCTTTAAATTCTATTCTTTTTTTGTACACAAGGACAACAATAATTTGAATAATCATAATACCTCTATCTATCCATTTATTCGCCAATGTGTCCACTTATCTGTCCAATTTTACGATGGCTTTTATTCAAATAGTAGTCAGGGACAGCTAGCAACGACAATGGTGAGCAGCGATTGATAGTAGTTTGTGAGAAAAAGAGAAAGTAGAAATAGAAAAAGAACAAGGGTAAAAATGAAGGGAAAAAAAGTCCTTTAAAACAATAATTTGTATTTCTCATCAATATATTTCATTAATCATGTTCTTATAACCAAAACAAAACAAACATTACACTTTATGCCATATATACATAAAAATGAACTTTTTATGAATTAACCAGTAAAAAATCATAGCAAGAAATTAATTTATGTACAATGTAGAACAAAATTGTACTACAAGTAAATTAAATCAACATAATTGGCGCCTTGTATATAGACCTGTGGGAGTCGAATAATTAGCAGAATCAGAAGCGTACGCTTTAGAAGATAGACATTACTCGGCCCTAACCTGCACGATTATGAGGCCGAATACAATAAATAGGCCGAGTAACTATTGAACTATGTAGCCGAATAAATAAGCAGATAGTGAGCGAAAAGTGGACTAGGCCCCGAGGCCCTAGAAACGAGTATAAATAGAGGAACAACAGTCAAAGAAAGGTATGTGAGAACTATTAAGCTTAACTTAGAATACAAGTAATCATGAGTGTAGAAACTGACTTGCCCGTCGGAGTGCTAATTCCAACACCCCCGACCGGAGTGTTTATTCCATTTCAGGTGACTAGCAGAGGATCACGAGCGTCCCCCAAGATCAAAAGAGTATTTTCAAACCACTTCTCCACAATTGGCGCTGTCTGTGGGAATACTCAAATACATCCATGGTGGGCATAACAGAAGACCCTCTGATAGTCACCAATGAAACCACGTAGAGAGACGACCTCACTCCAACAACCATGCTTGGACCGAAGACTATCGCCGCAAGACGCGCTTTGAACTTCGCCTCACCCTCGACTTCGGAGCATGAGACAATGCAGGCGATCATGGAACAGGCAAAGCAAAATGAACAGAGGTTGGAGAACATGATCGCTGAGAACTAACGTCTCCGTCAAGATCTGGCCTTAAAGGTGGCGAAGTCCAAACAAGCTGTACGCCTAGATCCCGAGCGACCTCCGAGGGCAGGTGGTCAACGACCCCGAGCCGAACAAGACTACACTAAAAGTGACTCCGACTCATTATCCCCGGAGCCCAAGAAGAAGGGGCGACCTGAAACTACCAGTTCTTCTGAAGAAAGTCCCCGTATAAGGCATAAGCGAAGAAAAAACAGTTCAGATGAAGAAGACCAGCACGATCCCTTTGTACGACAGATTGCAAAGGCAGTGTTTCCCAAGAAATTCAAAGCACCGTCATTCACCCTGTACGACGGTAAATCAGACCGCACCGATCACATCCGCCATTATAAGCAAGCCATGAAGCTGCATGCAGACGATGAGGCTCTCATGTGCAAAATATTTCCGAGCAGTTTGGGACCACTAGTTGTCAGGTGGTATTATAAACTGGAGCCGGCTTCGATTAAAAGCTTCCAGCAACTCCAAAAATCCTTCAGGGCGAGGTTTATCACTAATGAGGTCCAGCCAAAGTAAGCCGATTCCCTCTGGGCAATTCAGATTCAACCGGGGGAAACCCTTCGCACGTATTCGGCGTGGTACAGGGAATGTTTTAATCTGGTAGACGATGCTTGCAATGACTCCATGGCCATCACCGCCTTCAAGATGGGGCTGCATCCCGACAGTGCCCTCCACAGCTCTTTGACCAGACGGCCCCCCAAAATAGTTTGGTCGTTGATGAAGAAAGTTGAAGAATACTGTAAGGTGGAAGATGATGCCTTGCGGGTTAAAGTCGGAAATTTGCCCAACAAGACGGCTCCTACTGAAATTGCTCAGCCGTTAAACTCTGTAGCACCTCAAAGCCCTGAACCACGGCATCGGGCAAAACGAGATAAGAGACGGGATTCTCGCCAATCAAGCGACCAATGCTCCCGCCGAGAAAATGAACAGCTGCAAGTCGATAGCAAGCGCACAAGGCGCGCCGACAAGAAATATACTGAGTTGTCAGAGCCAATCAGCACGGTCATGTCCAAAATCCAACATCTTTCGTTCTTCAAATGGCCGTAAAAAATGGTGGGACCTCCCGACACGTGAAGACGGGATAGGCGATGCGAGTATCACAAAGATCATGGCCATGATACTGAGAGTTGTTATGCCTTGAAGGATCACCTGGAGGAATTGGTACAGGATGGTCGGCTACAGCAGTACGTCCGAAAAGGCAGCTCAACCAAAGCAATAGCCTTAAGAAAGGATTTCCCTCCACTCGGCGTGATCCACATGATATACAGCTTGCCAATTTCATCCACGGTGCATACCATTCAGTCGAATCCCGACCCTCAAAATCAACTCACTCCGGCTAAACGGCCCCATGAAGCTACGAGCATTACTTTTGATGATTCAGATTTGGCCGGAGTGACACTGCCCCATACTGATCCCTTGGTAATTGAGTTACGCATAAATCGGTTCACCGTTGAGCGCATACTCATTGACCCAGGGAGCACATCGGAAGTCATGTATTACAAGACATTCATCAAACTCGGCTTCTCTGAATCGGACCTTTTCCCGGCTCCTTATCTTCTATTCGACTTCAACGCCAATCCAGAATACCCGTTGGGGAAAATTACACTACCCGTTCGAGCGGGCTCCCGAACAGTGGCCGTAGAGTTCTTGGTCGTCAAGTTGCCGTCGCCATATAATCTCATCATGGGGTGATCTTGGTTTCATACTATGCAGGCCGTGCCAAGCACCTATCATCAGCTACTACGCTTCCCGACAGAATGCGGCATTGAGCAAATCCGTGGCTCCCAGAAATCGGCACAAGCATGTTACCTCCTTGCTGAAAAAACGCCAAAGGAGCTACAGGTGAATTCCATTGAGGTGCCGGATCGAGAGAGCCTCGACGATGTTGGGCGGCTCCCAAATGAAAAGGCCACGGAAGGCTTAGACCGAGTTGAAATCGATGGAAGCCCAAACAAGCTCTTCATGGTTGGCGCATCCCTGAATCAAGCCGACAGACAGCAGCTAATTTCTTTCCTACTCAGCAACCTCGATGTCTTTGCGTGGACTCCATATGAGATGCCGAGTATAGATCCGTCAGTTTCACAGCACTGTTTGAATGTTGATGCTAAACGCAATCCGATCATCCAGAAAAGCTGGCGATCAGCCATAGAGCACACTGCCGCCATTGTCGAGGAGGTTGACAGACTGCTTGACGCCGGGGCAATCAAGGAAGTGACCTACCCTACATGGCTCTCTAATACAGTGGTGGTGAAGAAGAAAAATGGAACTTGGCGAGTGTGCGTCGATTTCACGGACCTAAACAAAGCCTGCCCCAATGATTGCTTTCCCCTACCCAGAATTGACCAACTTGTAGACGCGACGGCACGCCATCAACGTATGAGCTTCCTCGATGCTTATAGAGGCTACCATCAAATCGCTATGCATCTAGAGGACCAGGACAAAACTGCATTCCTCACCCCAAGAGGAACCTACTGCTACAAGGTTACCTTTTGGGCTGAAGAATGCAGGGGCAACCTACCAAAGACTGGTCACTGCCATGTTCAAAGAGCAACTCGGCCACACTATGGAAGTGTACATTGACGATATGGTGGTCAAGTCCAAGGAAAAGCATAATCATATAGCCGATCTGGAAGAGACATTCGACATTCTACACAAATATAGAATGAAGCGGAGACGCATGCCGATTTCATAAACTGTGTACAGCCCCTTCACCGCTCCGTGAACGCCTTCTTGAAACACTTCGAAGTCCTTCCGACCTACCATCGACTGCTGGACTTTGGGTGGAAAAATCTGTCGGGCGAACTCAACTGCCATGTTTGGATCTCGAATGATCGAGTCCGCCTCTGTCATTGGTCTATTCCCCACGAAGACCGCAAAACTCAATGGGCACGGAGTCGCGTCGAATTCCCTTCCAGAAGTGAGTTGAGGAGCTTTGCCCTGAGGCTGCTTATCCCTCCTGGGCGACCTACTTCGACGACGAGGAGATTGGTGTCTCTCCCGATCCCTCGAAGTCCTACTTCCCTCGCGTGACGGTTCACCAGTTCAACTCATATCTCCTCCCAGCTCAGCTAGCGTCCTCGCTTCCCCCCTACTGTTGAAGAAAAGTCTACTTGACATTCGCACTTGTTTAACCTTCCTCAAAGAGTTGGAATGAGTTACTGACTGAGCATATAAATAGGAACTCAAAGAGCTGGACTGACTGAAGAGAAGTCTATGCGCCCATTTATTCCCTACGAGGGCAGCACCTTCGAGGCAATCTCATTAATACTGAAACCTCAACAGCCCCGTGCCGACTGAGTCATATGCCCTAATCACCCATCAACCACTGTTATTCGGCGTTTAATGTTCATGAACCAGCTAGGGCAAAGGCAGATTCATCAATCTTGTCGGCTTGAGTGCCCCAGTCGTTCCACGCATCAATTCATCAATACAATATTCATAAGTTCATGTTATTCGGCGTTGAATGTTCATGAACCAGCTGGGGCAAGGGCAGATTCATCAATCTTGTCGGCTTGAGTGCCCCAGCCGTTCCACGCATCGATTCATCAATACAATATTCATAAGTTCATGTTATTCGGCGTTGAATGTTCATGAACCAGCTAGGGCAAGGGCAGATTCATCAATCTTGTCGGCTTGAGTGCCCCAGCCGTTCCACGCATTGATTCATCAATACAATATTCATAAGTTCATGTTATTCGGCGTTTAATGTTCATGAACCAGCTGGGACAAGGGCAGATTCATCAATCTTGTCGACTTGAGTGCCCCAGCCGTTCCACGCATCGATTCATCAATACAATATTCATAAGTTCATGTTATTCGGCGTTTAATGTTCATGAACCAACTGGGGCAAGGGCATGCGACGGGACCCTGAGTCGATTTACTTGTTCAGATAAATTAAGGTTAAATTAATTGCCAAGTTACACTGTTATCCAATCGGCAGCTATGCAGTGGGATATTTAATCTGTTCATCTCATGATCCTACTTCCTATCGGATCGATAGTTAGCAAGCACAACAGACAGTAATCATTTTATCCAAGGTAGTGAAAAGCAAAACTCTTCATTAAAATCAAAAACTACGTACAACTAATAGTGAAATGAAAAGGAAATTTTCATTAATAAATTGAGCGCAGATAGTAACTAATTTATACATGAAAATTACCTTGAACTAACAAAAATCTACTAAACAAAAACATACATTGAAATTGAAAATACTTAATAAAACTAGAATGTTTCCCAAATCAATCCTCGGGATCAGACTCAAGTGGCTCAACGTCCACTTGCTCGTATGGAATTGGCATGGCCAATGTAACTCCAGCGGCAGCAAGGGCTTTGAGCCACCCATGTTTGAATCCCCGATTCTCGAATTTGGGGACTTCTTCTACGTAGTTTTTAAGGGCGGCGCTCTTTCCAGCCTCGAACGCCGCAGAAGCCTCAGAGTTGGCTTTTTCCTTGGCCTTCCTCAACTCTTCCAACTCGACCTCCACCTTGGCAAGTGCCTCCTTGGCTAACTTGAGCGATTCCTCGCTCGCGTTCGCCCTCTCCTCGCCGTCAAATCTGAGCCGATCGGCAGTCTGAGCCCTCTCCTTCTCAGCTTCGGCTCGAGCACTTTCCATCGCGGCTCTCATCGCCTCGAACTCGGCCCTGCTCTTCTCACCTTCAGCTTCTGACTTCAGGCGGCCAATTCTTTCAACGGCATTATGCTAGCGGCGGCCTAGTTCGGCTATCCTTCCAACCGTCTGCAAAACAAGGAGTCAGGATCATCACATACCAAGAAATATCGTATGCAGACCAAACCAAACAAGGAGTAAAAAAGATCAAGTCACATACCAGAAGGGCCGACTGGGTAGCTAACGCTATAGCTACCAAATCCGGCTCTGCTCGAAAGGTGGCCTTGTCAGCTGGCAACGAGACTGAGGCGGCCAAGCTCAATGCTACAGCTGGATCCTTCAAGGCAGATGCGTCAGAGGAGATCGGCGAGTTTTTGATCTTTGGTTGAATAACAAAAGGAACAACCACATCCGACTCCTCTAGACGAGGCCGTTTGTTAGCAGGGCTCTCCTCTGAGCCGGCCTCTCCCTCGGCGGTATGTTTTTCGCCCCGCTCTTCTTGAATCGACCGTTCTTCTGGAATCTGCTGTTCGGCCTCCTTATCCGACTCGGCCACAATAACTTGAGCCGTCTCTTCCACAATAACGGGTTGTGAAGATTCAATCAGAGCAGGTCCAGAACGGGTGGCCTCGGCTTTCCGTCGTGCGGCCATGCGTTCGGCATTTCTTTTTCGCGCCATTTGCTTTAGATTTTTCCCAGCCATACCTTCAGAAAAATCGCCGGGTAGATCTCCCAAATCTGTAAAAATATCTCCGAACAAAAACTCTGTCCGACCCGAAGTGGACGATGGGTCAGGCTTGTTAAGACCGGCAGCCTCAAACGCTGAGTTTAGAGCCTCGTCGACCTCTTCAGCCTCCGCAGCGAACTCTCTCGTTGGTTTGGCAACTACCTCGACCACCGTCTCTACGTCTTGCTCCGAATCAGAAGCTTCAAAACCAATTTGCCTAAGGGTCTTGAAGCTGGGGAAGATAAGAGCCGTAAGGTGGTGTTCGCCGGATGGGATCGGAATGTCGTCCGCGGCCAAGAACGTAGTATAAGTGGGCTCGTACCGCAAGAGTATATGGGCGGCTCTCCCTTGCTTCTGTACGTTTGGACAGCCAAAATACTTGAGTGCAGTCTTAATCTCCGCAAGGACTGCATCGTCAGCCGAGGTCAGAATCTTCTTCAACTTACTGCCTGCAAAAACAAAGGATTAGACTTGAAGAAAAAGCCAAATAAAAGAAAGATCAATAAACACAACGAGTTACACGGCAACCTGGTTCGCCCCTCTTTCTGGGAACAAGGTCTAGGCGATCTTCGCCCTCGTCGAATTCCCAGTTGCCTCGGACATTGACCATTACATCGTCAACTCGTTTGCCAGAACTGGCAAGCATGGTTACCAAGTGATGGTCGGTGTCCTTGGCCCTGAGAAAGTAGCGCCCGAGCCAACCGGAGGATTTGGCTAAAGCGTAGCAGTGCCGAATCGCCGGAATGCCAAGGTTGATCCTAAGGCGTCGGTTCAATTCTACGATTCCCATTATGATTTGAAATAAATTCACATTGGGTTGGGAAGGAATCAGACCCTAATAGCGGAGGATGGCCCTAAGAAACGGGTGTAAGGGAAAGCGAACCCCGCCCTCCGCAATGGATAGGAGAGGAAAGACGATGGTATTTTGGTCCTTCCTCTCCATATCAAGGGTATTATCCGTTACTAGAGATATATGGACATCATCAGGGATAGAAAAATGTCGCCAGAACCTAAAAATACGACCCTCGGAAAGGAGGTCTTTCGAATGCTTAGCCATTCTAGTAAGGACTCAGAGGTATTCTAAATCAAAAATGAACACGGAAAATAGGATTACAAAGAGAAGAGAAGAGAAGAAAACTTACGAGAGGCAAAGGAGACAAGGAGAGACGGGAAGAAGTTGCAGAAGACGCGAAATAGAGGAGGGATTCCGGCTGGCAATCCAGGAGGCTCGAATATTCAAAAAGTATGCATTCGAAGAGACTGAAGTTTCAAATCATAATAAATACAAAAGATACACGAATGAGGCGGGAACGTATAATGATGACCAAAAGGCGTGTGTGTTCTGACATTCACATTAGGATAGGTGAAGCCGCCTAATTTATGTTTCTCTTGACTTTTCAAATTCGAAACCAAACACACCAATTAACTGCCGTCAATGGAGAGTTTGGGGGGCAATTGTGGGAGCCGAATAATTAGCAGAATCAGAAGCATACGCTTTAGAAGATAGACATTACTCGGCCCTAACCTGCACGATTATGAGGCCGAATACAATAAATAGGCCAAGTAACTATTGAACTATGGGGCCGAATAAATAAGCAAATAGTGAGCGAAAAGTGGACCAGGCCCCGAGGCCCTAGAAACGAGTATAAATAAAGGAACAACAGTCAAAGAAAGGTATGTGAGAACTATTAAGCTTAACTTAGAATACAAGTAATCCTGAGTGTAGAGACTGACTTGCCCGTCGGAGTGCTAATTCCGGCACCCCCGATCGGAGTGTTTATTCATTTTCAGGTGACTAGCAGAGGATCACGAGCGTCCCCCAAGATCAGAAGAGTATTTCCAAACCACTTCTCCACAAGACCCCACTTGTAAGTTAACTTTATGATTACTAGTGGTTGGCATACGTTATGCATATGCAAATTAAATAAATAAAATTAAAAATAAATATTTATTATGTATTGTGTGCAACTCAAGTGGTAAGAATTTAACTTAACAAATCAACGGTTTCAACTTCAAGACAGCAAAGTAAATGATCACTTGTACAATAAAAGAATTAAAATAAATTATAGATTTTTTAGTGCAACTTTTGATAATCTATATATATTATATAAAAACAAAAGTTCAACATATTTAATTAAATAAACTCACTTTTTTTTTTTTTGGTTAGGCACATATTCAACATGTCCTCAAAATTCTATTAACAAAAGAGATATGTTTCATTGGTATTTCAGTAATGGGTCCCTTCCTATGGATTGAATTAAATCAAGTCGGTAACCAGTTATCCTGAAACTTGAGCCCACAAATGCAATTGTGGGAGCCAAATATTGTGAGGGCAATAAAGCCGAATAACGGTATGAGGACAGTCAAGGACAAAATTTGTATTCGGCCTCATCCTAGACGATCACAAAGCCAAATAGTCTAATTGGCATTCCAACCATCAGAACAAAAGCTGAATAAATAAACGTGCAATGGATTAAGGGTGGGTCCGACCCTGAGGCCCAGAGGAAAAATATAAATAGAGGAGCATCAGCCAGAGAAAGGTAAGTGAGAACAAATAAGATTAACTTGAGATATAAGCAACCAAGAGAGTATACACTGACTTATCCGTCGGAGTGCTAATTTCGGCACCCCCGACCAGAGTGTTCATTCTTTTTCAGGTGACTAGCTGAGGATCAAGAGCGTCCTACAAGATTCAGAGAGTATTTCCAAACCACTTCTCCACAATTGGCGCCGTCTGTGGGAATACTCCAGCACATCCATGGCGGGCGTGACGGAAGATCCTCCGGTAGTCGCTGATGACCTTACGCCACAAGATGATACCACTCCAAGCAACATGCTTGGGCCAGAGAACATTGCCGCACGAAGGGCCTTGAACTTCGACTCAGTTGCCTAGACCTCACCCTCAACATCAGCACATGAGACAACGCAAGCGATTATGGATCAGGCGAAACAAAATGAACAAAGGTTGGAAAACATGATGGCTGAGAACGAGCGCCTTTGACAGGATTTGGCCTTGGAGGTGGCAAAATCCCAACAGGCCACGCGCCAAGATCCGGGACGACCCCTGAGAAAGGATGGTCGACGACCTCGAGTTCGGAGACATGATAGTGGCAGTGACTCTGACTCATCATCCACAGAATCCAAAAAGAAGGGACGAACCAAAATTTCTAGTTCTTCCGAAGGAAGTCCGCGTGCACGGAATAAGCGAAGAAGAAATGATTCAGATGAAGAGAATCAACATGACCCCTTTGTGCGACGGATCGCAAGGGCAATGCTACCCAAAAAGTTCAAAGCTCCATCGTTCACCTTATACGATGGAAAATCGAACCACACTGATCACATTCGTCATTATAAGCAAGCCATGACACTTCATGCAAACGACGAGGCACTCATGTGTCGAATATTTCCGAGCAGTTTGGAACCATTGGTCGTTAGATGGTATTATAAGTTGGAACCAGCATCGCTTAAGAGCTTCCATCAACTCCAAAAGTCCTTCAGGGCAAGGTTCATCACCAATGAGGTCTAGCCGAAGCAGGCCGATTCTCTCTGGGCAATGCAAATCCAGCCAGGGGAAACCTTACGTGCGTATTCAGTGCGCTATTGGGAATGCTTTAATCTAGTAGATGATGCCTACAATGACTCCATGGCCATCACCAATTTTAAAATGAGATTGCATCCTGATAGTGCCCTCCTCATCTCCTTGACCAGAAGGCCCCCAAAAACAGTCTGGTCATTAATGAAGAAAGTCGAGGAATACTACAAAGTGGAAGATGACGCCCTGCGGGTCAAAGCCGGGCACAAGGCCAACAAGACGGCCCCATCTGAAATCGTTCAGCCGATAAATTCTGTACCATCACAGAGCCCTGAACCATGGAATTGAGCTAACCGAGACAAAAAATGAGATTCGCGCCGATCAAATGACCAATGTTCACACCGAGCTAATGAACAACTTCAAGTGGATAGCAGACGCGTAAGGTGCGCGGACAAGAAATATACAAAGTTGTCAGAGCCGATCAGCACGGTTATGTCTAAAGTTCAACACCTTTCGTTCTTCAAATGGCCATCCAAGATGGTGGGACCTCCCGGCATGAGGAGACGGGATAGGCGGTGCAAATATCACAAAGACCATGGTCATGATACCGACAGTTGTTATGCATTGAAGGATCACCTTATGCATTGTCTCCGTGGGAACTTCGATTCAAGTCTTCGAAGTGTGACTTGTTGTTATTCGCCAAGAGCAAGGTGTATCCTTTTGAGTACGTTGTAACCCCTCCGAGAGGTGAATCAGAGGTCGCGTTTGAGTTGCCCTCTTTGAGGCTTGCACTTATTTACTCAGCGTTTTGTTTCAAGCATGCTATTAAAGTTATACCTCTCCTGCATTGTTATGCACTTTCTTTGCTTGCGTTGTCGCGTATGTTTTACTTACATGTGTTCAATTTTTACTTCACACATTGCATGCGTTGTCACGTATGCTTTACTTACATGTGTTCAATTTCTACTTCACACATTGCATGTGTTGTCGCGTATGCTTTACTTACATGTGTTCAATTTCTACTTCACACATTGCATGCGTTGTTGCGTGCGTTTTTGCGTATGCTTTACTTACATGTGTTCAATTTCTACTTCACACATTGCATGCGTTGTCGCGTATGCTTTACTTACATGTGTTCAATTCCTGTTGCACGCATTGCACGCGTTGTTGCGTATGCTTTACTTACATATGTCTACATCTTGCTTCACACTTTGTATGCGTTGTCGCGTGTACTTCACTTACATGTGTTTATGCTTCAATTGCATTGTTATGCACTCCTCACCTGCGTTGTCGCGTACATTTTACTTGCATTATCATGCTTGTTTCAATCGCATTGTTATGCACACTCTACCTGCGTTGTCACGCACCCTTCTTGCATTGTTATGTACATCTCGCTCGCATTGTTATGCGTCACACTTAGGTTGCATTATCATGCACCTCTCCATATGCGTAACGCACTTTTCATTTGCATTGTTACGCACGTTTCTAACAATATTGTACCTGTTAAGTTTTTTTCTTTTACAGGCACGATATTGTATGTACGGTTTATTTGAAGCTGGCACGACCAGACGGACCAGATGGTATTGTTCTCCGTGTGAGACATAACGAGAATTGAATAATTCTCTTACATCCTTTCTACATTGAAATGTAGTTTGATTTGCATTCTTGCTTAAAATCATTGCATTTATTATGTGTATTTGCTTCATTACAGCGTGCTTTGCATGATCATAAGTTCTGTTCGACTTTGTGCATACCCCTTTGCATTTTGCCCCTGTTTGCGGGCACATCTCTTTGTTCATCTCGCCTGTTTGTCTAAGTCTTCAGCCTTGTCAAAAATGGGTCGTCTCTGGGCTTTGACATTCACTCCCGTCACTTATGACTTTCGAGTTCTGTCAAAGAGGGGCAACTGTAGACACCCCATTTTTGACCGACCTTAAGACTCAGACGTCATCGATTGAGCGCTCGCTGATTGCGCATGTTGTGCTCGTTCTGAGGTTTCGGAGTTTCGGCTGAGGTCCTTACCCCCGGACCTCGTGACCCTTTTATGCTTTGCCTCGGTTTGCGGACCAGGTCTTGATTTCTCTTCCTGGAGGGAGGGAGAGGTCTTGTAGACCATCTCTCAGTGGCCGTAGGCTACTTTTCGTGGTCGCAGGCCATTGTTCCCATTTGGAGACCAGTTTCCGGTTTTCGGAGCCGTCGGCCGCGCGCCTCGGTTCGGGACCGCTTAACATTGTCCGTTTGGCACGGTTTTTGGCACACACCTTGTTTCCTCTGTCTAGAGGGACACTGCGGCCCGGGAGACCGCCTTTGTGGTCGCACGCCACTTTTGGTGTTTAACAACCTATTTTTGGGGCACCCGACCGCGCGTTTTGCCCCCCGAACCCTTGTTTTGCATCGATGTTGGTTCATTTTTGGCATGAACCTTGTTTTCCTTGTTTGGGAGGTGGTACAAGGGTGGGAGACCACCTTTTCTCCTTGGAGACAACTTTCTCCCCGCCAGTCAGTTTTCTTGTCCGGAAGCTAGTTTTCTTGGTCTTTAGGCCACATTTGCTGGTCTCTCACCACATCACTAGCTTGCATTCAGTTGGGAGACCACCAAATGGGGCTGCCGACTAGTTTTCTTTGAGGGAGACCACTCACCCTGGTCGGCCAACCAGGGGAAGTGGTCGGCCGACCACCTTAACTGGTCGGCCTGCTCCCTCTAGTTTTGTCTGTGTGAGTGCTTGCCAGCTGTGCCAGTTGGAAGGCACAGACTGCATCCTCCATACACGTGTATGGAGGATCTTGAGCCTTGGTTTTTAGCTTCTTTGAGAAGCTTTGGCTTGAAACCTCTATAAGAGAGGCTCTCCCTCTCCTTATACAGGGTTCAGATTTTGTCTAAGGCAAAAAGGCATACCTCTCTCTATAGCTCTACATTTTGGCCCTGAAGAGTGTGTTATTCTTAGCCCTTTGCACCACACCTCATAGCCTAACACCTCCACCATTGTTAATGAGTTTTTTGGAGGGTCTTGAGAGGTCTCAAAGGTTGAGTTTTTGGTCCAAAAGCTTGCTGGTTTTGCTGAGCTTAAAGGGTAATCACTTTTCTCTCTTTTTAAGCTCTATTTTGATCCTTCTCTTAACCTTATTTGCATGCATATTTAGGCTTTGTTGTCAACTGAGAAAAGCTTCATTTTTAAGTGTTTTTCATGTTTTTTTAAGGCCATTTTGTTGTTGAGAGTCATCTACCCCCCTTGCATGCTCTATTTTGCCTTGTTTTGAGCCAAGCCTTAGGGCCTTTGTGTTGACCTTTGTTTGGCCCTTTAGCCACTAAAATCCAGCGGATTTTCAGTGGTTGGTATGTGGTTTTGAGGGCCAAAATCAAAGAAGGGTGACCCTCTCTTTCCTTGTCTTGTCTACTAGCATTTTTGGCCTTACAAAGGAGCCTTTGTTTTCACACTTCCAAGCCTTGATTCAGGCATTTTTTAGTGACTTTTAGGACCTGCCTAGACTCTGTCTAGGGCTGGTTTGGTCACCTCATGTTTGCCTCTTGCATGTGTAGAATAATCCTCTTCATAGCTTATCAAAGGAGCATGTCATTCTTGCATGCATTGGTCATGTTTCAGTGGGTTTTTGGTCATTATTTGGCATGTCATACCTCTGTCTTTTGATGGTTCGGTGGCCTCTTGAATGCTTCACATGCTTGTAGTGTAAACCATGCTCACTAGCATACATTGCATGTGGTTTTGGCCCTTGATTCTAGCACATTTTGGCCATACTCTAAATTAATTTTGTTCATATTTTGGGCTGCCTCAGCTCTGTTTTTAGGCCTCTTGGTCAAATGATGCTTGCCATGCATGGTTGTAGTGTAATACCCTTGCCTCGCCTTGAGTTTTGAATCCCCTTGCATGCTTAACTTGAGGTGTTTCTATGTTTTGGCATCATTGAGCATGATATTTCAGAGCGTATAAGGTTGCTATATTCCCATATTTATCATTCTTTAAATGCGTTTGAGAGTTGTGCTTGTATGTCTCATTTATGGACCATTGCACGAGCTTTATTTTTGTACCTTTCAAACCATCATCTTAGTCCATTTTGCCACTGTTTTGAGCCTGCATAGGGACTGTTTGGGGTTGGTTTGGTCATTTGAGTATCGCTTTGCATACCTCTAGTGTAATGTGCTTCACTAGTTTCGGTGTTTGAGCCTCCTAATATGCATTGTGTGAGTTGTTTGCATGATTCGGGACCATGTTGCATGTTATTTCAGAGCTGGAACTTGTGCCATTGTATACAATATTTCATTCTTTCAATGCTTTTGTAGAGTTGTATCCCGTACCTTAGGCTTTGATCCCTTGCATTGTGCATGCTTGTGTCTGTGTCATTGCCTTGTTTTCATCATGTTTGGCCACTGATTTGGGTGCGGCTGAGGTCCATCCATCTTGGTTTTAAGTCCATCTTGTATTGTGTATGCCATATAGTCCATGTTATCGCATGTTCGATCATTGCATTGCGTATGCCTCGTTTATAACATTGCATATGTTAGTGCATTGTGTATGCATGCTATATAATCCACGTGCATTGAGTATGCCCTTGATTAGTCCATAGCATTGTGTATGCTAGTTGCATGCTTGCATGTCATCCTTTGCATGTTTGCATCACTTAGTCGCATTACATTTAGGATTGCATACTAGAGTTGCATTTGTACATGCCATGCCATTCTACTTGTTGCATAGTGTTTGGAATAGGAGTTAGTCCAAACACGGGAAACGAGGAATGTTTCATACTCCAAGTGATGAAACATGCCTCGATTCCCGGTCGCCGACACTCTTGACCACCCATGATGGAGTTGTTGGTTTTAGTTGCTTATATGTGCATTCATGTCCCATTGAGTCGTGCAATTCGACTCCTCGGCCATCATGCATCGAGATGCGTGATTGGTGGCTCGAGGATCGAAACCTACACTCCCTTGAGCTTGTACAATGATGGGGAGGGTGGTCGTGCACACATGTGTTGCAAATACCTTGCTTTCTCTCTATCTTGCCTTTGTTGTAGAAAATGCAGAAACCAAGAGAAGAAACTGGTCGGCCGACCAGGTTTTCTGGCAGGCCAACCACCTTTTCTGGTTTTCACCACCAAGGGTGTTGGGTAGGTGGTCTCCAATGCCTATAGCTGGTCGGCAACCTCCCCCTAGATTCCCAGGGTAGAGTTTCATCTCCTTGGAGCTTTGTGCAAGTTTCTGAGGTCAATTGCAAACAAAGGCGAGTCGGGGCATCGCGATGGATTTCCCGACAAGACGACTCGAGCATGCATGCATCCTTTATCATTCAAAGCAGAGCTGAGGCAGCCCATTTTACATAGTTTGCATGCTAGTTTAGTTAATTTGTTAATTAGCTAGTGTTGTGTAATAATTAGTTAATTCGATTCTGTATTATTTATTCGGACCCTCCGAGAGAGGGCAATGTTGTAATAAGTGTGCGTGTGTGTGATGTATGTCTTCCAACCCCACGTCTTTCTCCCTTTTATTTACCAGCTTATGATGGTTAGTTTTAGGGCACGTTTCAATTAGCATCCTTATGCTCGTATGTTTGCATCCATTCATCTGTTTTGCATGCACCAGGCTCGGCGCATCATACTAACTGCATCGTATTTCAATTCCAAGTTGAATACATGTTACCTGTAGCATCTCACATGCCATCTTAGAATAGCCGAGCCTATCTTAGTTGCATTCTTGCATGTGTTGCATTAGGCATCTCAGCATAGTTAGAATTCATGCATGTTTTCTAATTAGCTTCTTTCTTTGGCTCGGAGTACTCGGTAAGTGTTTATGCTTTAGCATCCTTGCATGCGTGTGAGTGACTGCCATGATAGCATGCTTGCCATGAGGCTAACTGCTTATGTGATATATCTGCCTGAATGCCTGTGGGTGAAGGTTGGATTATTTAAATTGGAACAATTCATCGATTGCGAGTTTTAAGCCCACTTGAGAATGACAAATCACCATGTTTTCTAAGCCCACTTGAGGGTGGCAAAATCCGCATTTTAGCCTACTTACGAGTAGCAAACCGTTTTCAAAAACAAACATGAAATGTTTTGTTCTAACTTAAACGATCCAGTCTATATTTGTATGCTGTGCGCATCACGTAGCAATTCTAAGCTAATAAACCGGAATAAGAGCAAATATGTTTTCAAAAACAAGATATCATGTTTAGTAGTGGCCGATCTTTGATCGGGCGAGCGGGGGTGCTCATTGCATGACCTTCCCCAATCGTACCCAAGTTCCTGAGCCGAGGCAACTTTGGTGATGACGGACACGTGGCCTTAGGCGCGAGTCAGGGTTTCCTAAATTCCCCCAAAATAAAATATTTAGGTGGCGACTCTGTATCTGGCAAAGCAGTCCATGTTTGGCACTTCTTTCTAAAAATCAATTTTTCAAAACGATTTGCCGGATTTGGACTCTTTGGTGATTTATCAATCTCGTATTGCACTTTGCGAGATCAGATTAAGAACCGTGACATTTGAGTCCGAACTGTAATGAGCCCAATGAACAAAACGGGATTTTCCCGGGACGTTCGGGCGCATCTACAACGCTCCCCCATATTGATCCCTTGGTCATCGAACTACCCATAAACCGATTCACTGTTGAGTGTGTTCTCATTGACCAAAGGAGTACTTCGGAAGTTATGTACTACAAGACCTTCGTCAAACTCAGCTTCACTGAGTCAAACCTGTCTCCCGCTCATTATCTGTTATTCAGCTTCAGCGCTAATCCGGAATATCTGTTGGGCAAAATCACGTTACCAGTTCGGGCGGGCTACCGATCAGTGGATGTAGAATTTTTGGTTGTCAAGCTTCCTTCGCCGTATAATCTCATCATGGACCGAACTTGGCTGCATACCATGCAGGCCGTGCCAAGCACCTATCATCAACGATTTCGCTTTCCGACTGAACGCGGCATTGAGCAAATCAAAGGTTCCCAGAAATCGGCGCAGGCATGTTATCTTCTTGCCGCAAAGACACCAAGAGAGCTGGAAGTGAATTCAATTGAGGTGCCGGATCGAGAGAGCCTCGATGACGTTGGGCGGCTCCCAAGTGAAAAGGTAACCGAAGCCCTGGATCGAGTTGAAATTGACGAGAATCCTGACAAGCTCTTCATGGTCAGCACTTCCTTGAATAAAATTGACAGGCAGGAGCTAATTTCATTCTTACTCGGCAACCTTGATGTATTTGTATGGTCACCATATGAGATGCCGAGGGTGGATCCATCTATGTCTCAGCACCGCTTAAACGTTGATCCCAAATGTAAATCGATTATTCAGAAAAGTCGGCGGTCAGCCGTGGAACACACTGCTGCCGTTATTGAAGAAGTTGACTGGTTGCTTGATGCCGGGGCAATCCGCGAAGTGACCTACCCTACATGGTTGTCGAATACTGTGGTTGTAAAGAAGAAAAATGGAACTTGGCATGTTTGTGTGGATTTCACAGACTTAAACAAAGCTTGTCCCAATGATTGTTTTCCCCTCCCCAGAATAGACCAGCTCGTAGATGCAACAGCACACCATCAACGTATGAGCTTCCTGGACACATACAAAGGCTACCATCAAATTGCCATGCTTCCGAAAGACCAAGACAAAACTGCATTCCTCACCCCAAGAGGAACCTATTGCTATAAGGTTATGCTTTTCGGGCTGAAGAATGTAGGGCCAACCTATCAAAGACTAGTCACCACCATGTTCAAGGAGCAACTCGGCCGTACTATGGAAGTGTACATCGATGATATGGTCGTCAAGTCCAAAGAAGAGTAAACTCATCTAGTCGATCTAGAAGAGACATTCGGCATTCTTCGCAAATATAAAATGAAGCTGAACGCTTCCAAATGTGCCTTTGGCATCGGATCCAGCAAATTCCTTGGCTACATTGTTAACCACCGCGGAAAAGAAGCCAACCTGAGGCAAATCACAGCAATTCTAGAACTTGGCTCTCCTCAGTCGGTCAAAGAGGTTCAAAAGCTGATGGGAATGGCCGCCGCACTCAACAGGTTCATTAGTCGTTCCACAGATCGCTGCCAACAATTCTTTCATACCCTCCGGCAGGGTAAAGCTTTTGAATGGACCTCCGAGTGCGAAGCTGCTTTGGACGGTTTGAAGACTTACCTCCGATCAGTTCCACTCTTGACAACACTTTCGACAGGTAATCCGCTCATTTTATATCTAGCAATTTCCGATCGGGCCGTCAGCGCCGTATTTTTAAAGGAAAAACTAAGGGAGCAGCGGCCAGTTTATTATGTGAGCAAAGCAATGGTTAACGCCAAAACACGTTACCTTCCGTTGGAAAAACTTATCCTTGCTCTTATCATGGCATCAAGAAAATTGATGCATTACTTTCAGGGGCATACCATTGGGGTACTAATGGACTACCCCCTCCGGTCAGTACTCTGTAGTGCAGAAGCATCAGGGCGCATTTCAAAATGGGCTCTCGAACTCGGCCAATACAATATTCAATTTCTGCCCAGAACCTCAATCAAGAGGCAAGTGCTCGCCGACTTTGTGGCCGAATTCACTGGATGCCTCGCCGACTTTAAGTCTGATCAAATTCAACCTAAGCCGAACTGGAGAATTTACGTTGGGGACATTTGGCAGTTGTATTGTGACGAGTCATCCAACCAACGTAGCAGTGGGGCGGGCGTAGTGATCATGGCTCCCGACAGGGCAATAATTGAGCAGGCTGTCAAACTGGGCTTCGAAGCATCGAACAATGAGGCCGAGTATAAAGCATTGTTAACCAGCTTATGGAATGCTCTTCTCCTTCATGCTCGGCGTCTGCTTGTCTTCTGCGACTCAAAGCTAGTCATCAACCAATTAAAGGGAGAATACGCAGCTAAAAATGACCGTATGGCTGCTTACATGAAAACGGCGAATTCTTTGCTGGCAAAATTCGACCATCACAAACTAAATCAAATAACCCGAGATCAGAACACACATGCAGATTCTCTGACTTACTTAGCCTCCGCCATCAACTCAGAAATTAAACGGACAATTGAAGTAGGATTCATCCCTGAGCCAAGCATTGCCCCCTCAGAGTCAATTCAAATCAATATCATAGAATCAGGTCCAAGTTGGATAGACCCCATCACTGCATTTCTATCTTCCAAATAGCTCCCGATGGACAAGAAAGAAGCACACAAACTACGAAACAAAGCCCTACGATATTACTTAGATCCGCAAGGAAAGCTCTACAAAAAATGTCTTTCTGGTCCATACCTAGAATGCGTTCATCCAGATAAAGTCGAAGAACTCTTTACTGAAATACACGAAGGTAGTTGTGATGCCCATTCTGGTGGGTGTTCTTTGGCTCATCGAGCTGTAACACAGGGGTACTACTGGCTGACCATGAGAGCTGATGCTGAGTGTTACATCAAGAAATGTGAACAGTGCCAGAAGTTCTTCCCTTTAACCCATTTGTCTGCTGAGAAGATGAACTCAATCACCACTCCTTGGTCGTTCGCTCAATGAAGGCTTGATATCATCGGACCATTGCCACGGGCCCTAGGGAACAAACGAATCTTGATTGTCGTGACAGATTACTTCACAAAATGGGTCAAAGCGGAGACACTAACACACATTTGAGATGCTGATGTTAGGTGTTTTGTGTGAAAAAATATCATAACACGATTCGGTATTCCAAGAGCACTTATTTCAGACAACGGCACTCAGTTTGATTGTGGCGTCTACCGAGAATTATGCAGCATGTATGGTATTCGGCCCTATTTCTCCACCCTGGCTTATCCACAGAGCAGTGGTCAAGCTGAAGCCTCCAACAAAGCCATCTTGGACGGCATGAAGAAGAGGCTAAAGAAAGCTAAAGGCAGATGGGTCGTAGAATTGCCAAGTGTGTTGTGGTCTTATCGCACTACTCCAAGGTGATCCACTGGCGAAACGTCGTTTGCTCTATGCTTCGGAACCCAGGCAATCATCCCCCTAGAGTTCGGCCTCCCAACCTTAAAATCGAAAGTTTTTTATATGGGCTGAAATGACATGATGTTGGCCTTGGATTTGACTCTGATTGAAAAACAACGAGACCGTGCCCTTGAATCCATGGCATGGTACCAGCAATAGCTCGCTAAGTCGTATAATCAGCGTGTTCAGCTATGCCGTTATACACCAAGAGAATTGGTCCTCAAGAAAGTACTTCCCGCTGCCAGGAATCCGGCTCATGGAAAACTGGGTCCTAACTGGGACGGCCCCTATCAGATTGATTTAATCTCAGGAACAGGGGCATATCGGCTCAAAGACATGTTTGGGAGAAGTCTACCACGTCCTTGGAATTCCATGCATTTGCGTAAATTTTATCATTAACCCGACTTCTGGGGCATGGTAATTTGTTTTGAATGTTCACCGTGTACGACTTTCACTTTTGTAATGCAAGACTTCTTATCTCACTATATGAAATTTCAGTTCGGCAAGTTAAAAGCCTCCGAATTCGGAGCCCCATCTGTGAATGACACGTTTGGGCCGAGTAAGCCTCCGGATTCGGAGCGCCCTTCGTGGATATCACGATTGGCCAAGATAAAAGCCTCCGAATTCGGAGCCCCATCCGTGAATGACACGTTTGGGCCGAGTAAGACTCCGGATTCGAAGCGCCCTTCGTGGATACCACGATTGGCTAAGATAAAAGCCTCCGAATTCGGAGCCCTATCCGTGAATAACATGTTTTGGCCGAGTAAGACTCCGGATTTGAAACGCCCTTCGTGGAATTCACGATTGGCCAAGATAAAAGCCTCCGAATTTGGAGCCCCACCCGTGAATGACACGTTTGGGCAGAGTAAGCCTCCGGATTCGGAGCGCCCTTCGTAGATATCACGATTGGCTAAGATAAAAGCCTCCGAATTCAGAGCCCCATCCGTGAATGACACGTTTGGGCCGCGTAAGACTCCGGATTCGGAGCGCCCTTCATGGTTATCACGATTGGCCAAGTTAAAAACCTTCGAATTTGGAGCCCCATCCGTGAATGACACGTTTGGGCCGAGTAAGCCTTCGAATTCGTAGCGCCCTTCGTGGAATTCCTAATTGGCTAAGTTAAAAGCCTCCGAATTTGGAGCCCCATCCGTGAATGACACGTTTGGGCCAAGTAAGCCTCCGGATTCAGAACGCCCTTCGTGGATATCATGATTGGCCAAGTTAAAAGCCTCCGAATTCAGAGCCCCATCCGTGAATGACACGTTTGGGCCAAGTAAGACTCCGGATTCGGAGCGCCCTTCATGGATATCACGATTGGCCAAGTTAAAAGCCTCCGAATTCAGAGCCCCATCCGTGAATGACACGTTTGGGCCGCGTAAGACTCCGGATTCAGAGCGCCCTTCATGGAATTCACAATTGGTCAAGTTAAAAGCCTCCAAATTCGGTGCGCTTTTCATGAATATTATGATTGACAAGCATAAACGCAGTTGACAAAAAATGGGAAATGATCATAACTGAATTTATAAACATAAATTAAAACATGCAAATATTTAAAATAATATGTTTCATTGAATTAATCAATAATACATAAATCGCTCCCAATCTACATTAGAGCGGTACAATATGTTCAGTTTTATTCGGCATCCCCCTCGTCATCGCTCTTCTAGACTTCGAAAGCCGCAAAGAGAAAATGATGACTCTGATATAACGACGACGCTGAATCAACGCTTGCTACCCAGAGATCCTCTGCGGCCTGGAGAGCCTTGACCCACCCATGCTTAAATCCACGGTTTTTACATTGGCAGACCTCCTCGGCGAGCTTTTCCTTAGTCCTCTGTATTCCAACTTTCCGGCCATCGTGGAAGCCTTGTTCATAAGACCTGGTCTTTGCGGCCTCTACTGCAAACATGCTTGCCGTATCACGATCGGCAATCGCATGACTTATAAGCCGTTAGGTCACCCTTTCTTCCACAATCGGGTTAGCATGGCCGGCCGATTGCGTCTCGGCAGTTTTGACCTTTCTTAGTTCGCACTCAGCCTTCTCCGCGTGAGCTTCTAAGCTTTGAATACGTTTATCCTTCTGCTCTATCTCCCGCCACGCGGTACGAAGACGCATGCCGATTTCATAGGCGGTATACAGCCCTTTCACCGCTCCATGGATGCCCTCCCGAAACACTTCGAAATCAGGTCGACCGACCATCGATTGCTGGACTTCTAATGGAAAAATTTGTCGAGCAAACTCGACCACCACATTTGGGTCGTGCACAATTGAATCCGCCTCCGTCATCGATTTGTTCCCTACAAAAACCACAAAACTTAATGGGCGCGGTGTCGCACTGGTTTCTTCTCTCGAACGTAGTTGAGAGGAGCTGCTCCATTGCTATTTTTCCCTTCTGGGTGACCTACTTTGACGACGCGGGGACTGGCGTTTTTCACATTCCCTCGACGTCCTGCTCCCCGTGCATGTAGGCTCACCACCTCGATTCATCTCTACGTCCAACTCCACGAGTGTCCTCCATTCTCCTCTGCTGTTGAAGAATAATCTTCTTGCTATCCACAAATTGTCCACACTGCTTTTTACCTCCCTCAATTTATTAACTCTGAACGCAACAATGGCCCCTCCGTGCCCCCACCACCCGCCCCATTTATACCTTACAGGTGCAGCACTCCCGAGGCGATCTCATCAATGCTAAATTTCAAAACCTGATGCCGATCATCTCATGTGCCCCCGCCGCTCTACGAGCTAATTTCATTCGGTGTTCCAGTTTATGCACCAGTTGGGGCAAGGGCAAATTCATTAATCTAATTGGCCAAATATCCAAGCCAGGTGCCGATCATCTCATGTGCCCCAGCAGCTCCATGATCTAATTTCATTCGGCGTTTTAGTTCATGCACCAGTTGGGGCAAGGGCAGATTCATTAATCTAATCGGCCACATGTCTAAGCCTGGTACCGATCATCTCATGTGCCCCAGCTGCTCCATGATCTAATTTCATTCGGCGTTCCAGTTCATGCACCAGCTGCGGCAAGGGCAGATTCATTAATCTAATCGGCCAGACGTCCAGGCCTTTAGCCGTTTTACTCGTTAGTTTATCAAATATTCATGCACCTTTCCAAATTGTTAACTGCCAATTCATTTAGTTATTCGGCTAAATAGCAAAGAGGCAGAGGATGTTTAATTGATTCAGTTAATTCATTGGATGTTTAATTTACTCATATGTAGCAAACAGAAAAGCATAAGGAAATGTCATTAATAAATTGAAGACAAATAGTATATGCAGCAAACTGGAAAGCATAGAAAATTTTCATTAATAAATTGAGCACAAATAGCAGTCATTTTACACATGAAAATTACCTTACATTTAAACTTCCAGTCGAAGTAAAGAAATGAAAATCTACTAACAAAAACCTACAAAAACTATGCATCTAAGATGCCTACCAAAAACCAAAATATCCCCTAATCAATCTTCAAGGTCAGACGCCAGCGGCTCAACGTCCACCTGCTCGTATGGAATCGACTGCGCCAATGTCACATTTGCAGCAGTGAGGGCTTTGAGCCAGCCGTGTTTGAAGCCCCGATTCTCGAACTTGGGCACTTCTTCCACGCAGTTTTCCAAGGCGACATCCTTTCCAGCTTGGAACGCTTTGGAAATCTCGGAGTCAGTTATTTCCTTTGCCTTCGTCGACTCTTCCAAATCGGCTTCCAGCTTGGCGATCACCTCCTTGGCCTACTTAAGCGCATCTTCGCTCGCTTTTGCCCTCTCTTCGGTGACCAGCCTTAGTTGGTCGGAATTCCTCACTCTCTCGGCCTCAGAGTCGGCTCTCACGCGTCCCTCCACCGCTTGCGATGCCTCGGAATCGACCCTTTGAGAGGCTACCACAGCCTTGCTCTTTTCATTTTCAATTTCGGCTTTCAAGAAGCCGATTTGTTCTATAGCGTCATGTTGACGGCGACCGATTTCGGCTATTCTGCCCACCGTCTGCAAAACAAGGAAAAAATAATAATAAGAAAAAAAATTATATATATATATATATCTAGGCGGAAGACTGCAGATGAGGCAAGTAATGTACCAATAAGGCCGATTGAGTGGCTAATGCAATTAACATTAGATCTGGTTTCGCCCGAAATGTGGCACTGTCAACCGGCAAGGAGATTGAGGAGGCCATGCTCAAGGCCACCGCTGGGTCTTTCAAAGCCGACGCATCAGAGGCAATCGACATATTTCTTATCCTTGGTTGAATAGTGAACGGAACAACCAAGTCCGATTCCTCAATGCGCGGCCGTTTATCGATTTGGTCCTCATCAGGGACGGCTTCTCGCTCAGCGGGGTATTTTTTCCCGCTTTGCTCAGCCTCCTAACCCCCCTGTTCTACTTGCTCCGTCTCGGCCGTTTCAGTATAAGCCGTTTATTCCGCAATAACAGACAAAGAGGACTCAGCGACGGCGGCGGGTGGAGTTTTCGATCGGATGGCCTCGGCTCTCCTCCAGGCGGCCATCCTTTCGGCGTTTTTCCTCCTGGCCAGTTGCGTGAGCGATTCCCCAGCTATATTCTTAGGATAAGCACCGGGAAAGTCTCCTAAGTCTGTAAAAATGTCTTCAAAGGAGACGTCCCCTCGGCTTGAGATGGATGGAGGGTTGGATGAATTAAGTCTGGCTTCCTCAAAGGCCAAGTTTAGAGCCTCGTCTACCTCAACTTTCGACTAGTTCGGCTCCTCGGCGACCGCTTCGGCTACCTGTTCTTCCATCTGCTCCGAATCGGAGGATTCCAAACCAATCTGCCTTAGGTTTTGAAGTTGGGGAAGATAAGGGCCGTAAGATGCTTCTCGCCTCTCGAAATTGGAATATTGTCTGCCGCCGAAAACGTTGCGTAAGTCAGCTCATATCAAAGGAGAATGTGGGCCTCCCTCCCTTGTTTTTGAAGGCTTGGACAGCCAAAGAACTGTAGTGCGATTTTAATTTCCGCAAGTACAGTGTCGTCGGCTGAAACCAACACTTTCTTCAAATTGTTGTCTGCATAAACAAAATGGTAAGTACATAGAAGGAAAGCCGAATACATATATGATGATAAAAAACAAAAATGAGCTATACAGCCACCTGGTTCGCCTTTTCACCTTGGCACGGGATCTAGGCGATCTTCACCCTTGCCGAATTCCCAGTTGCCTCGGACAACGACCATTACATCGTCAACACGCTTGCCAGAGCTGGCAAGCATAGTCACTAAGTGATGATCGGTATCCTTGGCCCTGAGAAAATAGCGTCCCAGCCAGCCAGTAAACTTGGCTAAGGCATAATAATGCCGAATTGCAGGTATGCCAACGTTAATCCTAAGGCGTCAGTTCAAGTCTATAATCTCCATTATGATTCGGAAAAAATTTACGTTAGGTTGGGATGGGATTAGACCCCAGTGTCGAAGGATGGCCCTTAAAAATGGGTGAAGGAGAAAACGGACTCCGCCCTCAGCAATCGATAGGAGAGGAAAGATGATTGTACTCTCATCAGTCCTCTCCATATCAATAGTGCTGTCTATCACGAGTGACAGATGGACGTCGTCGGGAATGGAATAATGGCGTCGGAAACCGAAAATTCGATCCGCAGAAAGGAGTTCTTTCAAATGTTTTGCCATCCTAGCCAGCCTAAGGATTATGCAAAACTAAAAATAAACAAGGAAATGGGATTCGAAGTGAAGGAGAAGAGAACTTACAAGAACCAGAAGAGACAATGAGAAACAGGAGGAAGTTGTAGAGGTCGCGAAATGGAGATATATCGAAAGGCAAACCAGAAGCTTTGAGTATTCAAAAAGAACTTACATTCGAAGGGACAACATAGTTTCAAATCGCATTAAATGAAGAAAGCGTACGAAGAGGTGGAAAGTTGTAATGATGCCTAAAAAGCGTGTGTTCTGACATACGTTGGAATGAGGTTAGCCGCCGCTCTTTCTTTGACTTTTCAAATCCGAAACCAAACATGCCATTCGAAACCAAACATGTCGACTAACTGGTGTTAATAGGATGTTTGGGGGCCCAATTGTGGGAGCCGAATATTGTGGGGGCAATAAAGTCGAATAACGGTATGAGGACTATCAATGACGGAATTTGTATTCGGCCTCATCCTAGATGATCACAGAGCCGAATAGTCTAATTGGCATTCCAACCATCAGAACAAAAGCCGAATAAATAAACGTGCAATGGATTAAGGGTGGGCCTGACCCTGAGGCCCAGAGGAAAAATATAAATAGAGGAGTATCAGCCAGAGAAAGGTAAGTGAGAACAAATAAGATTAACTTGAAATATAAGCAACCAAGAGAGTATACACTGACTTATCCGTCAGAGTGCTAATTCCGGCACCCCCGACCGGAGTGTTCATTCCTTTTCAGGTGACTAGCTGAGGATCAAGAGCGTTCTACAGGATTCAGAGAGTATTTCCAAACCACTTCTCCACAGTAGTGATAACACTTTACAGTATCTTTATTTTTTTTACGAATCAAGAAAAAAAAGAAAAAAAAAAAAGAGAGAGATATGTCCATGCTGAAAATATTTAAGTACATATTTTACCTTTTTTCTCCAAATAAACTAAAAAAGTCAAGTACCTTATAATTTGAAATGCAACTAAGCATCATTAATTAACATCTTTTAAAACAAATAAATTCAAGTGTGCTACGCTACACAGAAAATACTATGAATCCTAAATAATTTACTAAATGTTTTACTAAATTTTTCATATGGGTATGAAACTCACACAAATTCACATGTATATGAGTCCCACACCTATGTGAGAGGTTTGGTAAAATATTTGGTACATTATTTAGGATCCCTAGCATTACTCTATGTTACACACCTCCAAGTTATAATATTTGTGGTGTTAATTACTACAAATATTATAATTAAATCATTTTCGGTCATAACTAAAAAAAATATTATAACCAAATCATTTTAGATCACAATCAAAATAATCAGAACTAACATCAGAATAAATCATAACCGAATACCACACCATAGCAAATTCAATAAGTATGCTTTTAAGTGCTATTGAATGATAGCATATGGTGTATATATGATAAATGAAAAATACTAATGATGTATATAAAGAATGCATGAATGGAAAACACTATAGTATACATCTTTATTATATGCACCTTAAAATTGACGAAAAAAAAATTATATAATTTCATACTTTCTGAATCATAATTAAGCTGAAAAGAAAATGTTATAACTAAACACAATATAAGGCATAATTAAGGAACTCATACGTCATAACTAAAATAATGTCATAATTAAAAAAAAAATTAATCATAACTAAATAATAAAATGACATAATTAAGGAAGCATATGATACACCATTTCCAAGAGGTGTATGTCAGAATTTCCCATATATATACTGATACATGTAAATTGTAATCAAACTCACATGGTCCTCCTGGAATGTGGTCTTTGATGGGTTGATAAGGAATTTGTGCTTCTACGCCTTTGGCCATGGACGGAATCATCATCAGCTGAAATGAAACTAATAGGACAATACAAAGGACAATGGGGGTCTTCTTGTGAACCATTTCAGTACCCCTTAAAAATACCAATATCACTACTGATTTTTTCAGACTACTTGAGCATTGTTGTGTACTCTGATCATTATCATTATTATATAGGAAATGTATATATGAAATTACAATGCAACTCTACAAAAGTCTTAACCAAAGAATGGGTTATAACTTATAGTATAAATAAGAGAAATTCTATTATACACACTTTTTATCATATGTATCCTTAAATTATATTATATTTTTCTTTAGTTATGATCAATTTTTTTCTTTAATTATGACTTTATTTTAATTATGACTCATGAAATATTTGATTATGTTTCATGTGTTTTTTGGTTACGACTTCTTTTTTTTTTAATTATGACATAAAAAATATAAAATTATATCATTTTTTTCTTTTAATTACAAGGGTACACACCCTTCTAGAGGTGTATATCATAGTCTTTCTCATAATATAACAAGTAAAAGTTGTGGAAACCCCTTTGGTACGTTCATTTATTTTTTTTTGACCCTCCCTTTGGTACGTTCAATTAATTACTACTACTACTATGACCAGTTGTGACGTGACTCATTTCATTTTCCGTACCCAATGGGGTGGACGATTCTACAATTCTACTTTCATTGTTATTTAAAAAAAAAAATCATGGGGCACTGCCATAATAAGGGTCGGTATCGCACCCAGCTGAGTTGTAAAAATGGAGTTCAAGCTCTCCGCGGACAAAGTTTAGCAGGCTCAAGCTTCCCACAAGTCAAAATTTTAAGTCCAAAGCTCGCTCTAATAATAAAACTACCGCTGATTCGTTGTAAAAATTGAGTCCAAGCTCCCAATAAGCCAAGTCTAGAAGATTTTTTTTAACACGCTCAACCATACCGACGACTCAAACCTTTAAGTCTACACCTTGCTCTACCGACTTCACCCAATGAAAATCACGGCCAGGCCAATGGGCTCGCAAGCCGGCCTGGCCCAATGGGTAGAGATTAAGGCCTAATTCTTAGGCTTTTTCCAATTAGGCCTTTTCCAATATCCTCAACGTAGACAAGTCTTTGTAAGATCATTGACCCGGTCATTTTACAATACACTCTTAAAAAAATAATTTATATCATATACAAGTTATGATATTTTGCAGCGTTAATATCACAAAATATGATAACCAAATCATTTTCAATCATAAATAAATGGATCACAAGATTATAACCAAACACCACTTAAACAAAGATCTCTTCCGTCATAATAACCAAAATAATCATAATAACTAATTCTACAATGAGTCATAACCAAATATTACTTAAGCCATAAGCCACAAGAGAGTTCATAACTAAAGTAATAATCATCAATACAATGAGTTATAAAAAAAGATCACAAAAGACATAACTTGGGACATATAGTTTATCCCGTGTTGGAAGTGTATATCATAGAATTTTTCATCCATAAGACTTAAGCTAACTTTTAAAGCAATCTATTCATTTTTTGGTTGGAGGATGAGTTTTCTGACTTTGTGAGTTTTATAGGAGTTTTACATTTTGGGAAGGATTTATAGTTTTTGTTTTTGCTTTGTACTTAATTCGATGCCTCCATGGCGTCCTTTTAATAAAACTTTATTCTTATTTATCACATGCATATAAGTAAGAAATCTTTCACATATGAAGTATTGGGGAAAATATATGATTTCTCATAAGTAAATAAATCAATTGGAATAAAAATTAATGTAAAAAAATTAAATCAATAACAATACAAGAATTTTTACGTGGTTTCCTCAATATGAGGTACGTCCACAGAATCGAAATCCGATTCAACTATCAACCAAAGAGTTTCTAAACGATCACAAACGAGACACGAATGGTCTCACAAACCACCCTTAGGTGAATTTCAAATAATCACAAATAATCAAGAGGAAAGACCTCATCAAATAGATGAATAAAAGTTTTCGAAACAAAATTGTAGAAGATCCAAAATAATAACCCAAATCAACTTCCAATCAAATCAGCCGAAGATGCATAGCAACAATAGAACCCACCAAGAACTTTTGAAACAAGATAAGAGGACTATCTCAAAAAAACCAACTATGAACCAACGTTGGCTGCCGCTGCTATATGCTCCGAGAAAAACAAAACAATATTTATATATTGTTAAATCTTGGGTTTTTTTTATCAAAATCCTAATTGCCACCAAACATATTATTAAATACCTATTGAGTTTCTAAAAGTTAGATATAATATATAAAATATATTATATCCAAACCAAATTTAATTAAAATTCTTTTAACAAACTAATTGGGTCTCATATTCCACTAAGGAGATATATCCCAACAATTCTCCCTCTACCGACTTAGGTGGAGACATCAACCATACCCGCTAAAGTTCAACACTTTAAATGTTTGTCCCTCGACAAAGTCTTAGTCAACATATCCGAAATATTATCATCTATGTGAACCTTTTCAAGTTGCAACAATTTCGAATCTAACATATCACGAATTCAATGGTATCTCACATCAATGTGTTTCGATCTCGAATGAAAGTAGAATTTTTACTCAAATGAATAGCTCTTTGACTATCACAATAAAGCACATACCTTTTTTGCTTCAAACCCAATTCTTGCAAAAATTTCTTCAACCATAACTCTTCTTTGCAAGCTTCCGTAATGGCAATAAATTCAGCTTCAGTAGTTAAGAGAGCAACACATTTTTGTAATTTAGATTGCCATACCACAGCTCTCCCTGCAAAAGTCATCACATACCCCGAAGTAGATTTTCTAGAATCAATATCACCGGCCATGTCAGAATCCGTGAACCCATCAAGCATCGGCTTACCATCCCTAAAATACAAACACACCTTCAAAGTCCGTCGAAGATATCTTAAAATCCATTTTACTACTGCCCAATGTTCTTTACACAGATTAGAGAGAAAATGACTCACCACAACAACGGCGTAAGTAATATCCGGCCTTGTACAAACAATGGCATACATCAAAGAACCAACCGCTAAAGCATAAGGAATTTTCAGCATCTCTTCCTTATCTTTCTCACTTGTAGGACATTGATTCAAACTAAGTTTGAAGTGACCCGCAAGTGGACATCCAACCGGCTTTGCTTTATCCATATTGAACCTCACAAGAACTTTCTCAACTTAGCTTTCTTGAGACAACCAAATCAGCCCATGTTTGCGATCACGAACAATTTTCATACCAAGTATTTACTTTGCTGGACCCAAATCTTTCATAGCAAAAGACTTGCTCAACTCTAATTTCAACCTGTTAATCATAATGTGATGTTGACCCATAACATGTCATCAACATAAAGTAAAAGAATAATAAATTTACCATCCAGGAAATTTTTCACAAACACATAATGATCCGAAGTGGTTTTAGAAAAATCATTATTCATCATGAAAGAATCAAATTTTTTATACCATTGTTGCGGAGCTTACTTGAGGCCTTACAAACTTTTCTTCAATTTGCAAACAAATTTCTCTTTTTCTTTCTCTACAAAACCCTCCAGTTGCTCCATGTAAATTTCTTCTTCAAGGTCACCATGAAGAAATGCGGTCTTCACATCAAGTTGCAAAACTTCAAGGTTCATACTTGCGACCATGCCAAGTACAACTCGAATAGAAGACATCTTCACAACTGGCGAGAAAATCTCATCAAAGTCAATACATTTCTTTTGCCCAAAGCCTTTCACAACAAGACGTGTTTTGTACCTCAGATTCTTACCATCATTCTTCAATTTGAAGACCCACTTATTTTTTAGAATTTTCCTTCCCTTAGGCAACTTCACTAAATCATAGGTTTGATTTTCAAGTAAGGAATTTATCTCCTCTTCCATGGCCTTTTTCCAATCATCTTTCTTTACATGCTCAAGTGCTTCTTGATAGCTCTTGGGCTCCCCTTAATCGGAAATCAACACAAATTCACTGGAAGGATACTTTCTCGAAGGTTGTCGGTCCCTTGTAGATTTCCTCGACTCAAGTTGTGGTGGCGGTTCTTGAGTTGGATGCTCTTCCTCAATTTCTGGCTCAAGTTCATTAGGATTAGTATCATCCTCTTCATCTTCAATAGGTGGCTGCAGATCTCCCTCATTTTCATCATCCACCAAAGAGATAGATCCATGTCAATGAGATCGCTACTTTTTGGCTCCAATTGATTACCTTTGCCAAAGTCTGCAATTGTTTGGTCTTCAAAAAACACAACATCACGGTTTCGAATGACTTTCTTGTCAACCAGATCCCATAATCTATAACCAAATTCATCACGCCCATAGCCAAGAAAAATACATTGTTTTGACTTGCTATCAAGCTTGGACCTCTCATCTTTTGGAATGTGAACAAAGACTCGGCAACCAAACTCTCTCAAGTACTCATAAGACACATATTTACCAGTCCAAACTCTTTCGGGAACATCATCATTCAAAGGATAAGAAGGAGACAAATTACTACTGTCCTCATTGCCTCACCCCAAAAGGATCTTGGCAATGTAGCATATGAAAGCAAACACCTTGTTCTTTCCAACAATGGTGCGGTTTATTCTCTCGGCAACACCATTTTGCTGATGAGTCTTCTTAACTGTCTTTTGGTGGCGAATACCTTGACTGCAACAATACTCATCAAATGGCCCAATGTATTCACCACCATTGTCTGATTGGATGCACTTCAATTTCTACCTTATTTCTCTTTCAACCATGGGTTGAAAATACTTAAATACATCTAGAACTTGATCTTTAGTTTTTAGTATAAAAGTCTAAACTTTCCTTGAATAATCATCAATGAATGTAACAAAATAAAGTGCACCACTATGTGTTCTAACTTTCAAAGGACCACAAACATCCGAATGAATCAACTCCAAAACATTTTCTTTTCTAGAAGTAACATTTTTATAAAAAAAAACTCTATGTTGTTTACCCGCCAAACAATGAACACAAGTTTTAAGATGTGTACCTTTCAAACCGAGTAGAAGTTCTTTCTTGAACAAAACTTGTAGCCCTTTTTCACTCATATGGCCAAAACTCTTGTGCCACAATTCGGTAGAAGTATCATCTTCAAGTGCATTGACAACACCTTTATAAACTTTTCCTTGCATCGAATAAAGTATATGAGTCTTTTTGCACTAAGTCACCACCAAAGAACCCTTTGTGGACTTCCATATTCCATCACCAAATTTGTTGTTGAAGCCTTCATCATCTAGCTTCCCGGTGGAGATCAAATTGAGGCGAATGTCAGGAACATGCCTCATATCTTTAAGCAACAACTTGCAGCCCAAATTTGTTTCCAAATAAACATCACCCATGTCAATAATCTTCGACAAACCTTCATTACCCATTCGAACAGAACCATAATCTCCTTTGGTGTAGGTAGTGAAGAAATCAACTCGAGAAGTCACATGAAAAGAAGCATCGGAATCAATCACCCAATTGCTCTCTTGGCCCACAAAATTGATACAATCATCTTCACAAACGACCATGAGATCATCGGTAGTAACCGCCGTTGTGTCTTCTTACTTCTTATCCACACTTTTGTCACGCATTTTCTCCTTGTTCTTGAGCTTTCGGAATTCCCGCTTCATGTGCCCTTTCTCATGGCAGTAATAGCACTCAATATCTTTCTTTGAAAAAAAACCACCTCTTGATTTGTTACGGCTTTGATCACGACCATGAGAAGTCTTACTCCTCCCCTTTGTTTTGCTTCGGCCTCTCACAACAAATGTTTCTGAATGAAAGGAACCCATTGATTTTCCTCTAGTTTCTTCATTCAACAAGTTACTAGTGACTTGGCTCATTGTGACAACTCCATCAGGTGTCGAATTACTAACTATCACAACCAAAGTCTCCCAACTTTCTGGCAAAGAACTAAGTAGCATCAAAACCTGTAACTCATCATCAAAAATAATTTTCGTAGAAGCAAGTTGGTTAACAATACTCTTTATTTCATTCAAATGTTCCGGAATGGGGTTGTCATCTTTATATTTTAAATTAACCAACTTACGAAACAGAAAAGCTTTATTTGTGGCTGATTTCCTGTCATAAAGGCCTTCTAATTTTTTCCATAACCAAATCCATTTTCTCATTTTCTTTCTCAAAAGAAAAACAGAATGCAAAAACATAACAACAGAGATAATTTCTCACTCCGTAAGTACCTTATCTGTTTCTATTGAAACAAATTCAGAATACACATCCACCCAAGTAACATCCACCCAAGTAACTATCATTCTCATTCAGTATTATAGTTTAAAGTTCGTTTCTATTACTTAAGAATACCCAGCAGTAAATGAGACCAATTAAGAAAAAATGATACTGTATAGCGGATTAAGGAAAACATTATGTCAGGTTAGCAGCAATGACATTGAAAACCAAACCAAACTATGCCGTGTTTTTTAATCAATTGGGGTCTGTAGGCTATATGAATCATTTTTCACTATTTTGCTATATCAAAAGTGTTAATGTATATACATAGATTAATGTCTATACAGATAGATAGGTTTAAATATATATATATATATATAGTGTGTGTGTGTGAATGCTTTCCCCTTTCGGCCACTTTTCCTTTAGGCCATGATGATGTTTGTAGCATAGCATAATTTCTCCTATATAAAGAAGACCATATACATTGATTCAATAGATTGTTTTCGCATAGAGAATTCTCTCTCTCTCTCAACTTGTTTTACATAGTATTAGAGCTTCAAATTTATGGCTCATTAACCAGAAAGCTTCAATTTTCTGGTAATTATCTCTGTTTCGTCACTATTCAGATCCTTTTTATTCTCCAAAATTTTCACACAGCCTACCAAAGTGCTCAGAATCTTCTCACAATTCCAACGCCACCAACAGCGTCCTCAGATCCGCTTGCACGCGCCCTCACGCGCCACCTTTTTGCCGACGCGTCATTCGCTTCTGCCTCCGTTGTCTCACGCACCTGACGTCAGCCACTTGCACCCCTCAGCTGCTTAAGCCATCTCGCACCGCTCGTACCGCTCACGCCGCTCATTCTGCCTTGTGCCGCTCACGCCGTTCGCCCTACAGCCTCTCTCACGCTGCTACTGCCTTCGGCTCACGCTGCTGCTGACTTCGGCTCAAACCGGTTCAGCCTCTTCACCAAGTCGGTTCAGTCTTGTTTTTGGACTTTTTGGGCCGGTTCAAAACGGTTCCCCACTAATTTCGAGCCTCTGAATTCACTGGTACCCTCAGTTTTTTCAGATTCTACATCTACAGTGTTGTTTTTCCTTCATGGATCGCCTGGACTCTTCTCACCATCCTATTTCCGTTGTTCTTGACGGGACCAATCATTTCTCATGGGCACAAGCCATGTCTGGCTTCCTCAAAGGTAAGAAACTTTGGCATATTATCACTGAGGATGTGCGCAAACCCATCAAAGAGACTGTTGAATCAGCTGACAAATATGTAGACCGCTTGGAGGATTGGAACAGTAAGAACTATCAGATCAACACTTGGCTTCGGAATACATTTACTACATCTATCAGCCTTCAGTTTGGTCGGTTCCAACTTAACTCTGTTTCCACTCCGGCAAAAGACATCTGGGATTTTTTGAAAGACCGATATCAGATTACTAGTCTTGCTCACCAATATCAGCTTCAGAGTCATCTTTACCGTATACGCTAAGAGCCAACTCAGACTATTAATGATTTCCTCTCCCAAATTTATTCTGTTTGGGATCAGCTCGCTCTCTCTGAACCTCCATGGCCCCATACTAAGGATGCTGCCTTGTTTACTACTTATCGTGACCAACAACGATTGGTTCAGTTTCTTATGGCTCTAACTCCCCATTTTGAGCCAGTGCGCACATCTCTCCTTCATCACACTCCTTTACCCACTCTTGAGCAGGCTATTTCCGAACTACTATCAGAGGAAACTAGGCTTAGTACTCTCCATCTGCACCATGTGGACTCTGTTCTTGCTACTCTCCAGACTCGGAGTTCTCCTTCACCACAGCAGTCCACTGCCTGTAATTATTATCAAAATCGAGGTCTTCCGTCTACTCATCTTCTGGTTCATTGTCTGGTTCGCCTTTGTCGGTTTTGCAACAAGACTGGTCCTGGTCATCTACAGCAAGATTGCTTCCGCAATCCAGCATGAGCCTCTCCTGGTTTATCATCTCGCAATAGTCCTTCCACCGGAACTTTTTCACGGGCAACTCTCAACATTCTGGGAATCAGTTTAAATCTGTGTCTGTTCATCGCACTACTGCTGCTGCCTCAGAGGATTTACCTTTTTCTGTGCCTATAGACCCTTCTACTCCAATCTTTTCTCGAACTGATGTCAAAGCCATGCTCCAACAATTTCTCTCTACTTCCAGTACTCCTCCATCTACTGCTTTGTCTGTCACCTTAGGTAACGCTTCCTGGTATTTTGACTCAACTTGTTGTAATCACATGACCTTTGACCCTACTATTTTTACTTCTCTCTCTTCTGATCTTCATGTTCCTTCTATTCATACTGCTGACGGGCCTCTTTTGTCTGTCAGTCATGTTAGTTTTGTTTCAACCTCTCACTTATCTCTATCCCATGTGTATCTTATGCCTGCTCTTACCTTAAATCTTATCTCCATTGGTCAATTGTGTGATTATGGTCTAACTGTTACCTTTTTCCATACTGGCTATTTGGTGCAGGACCCTTGGACGAGACGGACTCTTGGGATCGGCTGCAAGCATGGATATCTCTATGAACTCATTCATCTTCATGTTCCGGTTTCTTCTCTGCTCGCAGCTCCTACCACTGCTCCTCTTTTATCTCTTTTTCAGCTTTGGCACTATCGTTTAGGCCATCTTTCTGTTGGTCGATTAAAGTCTTTAATTTCTAGTGGTCAATTAGGTCCTGTCAGTTCTGATACTTTAGATTATTTGTCATGTCAACTTGCCAAACAACCTGCTTTATCATTTTGTAAAAGTGACTCTATTTCTCTTGCACCTTTTGATCTCATCCATTCTGATATTTGGGGCCCCTCCCCTACTCCTACTATGGAAGGCGCATGCTATTTTGTTGTTTTTATAGATGATTTTTCCCGTTTTACGTGGTTGTTTCTTATGAAAAATCGCTCTGAACTCGAACAACTTTATTACAATTTTGCTACAATGGTACAAACCCAATTTTCTAAAACTATTAAGATTTTTCGCTCCGACAATGCCATGGAATATAAATATTTTGATTTCCTTTCTTTTCTTTAGAGTCATGGTACTCAACCTCATCGTTCATGTCCAAGTACGTCTCAACAAAATGGATGTGCTGAACGGAAACATAGGCATATTCTTGACACTACTCAAGCTCTCCTTCTCTCTTTCTCTTGTCTGGAAAATTTTTGGGACGAAGCCGCTCTCACTGCTGCTTACACTATAAATTGTATCCCTACACCTGTCATTCATAATCACACTCCTTATGAGCATTTGCATGGCACTCGTCCCCCTTACACCAATCTTAGAGTCTTTGGGTCTACATGTTTTGTTCTTTTCCAACCTCATGAATACACCAAACTTGAACCTCGTTCCCGTCTTTGTTGCTTCTTGGGGTATAGTATTAAACATAAAAGGTATCGTTGTTGGGATCCTATCTCCCAGCGCCTTCGTATCTCTCGTCATGTGGTTTTTTGGGAATACAAACTGTTTTCCTCTCTTTCCCAATTCCGCTTATCCACTCACTCACCCTCTCTATTTTTTACTCACCCTTCCACAGGTCTATTTTCTAATGAGATTAATCCACGGCCCATGCCTGCACCTTTAGAGACCACCTTGCCTACTGGTCTTTCCCGTGAGCCTGCTCGCTCTAATGGTCCTGCTCTTGCTCCCTCGGGATCCTCACCTCCTGTTGCGTCTCTCCCTTGCCCTCTAGCTCCTCCACCCTCTGCTCGATCACACCAGGTAACCCAACCTTCTACTCGTCTTCGTGATTATATTGTTGGTTCCACTGTTTTTTCTACTCATGAACCTACCTCCTATCGTGAGGCTCACTCTAATCCTCTTTGGCAGCATGCTATGATTGATGAATTGCAGGCTTTAAACAAAACTCATACTTGGGACGTTGTTGATCTTTCCCCTGGCAAGACTGCCATTGGCTGCAAATGGGTGTACAAAATCAAGACCTATTCTGATGGCTCTATTGAGCAATACAAAGCCCGCCTTGTTGCCAAAGCCTACAACCAGGAATATGGTATTGATTATGAGGAGACCTTTGCTCCTTTTGCTCGTCTCACCTATGTTCGCAACTTGATTACTGTTGCTGCCACCCGTCAATGGGACCTTTACCAAATGGATGTGAAAAATGCTTTCCTTAATGGTGTTCTTCTTGAGGAGGTCTACATACAACCTCTCCCTGGGTCTACTTTTCCACCTTATAAGGTCTGCAAACTTCAGTATGCATTATATGGTCTTAAGCAAGCCCCGCGAGCTTGTTTGCCAAGTTCAGCTCTACTATTCATGATTGTGGTTTCACCTCTAGTTCTTATGATACTGCTCTTTTTATGAAAAAAAACTGCTCACGGGATCACCTTGCTTCTGCTTTTTGTGAATGACATGATTATCACCAGTGATGATGTGGTTGGTATTCTTCAACTCAAACAGTTTCTTAGCCATTATTTCAAGATGAAAGACCTTGGTCCTCTCAACTATTTCTTGGGTCTTGAAATCTCTCATGATTCCACGGGTTCGTTTCTCTTTCAGGCTAAGTATATCTCTAATCTTCTCGCCTACGCTGGTCTTACAGATTACAAAACTGCCTCCACTCCCCTAGAGACTAAGAGTCGTCTTACTCCTCTTGATGGAACTCTCCTCTCTGATGCTTCCCTGTATCGTCAACTGGTTGGCAGCCTTGTCTATCTCACTGTTACTCGTTCTGATATTGCCTATGCAATTCATATTGTCAGTCAGTATATGTCGGCTCCTCGTACCCCTCATTGTGATGTTTTAGTTCGTATCCTTCGCTATCTCAAGGGCACCTTGTTTCATGGTCTTCATTATTCCACCCACTCCTCTCTTCAGCTTCGTGCTTTCTCCGATGCTGATTGGGCTGGGGATCCTACTAATCACCGCTCTACTACAGGGTTCTGCTTTTTCTTAGGCGATTCTCTTATTTCTTGGCGCAGTAAGAAACTATCTCTTACAGCTCGTTCCAGTACAGAGGCCGAATACCGTGCTCTTGCTGATACTACTCAGGAGCTTCTCTGGCTTCGTTGGCTTCTTGTTGACATGGATGTTACCCCCTCTAGAGCTACTGACCTCTTTTGTGACAATCAAAGTGCTATTCAAATTGCTCACAGTGATGTTTTTCATGATCGCACCAAGCACGTTGACATTGACTGCCATTTTATTCGTTAACACATCACTCATGGTACTGTTCATCTCTATCCGATCTCTTCTGCTGATCAACCTGCTGATATCTTCACCAAAGCTCATTCTCCTGGCCGCTTCACTGAACTTGTTTCCAAATTCTAGTTGGTTGATATTTGTCCTTCTTGAGTTTGAGGGGGGGCTGCTAATGTAAATACATAGATTAATGTACGTACTTATAGATAGGTTTAAATATATATATAGTGAGTATAAATGCTTTCCCCTTTTGGCTACTTTCCCTTTAGGTCATGATGATGTTTGTAGCATAGCATAATTTCTCCTATATAAAGGAGACCATATACATTGATTCAATAGATTGTTTTTGCACTAAGAATTCTCTCTCTCTCTCTCTCTCTCTACTTGTTTTACAAAAAGCACTAAGCCAATTACGATGAAAACAACAAATGAAAATAAAGAAATAAATAAAAGTGGGCCTTGCTAAGTCTTACGTGAGTTGCCATCCTAACTGGTTTGCATTTAAGATAGGTATTAGCACAGAATGATGTGGCAAACCGAATCCGCAAAGCAAAACTCATGGCAAATCCATCAAATAGGGAAGACACTACCTATAGAAGAGATAACTACAAGGTCATTGGGAATAAAGGGCCATGCACAGACTACGAAGCACGAAAACAACCTACCAATGAAATTTCGTATGTGTTGAACACATAAATGGCTAAGAGACACCTAGAAATGTATTAACTATGACCTCAATTGCTACACCTACAAATGAATCAAAACTTCTCACATGGGAAGGACTCTAACCCTTCCTTTGTGCTCAAACTGTAGAACTTTATGTTTCTGCTATAAAACTAATGAAGATATTTGAATAGTTCATTCGACTTAGTTTTTCTTGAACAGCAGCACACTGGAGTATGTTTCAGAGCACATTATTTTACGTGAGTATAGTTCACTAATTGCTTTTTTGTTATGAATTGCAGATACAATTACCATTTACCTATGTCACATTGACTCAGGTGGGGCATCGTCGGGTGTGGTTATATACCTAACTAGTGTCGAATTCATCTAAACACTGCTATTAAGCAGACAAGGCAGCGAAGACCTGGTTTTGTAACTCTTCATCACACCCTTATAGAGTACCATAGTTGAAACATGACTAAATATGTTAAAACAAAAAAAAAAATAAAAATAAAAATAAAAAGAACAAAGGAATACTATCTGACATACTTTCACCTTACAAGCACAGGAAATGTGACATTCACAAATTGAGAAAAAAATCATTTCTTGGATGAGTTTCATAATGTGTAACATGAAAAAACAAAATTTACGAAAATCACCAATCCTGTCCCAAAAAAAGAAGAAAGAAAAAAAATTAAATGTATAAAGAAAGAAATACAAAATATATCAACTCTACGGCAAAACTAACCTCGGTGTGCAAAGTAATTATACAGGAGCAAAGTCATTCAAGTTTTCCCAGATGTCAAAATATGAAAGATTAAAGTGAAAATAAATAAACTTTAAAAAATAAAGCAAAAATGTAACCAAACATAAAAATACCTTGTGTAATTTACCTTTATAAAATTAGGAGAGTAAAAATAGTCTGCGGCCAGTGAGTGACCCGAAGCCTACCCGCGGCCCGAGGTTGGCCCGGCCCGTTTAGGCCCATTTGGACCTAAGCCCGAGCCCAGCCCGAGCCCAGCCCAAGCCTTGGGCTTGGACTTCGGCTATCATTTTGAAGCCCGGCCCGCCTGGCCCAACCCATCAACCCGCTTAAGGCCCACTCAAGGCCTAGCCTGAGGCACAGTGTCTTTTTTAATGAAAAATAATAAAATTTTAGTTAAAAAAAATTTTAAAAACAAAAAAAAAATGGTGCCCGAATATCCCTGGGCCTGGGCTAGGACCTGGGTTTAATTTTTTGGCCCGTGGGCCGGGCTGGGCAAGCTCGAATTTTGACGGGAGCCTGCGAGGCCTGACATGAGTCGGGCCGACCCGGGCCAGATTTACACCCCTATATAAAATGAACGATTTGTAGACAACTTTAAGAAATAAATCAAAAATGTGACCAAACACAAAGGTAATGTTTGGTAACGTTTGCGTTTTTTTGTTTATGTAAGTGTTTGGGAAGTTGTTATTTTAGTAGTTTTTTTAGTTTTTGATTATTTTTGGAGGAAAAATTTTTTGTGTTTGAGAAAATAATTGATTTTTTTATAGTTGGATGTGATGTTTGTGAAAGAAAAAGTTAATATTTATGGGTTTGATGTGATATTTTGTCTGAATTTGTTTTTTTGGGTTTTTTAACTTATTTTGTCTTTTAGCAAAAAACTAACCAAAAAAAACTCTTCCCAAACACCGCCATATGTTTACAAAAATTTTATAAACTGTTTTTTGTTTATTTTTTAAAAAAATAAACTACAAACGTGTTTAGTTTAAACAAAATGTTTGAAAAATTTTAAAAACATAAACTAAAAAATATGTTTGTTCAGGTTTAAAATATTTATATTTATTTTTTATTATCTATGACATTGGGATCATACACATTATAATTGAAAAAAAAAACTAATTAAAAAAATTAATTGGAAAAAAAATAATTGAAAAAAAAAATTTATTTAAAAAAAAATTAATAGAAAAAAAAAATTATTGAAAAAAAAAATTAATTAAAAAAAAATTTGCTAGTCAAATATTTAAATTTCTGTTTAAAAACCAACGTAAACTCATTTTCCTCAAATTTACAAACTGAGACAACTATTTTTAAACCAAAAAAATTATCAAACAAGTTTTTATGATAATTTTTAAAAAAAATTAAATATAAAATAAAAATTAAAAACAAAATGATTACCAAACAGACCGTGTGTATTTTAACCATTATAAAATGAACCATTTGTAGACAGCTTGGTCCAAGTATAATATAAGCCCTATTTAAAAGCCTTGTGTTAACTTCCTGAGTTTTTTCTGTAGAAGGCCATCTTCAAAGCCCTGACAAAAGCCCATTTATATGATATGATGTGTATAAATTGGGTTTGTGGCCAAAATTTTTCAATCTGTTTTTGTGGAAATCAGACTGAGCAGTGGAGATAATGAATTACTTCGAGTTTTATCCATATGGGTAGATATATTTTCAAACTTAGCAAAAATAAAAGAAAAAAAATTTGCAATTTGTGTCCTGATCATCTTGGTAAATTGAACAGCCCATTTGTACCTTACTGTGATGATTTAATATGTTCATTTTCTACATGCATGTTTAAATTATTTATTAAAAAAATAAAATTAATCTGTTAATTATAACTACACTATTTTAGTATATTTATCTTTATTTGTGCTCATCTTTTGATTTTGAATTTTGTGGACAAATGAATTTTATTCAGCACATTAGGCCACTTTAAAGAGTGATCATCATAGTTCTAGCCAATGGCAATGGGTGACCCATGTTCTTACCAACTTACACACATGATGCGACTAGTGTGGTTACAGCAACTTTTTTTAGTTACAAACAACAAAAAAGTAATTTTTTTTATTAATTTTTTAAATATATTAATTTTCTTTACGGCTAGTATTCGTTTTTAGATTTAAATTTATTGTATTTTGGATGAATTTTAGTATTCTCTAATAATTTTCAACTAACATTTTTGGACTCAACTTCAGTATAATGTCGTACTCATAATAAATTTGATTTTCACACTTCGTTCTTTGATAATTTTTTGACTAAGTTATTTATGCTTCATAAAATTATAACTAAGTGATGTTGAATTACCATCAAATGTGCACCCAATTGTGAGGTAAGAGCAATGTAAAATTTAGGTCAGTGTGGATGCACTTTATCCATTTGCATATACTTGCGAAAATGTTCACATTTTAATACAAAATACAGTATATATTTTAACATATTTTTAAGGAAGTAAGAGAGAAGAATCATTAAACAGCTGAAACAAGTAATCCCATATAATAACAAGTGACAAATAGTACAAATTCAAACAAATAATTTGCTCTGTTTAATTAATTATTTAATTAATTATTATTATTATTATTAAAATGCAGAAATAAAGCCAGCCACACGATTCTATACCAAGTAATATGAAGCAATAGATATCAATCACGAACTCTTTTTATTTTTTTTTTTGGCATTTGTTTGTCTCTAATCAATTAAGGTTATGTGGTCTCATGCTTTAGGTAATTATCCCCACAAGTGAACATCATTAATCCTAGTTTTGTCAAAAGAGAAAGTCCTCATTTCACTTTTTTTTTCATTAACTTCATCTTTATTTTTTCTGTCCTCTAATACTATTTTAATTAATTTTGTGTGAATTTTGGACAAATAGTAATAGCTACCTAATTTTTCAACTAATAATAGTGCTCTAGCCCAACATTTCAGCTTTGATTTATATACATATCTCAATCTTGTTCATAATTTTTAAAGTAACAAAACTTGAAAACCATGTGAGGGCATTAATTTTTGGTTATGAGGAGGACATTCCCCAACAAACATGTCACTGACAGAAAAATTATTTGGTACCTCAAAAGTACTATTTGGTTATGTAATTACCTAATCATCAAATGTCAAGTTTTCTTATTGTTCTTGTGGGGACATAATTTTCGACATGTCCAAGTGGCTAGGCTTATGGCCAAGGTGTCACGTGTTGGCATGAGATGGGCCGAGATATGAAAACGATCCATATTCGGGCCGAGGTATGAAGCGAAGAACAAGAGTTCTAGTAGAACAACGACTCCTAAGTTGGGTAAGCTTAGGACTATTTTGAGAACACATTCCTAACTCAACTTGGACAAATGATTCCTAGTTGATTTGTTAATTCCTAAAGGGAATAATAGTTTGTCATAAAGATGATCACTAAAAGGACACAGGGCACTCGGATATAAAGGCAGGCACCCCATGGGTGAAAGATACGTAAATTTATGTGTAAATTATTATTTGAGTTATTGTTACTCTGTCGATTTATCTTTGAGAGATTTGTTTATTGACTTGATTGTCAGAATACCCTCCAGGTTCAATAGCAATTGGGTTAGTTATTCTGTTCATCCTTTCAGGTGTGGATTCCATTTTGTGCATATACTTTTCGACTTTGTTCCCGGAATTCTAGGAGGAAAATTAAAGTTGGTTGTGTGTTCTAATTTTGGCACATACAATTCGACGCTGTCTGTGGGAACGAAGTTGAACTAAATGGATTCTAACACCGAGAATGGTCGCGTAGGTGATGATTTAGTGAGTGAATCACTTGGACGCGTTTCAGAACAACGTGAACAATGGAGTAAATAATGGTACGAACAATGAAGACCTTTCTAGGAAGGATGGACGCAATGGTAGGGGGCATGAGCACCCTGTGGTGAATATTATGTAGAAGATGACCTTCAAGTTTGGAAGGATCGAGTTGCTCGAAAAGATGTAGAACTCAAAATCGTGGAAGAATTGAAAAGAGATAACAATATAATAAATTCTACAATTTTGGTGTAATTTCAGTAACTTTTTTTTAGTAATTCTAAAATGACCAAAACAAATACAAATAATATGAAAATACAATGATAAACAATAAAAAAAAAAAAAAAAATATGTATTTCAGTATAAAAGAGATAATAATATCATGTGTTTCATCCATATAACTAATAAATTATTAATAAAAAAAACTTAAGTGTCATATAAATTAACTTAAGAGAATTTAACGTAATTATGCTAAAATGGTGAGATTTGTTGTATTTTTTTTTTCAAACCTCAAATTGAAGTCAGTGCAACTTGGGCCCAACCACAGAGGGGTGACCTCTAGGGTTAGATCCTAAGAAGCCGAGGCCCCAGAGGTTACCCTTAGATGGTGCTACATAGCAGGACCACTCAACCATGCAACGGTAAGTCGTGTACTTGCACATAGATGGGGATTCGAACACACACTCCTGACTCTGGGTATGGTTCGTCTAGGCCCAAAAAGTTCATCCTACCAACTGTATATGTTGTTGCCTAGGTGGCTGGTCTCGGATAGACTAAAACCTCGAAGAGAATAGAACCTGGGATCTCAAGGCTATGCATCAAGGTCTTACCAAGCTACCACAACCCCTTACCATTTAAAAAAGAGATTTTTGAGATTAATAAAATAGATAAAACAAAAGTGACAAAAACATGGAAAATGAAAAATGACACAGAGGAAACTTTCCTCCAGAAAGGTTAAGATTAATAGAATACACATAAAAATAAAATAAAATTATAATTTATATTGAAAATAAATTAAAATATTAAGGTTTAAATTGATAAAATTAAAAATTTAAGATTTTATTTTTTTAGAAAAAAGGTCAAATTTTGAGATTTATTTATTTATTTATTTATTTATTTTTGTAATTTTCCCAATTTCTATTTTACCGCTAATTAACTAAATTGAATTGATAAAATATTTGTAATTCCCCCACAACAACCACCCCCACCCTCTCTTCACCTCCATCCCTTCTACAACCACTCACTCATTTCTTTATCTTGGTCACCTCTCTCATGCTTTCTGCTGCCATTGTCAATACTCATTTTTTAAAGAATGTTGGTATAATTATGTCAAAATTACAAAATTTGTATTTTTTTCAAATTTTAAAAATAATTAATGTAATGGAGCATAAGTGCCTCACAGAGTAATGTTTATCATGGTAAAAATTTATAGTGTGTTTTAATTAGTGAATCCACACAAACACAAAGATTATCGATTACGCTACTAAGGATTTGCAATAAACACGCGCATCACGTGCTAGTCACCTTCTCTTATCCAATTTTACTCAATTCCATGCACACAGCGAATGTATAAACTAGATAGAGTAACACTTCACAATTAAAATTCTATATGAAATTTTTTTATAGTAATGATATGTGTACAGGATCCTTACACAAAATTATACTTAGAAAGTGTGTAGTTGAGATTAAACATTTGTGAATATTTTTCTGTGTGCGAATTTTGTGTAACGTATTTTGTAGACTGGCCATTGCTTCAAAATATTTTAGTATAAAGATCCATACGAAACCCAACCAACCGGCCCTAATTAATTTATCCTTATTAACAGTGATAATGTTAAAATCAAGGGGTTTAGTTGTATTTTGGCTGTATAATAAAACCACCGGAGTCAACATTTGGGGAGCTTCTATTTGCACATTCCTATTCCCCTCTTTGTACATATTTAATAATAATTATTTTTATTATAATTTTATTTTCAAGTGAAATTACTATGGGTAAATTACATTGACACCCCTGAGGTTTATGTTTATCACAGTTCCCCCTCACCTTTTGGAAATTACATCTCCCCCCTGAAGTTTAAAGTTTCATTACAGATTTCCCCTTCAGCAATTTAATTTTTTTAAATACCAATTTTGCCTTCACTAGGTAAATTACATTGACACCCCTCACATTTTAGAAATTACAATCCTCTCCCTAAGGTTTAAAGTAGCATTACCAATTGCCCCCTCGGTTAGTATTAGTTGGGAAAAAAAATTAATTGGAAAAAAAAATTATTTGAAAAAAAAAATTATTTTAAAAAAAATCTTATTAGTAAAATTTTTAAATTTCTGTTTAAAAACCAACATAAACTCATTTTTTGAATTTACGTTTTTTCCTCAAATTTACAAACTGAGACAACAATTTATAAACTAAAAAAATTATCAAAAAAGTTTTTATGACAGTTTTTTAAATTTTTATAAATATAAATTGAAAACTGAAAACGAAATGGTTACCAAACAGGTCTCAGATGGTAAAAATGTCGTAAATTAACAAATAATTAAATAAGTTACCAACGTAAGAAATAACTTATCAAAAGATTCTTAGGCTATGTATGGTTTGATTTTTAGAATTTTTTTTAAAAAATAAAAAATTAATTTGGTTAAGAAATAAAAAATAAAAAATAATTATCATTTAAGGGTAAAAAATAATTATCATTTTAACTTTTGGGCAAGTTATACATACGTATGGCTGTTTCAATTTAATTTGTAAAAAATTATTTCTAACCACTCAAAAGATAAAAATGATATAAAAATGATAATTATTTTTTATTTTTTATTTCTTAACCAAATTAATTTTTAATTTTTAAAAAAAAATTCTAAAAATCAAATCATACATAGCCTAAGAATCTTTTAATAAGTCATTTCTTACGTTGGTAACTTATTTAATTATTTGTTAATTTTACGACATTTTTACCACTTGAAACCTTTTTGGTAACTATTTCATTTTCAGTTTTCAATTTATATTTACAAAAATTTAAAAAACTATCATAAAAACTTGTTTGATAATTTTTTTGGTTTATGAATGGTTGTCTCAGTTTGTAAATTTGAGGAAAAAACGTAAATTCAAAAAATGAGTTTACATTGGTTTTTAAACAGAAATTTAAAAATTTTACTTACAAAATTTTTTTTCAATTAATTTTTTTTTCATTAAATTTTTTTCCAACTAATACTAACCGATGAAGCAATTGGTAGAGCTACTTTAAACCTTAGGGAGGGGATTGTAATTTCTAAAATGTGAGGGTGTCAAAGTAATTTACCTAGTAAGGGCAAAATTGGTATTTAAAAAAATTAAATTGCTAAGGGAGGGAATTTGTTATGAAACTTTAAACCTCATGGGGGAGATGTAATTTCCAAAAGGTGAGGGAGGAACTGCAATAAACATAAACCTCATGAGGTGTCAATGTAATTTATCCAATTACTATCATGGACATCAAATAAACACATTCGGAAGTTGAATGTTGAAAAAATGAAAAAAAATTCAGAATTCTACTTCCGAATAAGTTGTTTATTTTCAGAATTCTACTTCCGAACTAATTGTTTATTTTCGAAATGCTACTTCTAAACCAATTATTTATTGAAAAAGATGTGTATAGCGTGTAATGAGTGTGTGTAAATAGAAGCTGCCCAACATTTGGCATCAAATGATGTTACTCACATTTTAGGATAGGTATATTTGTTTGGATTATAATATGAACCATTAAGCATCTACTCTAGTAATTCTAGTCAAAAAATCTATAGCCAAAATTTTTAGCAATACTTTATTTTAGCTTTCTTTTAAAATAGGGGGAATTACAATTTAAAAAAAAAAAAAAAACTACACATAAGTGATAAACTTTATAAACAATAATAATTAAAATCATAATTTTTTCTTTTATCTATAAATACTTTTTCTAAAAACCTCTTAACTGTAATTTCCCTTCTAAAATTTTTTATTAATATTTTTGTAAAAAGGTAAATGAAAGAGAGAAAAGAAAAGATTTATCTAACCCTATGACATGGATAGACTCATAAAGGCCACAGCCCACAGTGAACAGACCCAAGCCCACCATTTGGACCCCATTGCATAACCCGGTTGGTAAAGTCCATGACAGCTGAAGGCCAACTGGACATGAAGGACCAATGGCATTCGGACACATGGCAGGTGCAGAACAGACCACGTCAGCAAACAAAGATCTGCAAAGTTATTGCCACAATACATCACCATTAATGCAGCCCATCACAGCATTTATTACGACAACACATCCCCGTCGGAATAGCGCTCCCTTACCCTGTACAAGGTAAGCTACAGCACAGGCTTTCGGCGATGGGGGCACGTCGGAAGGAACAGAGAAATGATTACCAAAGGATTTAAGCAGGCATCGAAGACAAGAAGAAGGTTAAGCTCTCTATCTCCAATCTCTCTCTACATACTTCATCTCTTTTCCTATTTGCTAACTTGCTCGTCGGAGGGTTCGCTGGGGGACTACCCGTTCCCCATTGAACTTACTTGCAGGCCATCTAGAGGGCTCCGCCACTCAGACGTGGGCTCGAGGAGCTTGGATCGGTCCAGCCCATCCACCGGGAACGAACTGTATCATCACCCTACATTGTGTATCATAGAATTCCCCGAAGCGGATACATGTGATTCAATTATGATCTTGTATTTTACGGCTGAAGATATCTAACCCTACCCTCCGGTTTTAGACTTTTTTGGGTCATAGATTTAGGTAGATTTTTAAAAAGAATAAATAAATAAATAAATAAGTAAATAAATATTTTGTATTCATATATTACAAATTGCTGCTCAAATCTGTGAACCAAAACAACCTTAATTAACTTATCATATCCTTTGTACGGTACTATTAGAGCATCTAAAAGAAAATTTAAAAAATGTTTGTCGGCTATTATAGCTAGTATCATTTTATTTTATTCACTCCATTAAGTTAACTATTACAATAGTTATTTTAACAAAAAAATTTTATGACTAGTTACATTTAAAGAGTCTTAAGAGGCTCTTTAAACAGTTTGTATAGATAAATAGATAATAAAATAAAAGTAGTATGGAGCACATAAATAAAAAATGAATTAGGCAAAATAAAAAGTATTCATTTTTTGTTAATATTTTAATTAGTAAAAAAAAAAAAATATGATTGAAGTTACTTTTAGACCATCGCCAATGTTGAATTAAATTTTTTATCAAATTTGAGTAAAAATTTGATGAAAATTTTGATTTGATACCGTTCACTCCAATGTTAAAATTAAAATTTTCATCAAATTTTTTCACATTCTTGATTTTTTGAGAGGACGTCCGGACGGTTGTCCTAGAGATTGTAAGACGGATATGAGAAAAAAAACTATCAAAGTTGATCTTGAGTGACATCCGATCTAACGATAACAATTTAAATTTGATGAAAGATGAAAGACTCCCTTCATTTGATGAAAATTTTAATTTTTCTTCTATTTAATATGAATCTGATAAAAAAATTAAAGCATCAAAATAAAACATTTTTTATCAAATTTAAATTTAATAAAACACCTAATGCTGAATTGGAAATGCTTTGAACAGTGGTAATTTGAAGTAATGTTTAGTTTGAATTTTTTGGATTAAGTTTTTAAAAATTGAGTTTTTTGATTTTCGTATTTTTTTGTTTTTAGTGAATATTTTTAAAACTTTAAACATTTTTTTTAATTTTTTTAGATGCACTTTATTTAAATGTATCTAAAAAGTAAAAAATTTGTGAAAAAATATTTTAAAAAATTAATAAATACATAAAAATATAAAAAAAAATGTATTGAATTCTCATATTTTTTTTATATTTTTGGTATTTAGTGAATTTTTAAAAGGTTTTTTTCATAAATTTTTTATTTTTTAAAAATATTTATGTTAAGTATGTCTAAAAATTAAAAAAAAAATTGTTTAAAATATTAAAAAAAATTTAATAAAAATAAAAAAAATACGAAAATATAAGAAAATAAAATCTTTTTTAGAAAACTCTAACGAAGCAAAAGTTTTTTTTAACTGTTTTGATTATTAGTTGTAAAATAACACTACCAAAGTCTTCGACATTCTGATCCAAAAAAAAGAGTCTTCGACATTTGGCATCAAATGACAAATGACGTTCCTCACAGTTGGGAACAGGACAAGGTATATTTGTTTGGATTATGACTTTCGGCTACTCCACGAAATTGGGAATTGGTATATGATGCCATCAACTTGTTAATATTAGTGTGAATAATATAAAATTAAAAAAGGATAAATTACAGTGATACCTCTTGAGATTGATCCAATTATATCTCATTTTTTAATATTTTAAAAATTATATTTTCATCTATGTGATTAATAATCTCATTTCACAAACTTTTTGCTTATATAAAAGACAACGACTCCTAATAAAAAAATAGAGAAAATTATATTAAAAAAAAAAGTAAAGTAAAGCAAAGCAAAGGAAAAAAAAAAACAAATGAAATAAAGAAAAGTAAAAAAAGAGGAAGTATATGAGTTTAATGTTTTCATTCCGTTTATATAATTACAATGACAAGGGGTTAGTGTAATTTCTCAAATGTTAGGGGGAGTGATATGTATTAACAAAAATGTTTGAGAGCCCTAAATTAAGAACTCTAAAGGAGCTCTAATAGGTGAGGTCCACTTATTGATGTGATATTTTGGCATTTTTCTTTTTTCTTTTTATTTTTTTTTCTCATTGCCACATAAGTAGTGCTCAATTTAGAGCTCTACTTTTAGAGCTCTCTATCACCACTCATGTATTAAACCCAAACTTCAAGAGTGTAAGTGTAGTTTATCCAATTAAAAAAATAAAAATTATAAATAAGTGAAATAGTTTTAAATAATTGTTAAAAAAAATTTGTATAAATTTAATAAGAAACTTGCACCTTCATAAAAATAAAAAATTAAAATTTTATCTATTAGCTTATCCTTAATTAGCTTATCCTTTGTACCAGTACTGTTAGAGTATCAAGAAAATCTTTAATAAAAAACTTTTGCTATTATAACTAGTATCATCCTTTTATTCAATCTATTGAGTTAACTATTACAATAATTATTTTAATAAAATTTTTTTAAGACTAGTTACATTTAGAGAGTCTTAAAAGACTCATTAAATAATTTGTGTAGATAAATAAATAAAATAAAATAAAATAGCATGGAGTACATAAATTAGAAATAATTAGACCAAATAAAAAATATGATTAAAATTACTCTTAACAGTGATAATGTTGAGGTAAATAGTTTTTTTAAACTGTTTTGATTATTATTCAGTGTGTTTGGTTTGAGTTTTTTGGATTAAGTTTTTTGAAAATTGATTTTTTTTTGTTTTTGAGTTTTTTTGTTTTTAGTGAATATTTTTTAAATTTTAAATTTTTTTTTTTACTTTTTTAGATGCACCTTACTTAGATGTATCTAAAAAGTAAAAAATTTGTGAAAAAATATTTTAAAAAATTAATAAATACATAAAAATACAAAAAAATGTATTGAATTCTTGTATTTTTTTTATATTTTTTATATTTAGTGAATTTTTAAGAAATTTTTTTTACAATTTTTTTACTTTTTAGGTGTATTTATATTAGGTGTATCTAAAAAATAAAAAAATTGCTTAAAATATTTTAAAAAATCAATAAAAATAAAAAAATACAAAAAATAAAAAAATAAAATTTTTTGAAATGTATTTTTTAAAAAGTGAAAACAAGCAAGATAATTAATTGTACAATAAAACTACCAAAGTCCTCGACATTTGGCATCAAAAGATGCTCCGCACTCTTGGGGATAAGGTATATTTGTTTGGAATATGACTTTCGACAACTCCCACGAAATGTGGGAGGGAGTTGATATATGATCCCATCAATTTGTTAATAATCGTGTTAATAATATAAAATTAATAAAATAAGAATTATAACTAAGTGAAATAGTCTTAAATAATTTTTTTTTTTTTTTTGAATAAAGTCTTAAATAATTGTTAAAATCTTTTTTTGTACAAATTTAATAAGAGACTTGTATCATTATAAAAATAAAAACATTTAGCTTATTTGGTTTTAATTTTTAAAAAATTCTACTTTTTTATTTTTAGACGCACCTAACATAAATATACTTAAAAAGTATAATATTTGTGATTTTTTTTTTTAAAAAAAATCACTAAATACCAAAGATACAAAAAAATTAGTATATTTTTTGTATTTTTATGTATTTATTAATTTTTTAAAATATTTTTTCAAAAATATTTTACTATTTAGATACATCTAACTTAGTAAGGTGTATCTAGAAAAGTAAAAAAAAATGCTTAAAATTTTAAAAATATTCACTAAAAACGAAAAAATATGAAAAACAAAAAATTTAATTTTCAGAAAACTGAAACTAAACAAATTGATTAAAATTTTATCTATCTTATATGCACATCTCAAGTTCAAAGGTGAAGCAAATAAACAGCTGTGGATGGTATTCTATCAACTATCCGACCATGCTACATAGCTCGAAACCGTGGCTCGAAACGCGGCTCGACACCAAAATGACGTCATTTTGGTGTCGATTTTTTTTTTTTTCTCGTTTTTGTTGCAGATCAGGAAGAAGAAAAAGAACGGTGAAGAAGAAGAAGAAGAAGAAGAAGAAGGGATGGCTCTGCAGATCGGGAGGAGGAGGGAGGAGAACTGGAGGGAAGGGGGCCATAAGAATCGGGGGGGCCGGAGGCGGGGCTGCGCTGGCCGAGCTGCGGCGGGGCTGCGACGGCACGATCGGGCAGTGGCGGAGGCGACGAGCTGCGACGACGGCCCTCTCTCCTCCTCTGCGACGACCTCTCCTCTCTCTTCTCCCTCTCTCCTCTTTCGAGCCAGTTTGTTGAGCCAATTTGTCGAGCTACAGATCATTTTCGATCAACTATCACCACACCAGTATTGTAAAACATAGATCAACATATTTTTGTGAACAACCCCCTCTCCTTGGGAAATTCTATTTCCACACATCAAATTAGTTTAGTCTACACACTTAATAAATTTTTTTATATTATATTTTTGTCATAAAATAAAAATACCAAAATATCCTCATTTTTTCAATGGGACCCTAAGTTATCACCCATTAGAGAACCCAAAGAGGTATGAGACGCGATTCTGATTTGTTTGGCTGGTTCCATAGGTTTGAACGCATTGAGCATCTGATTTGATTGGAGAGGAAACAATAATTGCTTTGATAAAGAATCATATTCAACATTAATTAGAAGTGAATGAAGCAATCATAACATCTTTGCACTAGGTGAAAATTGGTTTCAAAAAGTAAAAAGAATCAATAACCTAGATTTAAGAAAAAAAGATGCTTATTGACCCTAGAACTTATTGGAATGTTAAAGGGTGTTGTTGATGTGGCTGTTGAGAAAATCACATTTCTTATTAAATGCCTATATTATATATGATGATGCTTACTCTATAACGCTTCAATGGCCTGTAATTACTCTGTGGTTTCAAAGTTGGAATATGCAATCAAGTCATTGGCAATTGGAACTAAAACCAACAATATTCTTCAATATCTATTGACAATTGTAAATTAAGATTTTTATTCTCCTTTTGGTTCACGTCACCTAAGTTATCTCACTCTCTACGGTCAGGACTGTATCGGTCGTTGGCGGTAGAGATTGGGCTGCGATGGTAGAGGAAGACGATGTCACGACCCAAACCCGGCCCTATGGGTTTAGCACCGTAACCGGCCAGTAATCCGTAATTACCGAAGGCCTGCTTAACAGTAATACAGTATAACAGAGTTCAGGGCCTGGCGGAAGCCAATACAGTAAATAACTAGTGTCCATTGAGCTGTGAAAATCTGTATGCCAAAAACATTTTTCATGCATTCATACGGTTCAGAACAGTACAGTCTATACAATGATACACAAACATTCAGTACAGGGACTTAATCCCTCCATAACAGTACAGTAAACATTCAGTTTATACAATGATACAAAACTGTGAGGAGACCGATGGGAAAAACTCAAAACAAAATCCCAAAGCCATGACATGGCAACACGGAACCTCACAGTGAGGCACATAGGCTGGCTGACAAAACTGGAATAACCCCGACGCTTCTAGCTCTGGTCCGGTGCCTGTACACCTACATATATATATGAGCAGTGAGCTAAAGCCCAGTGAATAACATAATGTATAAAGAGGTTAAGAATGTAATGTCCTTACAGTAATGAAAACAGTTCATTATTTCAATCAGTATCACAGTCGTTCAGTACAATAAACAGTCATATGTGGTACATCCATTAGCATAACAGTAACAGTAGGTCAAAAGACCGAACAGTAATGATGGCCAGTCATTTAGTAAACAGTATGGTTCCACAAGGGAACCGACAGAGATCTCTGTAACAGTAACAGTCAGTAACAGTAGTGCTAAGGATGCCACAGTACAGTTCAGAAATAAAGGACATACATTCATTCAGTAAATAATTTCAGTTCAGTAAACAGTTCAGTTCAGTATTCAAAAGATGACCATTTTGAACATATCTTTATACAATCGTTACTCACAGTGATTGGGCTACAATGTGCTAGAGCGCGTCTCTCCAGTCGCCAACCCTAAACAGTTAACAAATAGAACGCACACTAAGTTTAACAGTCGGGAAGGATGATAATTGAATCCTTAAATTGCCTCGGTGTGGTTCTACGTCTAAATCCTCATTAAGATGTCTTAAACTAGGCCTAAGAATGCCTAGAATGGGATGAGGATGCAAAAATACAATTGGAAGGCATTTTCCAAAAGTTGCTGAAAATAGGCTCCTCGCTCGAGCGAGCCTTCCTTCGCTCGAGCGAGCTTCTAAAATCAAAGGATTCGCTCGAGCGAACAATCCTTCGCTCGAGCGAACTGATGAACAGTAAAAGTACTGGATGCTCGAATTTTACGCGCGATACCACGCTCGATGCTCGCTCGAGCGAGCTTGCAAAACCAAAGGGCTCGCTCGAGCGAGTAATCCTTCGCTCGAGCGAGGAAGCCAAATCTGGAATTTCCAGATTTGTCTCCCAAGTTCGAACTAAGTATTCAAACATCCAAAACTCAACCTCTTGGCCCCAAATTCTGGAAAATACATCCCAATACAATGAATAACAAGTTTCAAAAGCTAATTTGCACATGCAAGGGCCAAGGGTTGGTCAATTAAAGCCATTATCAAACCCATTTTCAAGAACACTTTCAAAACATGAAATGCATGATCTTTAAACCAAAATCAAGCTTTCATTCTTGCTCAATGGAGCTCAAATCTTTGAAAACAAAGTGAAAACATGGACTTATACAAAAATGTGAACATGCATGCACCATTTTGCCATGAAATCAATTCAAACTCATCAAATCTTACATGCATGCAACAATGGAGTCCTAATTCAACATTTATGAACTAAATCATGGTTTAAATCCTTCAATGGAGCATGAATCATGCAAGATGAAGTTAAATACAAGAATGTAGGGAGAAATTCCTACCTTATGACTTCAATTGAGAGCCTAGGAGATCAACAATGCAATTAATCTTCTAAATCAACAAGCCTCCAAGCAAAAAGAGATGAAAATCAACTCTCTCCCTCTTCTCTCTCTCTAATTCGGTTGTACTCTCAAAACAAAGCTGATGAAATGTTGTTTGGGTGTAAGACTAAAGCTCAAATGTCTTAGTAAACAAGGCCCACTCACAATGGCATTTCCGTAATTAAAGCAAACTCTTTAATTGGCTTAATTTAATCTAGTTTAATCATTCCTAATCAATTTTCAGATAAACATACCATTAAATCAGAAATATTCTACTGATCATGGAACACTAAACGGTTTTCAGTTCGGCCGCCGATAAGGCCTTCAATTAGCAGTTTAAACACATAAACACAAACAGATAATCGATAAATCAAACAGATGCAATGTACAATTCAATAAATAAACTTATTCAATTTCAGTTTCGATTTCGATCAGTTTATCCAGTACTTCAGTCAATTCAATTATCAGTCATTAGCGGTCCAGTTTAGCAATAATCAGTATATAATTCAGTAGTTTATCGGCAATCAGTACGAGGGTTGTTACAGACGACACCCGAAGATGGTGGTTGGGGACGACTGGAGATGACAAAGACTGGTGATAATGGTGGTGTGAAAAAGAAAGGAGATAAGGACATTTTTGTAGAATAAGTTGTGTATTAAGTAAAAAATGAGTTCAAATTCATTAAGTGTGCGCTTTGAGAAATGGTGTACACAAAGAACCTTTGATGTAGGGATGTAATAATAGCCCGAGGGTCAGGCCAGGGCTTAGGTCGGCCTAAGCGGGCCTCGCGAGTTCCCTCCTTTTTAGCGGGTCAGGTCGGTCTGGCCCATGGGCCAAGAAGTGGGGCCCAAGCCCACTCATAATAGGGTCCAAGGCTAGGCCTAGTCGGGCCTTTTCTTTTTTCCTTTTTTCTTTTTTCTTTTTTTTTATATTAGGAATAAAACAAATTTATACTAGAATATTTTAGTTAAGATTAATGAGATTTTTGTTTGGTTATGTTTCATAGTGATATTTTAAATTTAATTATATATGACTTATGTTTTTTTAATTATGAACTTATAATTAAAAAAGTATTTAATTATGTAATTTTTTTCTTTCGAAATTAATAATTTTATATATACGAAAATGAAACTTTCAATATTACAATATTAAATTATTTATATAACATTTATTGAATGAATAATTTTTATTTCAAAATGAAATAAAATATTACAAAAATTGATATTATTAAATAAAATAGGTGTAGATTATTGATGATGGTAGAGCAATTAAATCACTATAGGTCAAGTACATCCCAACTAAGTTAGCACTTACTAGCCTACCAATCATTTGCATTATACTACACCTCAATAATCTGATACAAAAATAAAAATAAAAAAATGAAATGAAATAGTAAAAAATAAATTGTTGATTAATCATCGGAGAAGACAGACATTTCAGTCGCATAACCCGAGGATATGTCATCAAAATCATTTTGAATTCGCTCATTTTCACTATAATTTTGTCTTCTTGTAAGCGCATGCATATGATTTTTGTATATCATCAGTGCCTCAACCATTTGGGGTGAAAGCCTGCTCCGATAATTGCTCAGCACCCGTCCACTTGCACTAAAAACTGTTTTCGAAGTAACTGTAGAAATAGGAACGGTTAGTATATCACGAGTCATCTGTGAAACCACATGCCACATAGTTTCATTTTGTTTCCACCATTCCAAAATGGCAAAATCATCGAAATCATCCATTGACGGGCTTTCCAAATAACGTTGTAGTTGAAAACTACTTACACTTGTATGTTGAGATATTCTTTACATTTTATTGTTGAAAAAACACTTAATCTCCAGCCTCGAGATGAGACTGCTAGTATAGTGTGTGTAGGTGTATTTACAGATGCAGCTACCATGTATTATTCAAATAATCTATTGCATGTTTGCATAATAGGGGCAAACTGTGTTTGATCAGTGAAAAGACGCTCTAAAAATTCTTGTAAACTAATTTCTTTACACCTAGGATCAATTATTATGGCTAAACCTAATAGATGCGGCAAATAATCAAAATATTTATCAAAATTTTCTTTCATTGAAGTAATAATGGCTAATTAAGTTCTGTGGGAGTCAGTACTCCTCCTATTGATATTGTTTCAAAAAATAAATTTATTACTCTTCTTTGTTTATAAGCTATTTTTAATATATATTATATGTTAAATTCCACCTTCTATCTACATCTAAAATTAATTTTCTAAATGGCATATTTTCTCATTGACAAATTTTTCTATATTCCGAAATTCGATCATTAGAAGATATAATAGTAACAACTGCATTTTTTATTACAAGTACAGAAGTCTCGTATACATGCATAGCTTCTTTAACAATCAAATTTAAAATATGGGCACAACAATGAACATGAAATAAATCACCATCAACAAGTAATTATAAAGTTTATTTTAAATAGACTACAGTTTGATTATAATATGATGTATTATCTAAACTAATCGTAAATATTTTATTTTGTAAAGCCTACTCATATAATACATTTCTTATTTCTACATCAAACGAATGATTAGTGTATAGAAGTTCAACTAATTTAAATAAAATAATTCCTTTATTTAATTTCCAATCATTATCAATAAACTATGCAGTGAAATATTGATATTCAAAACCATTATTTGATCACAGATTAGATGTTAAATAAACTCTTCCATTCAAATTTTTAAAATGTCAAATAATTCACTTTTAACATCCTCATATTTCTTTAAAATCCTATTTCTAGTATATTTCTTGAAAAACTTTGATATTGCGTTGCAAAATTTTCGTGAATCATTTTGGTAAAATCCAGACATTCACTAGTAGTAAAAGGTTGTTCTTTTTTAATAATATAATCAACTACATAATTTTATGCACGTATACGATCATATGAAAATATTTGCAAATTATCAGTTGATGAAACCCCTAATTGCATTTGACTTCGAATATCAGGTTGTTGACTTTGTAAATGTTTGTTAGCATGCCTTTTTAGATTACTAGTATCCCCTGCAGATACAGCACTAAGTAAATGTGCATAATATTTATATTTTGCTTTAAATGTAATTGTACCATCAAGATTATTTATGGATATTTTTTTCAAAATGTTCCCAAACACTACTACTTCTGCTCCTAAATGATGATCCAACTGTTAGAAGAGAGATATTAGAAAAAGAATCAATAGATTCATGTTGTGTAGTATATATATCAATATTGACATAAACATTAGGAATATTAGGATCCATAGTAATGTAAGTAAAACAATATATAAGAATTAACAATTAATTTAAATAATGTGTAAATACAATCAGTAAAAAAATAATTAATATATGTGCACAAACAATTAATAAAAAAATGAGTAGCTAATAAATTTAATTAAACTAATTAATGTTACCAATTGGCGAATACGATACAGAAATTAGCTTCTTCTGATAAAAATTTCTTATTGCACAATTGCAATTGTCACTTAGAGATGACATTTCAAAATTAATTGAGAGTTGAGAGAATTTAAGAGAGAGAGAGAGAGAGAATTATTTGTTGTGAGATTTATTTTGAAAAATAAAGAATATTTATAGTAGTTTTAAAGAGTGAAATAAATTTATAAAATATATATATATACTACCGTTTGAATTTTTTTATGACTATCCGTCTCTACTAATTTATGACTATTTGAATTTTTATTTTATTTTTTCATATTCAATGAATGAAGAAGAAGAGTGTGAGTTGAGTGATTGATGAGATACAACAGACCAA